>JAJEJO010052546.1:14361-147928 GCA_020662805.1 Glaucomys volans
TTAGCACTCAAGAGTAGCAGCAAATGTAATACCTGAGGTTTTCAGAGGTTGGAGTGGAATGTGGGTGGGGCTTGGTCCTGAACTGAGTCACCAGTTGACTTTACACTGGGTGATTCTAGAACCACATCTGTCTCTTACTTTCTGTCAACAGTCATCTAGCAACTGTCAACCGACCTAATCTGTTTTAATCCAAGATGAAGGGGATGGATTTAAGGATGATAATGACAACCAATAATCAAGAAAACCTTTCCCTATTTGCATGAGGAGGATCTTTATTTTAACAGAAAATATGACAACTTCCTTCACTGGAACAGTCCTTCTGGCCCCACCCTCCCTTCCTTCCACACCTCTGCCCTTCCATTCCTTTCCTCTCTCCCCTTCCTGCTCCTGGCTTCATGATGTGGCAGCACAATCACACATGTCTCAGTCAATAAACCAGGTGACGCTTAGGACATAGAATGGTTGCTCTGCACACAGCCTTGGCAGGCCCCTTTCCTGAACTTCAGGAGCAGTCAGCTGTCCCTGGGAGAAGACCTTCCTTTGGTGGATACATAGCGATGAGCTGAAGGACTGATCAGCTTCTCTAACTGACGCTGCTCCAGCTAGTCATACATCTGCAAGGTCAGTTACCCCTTACAGCAACAAGTCAACAAAGAATCTGAATTGAGGTGTCAGACACGTTAAGGGTAATGAGTGATGGGAAAATCGTTATTATTCTGAATCCATTTATAGGAAGTTATTGTTTATCATTACAGACATTAAGACGAATCCTTTCTCACAGACTGGGGTAAATGAATGATACCAATATAAAATCATGTGTTAAATAGGAGAAAATGGAAGAAAGAGGGAAGAAGGACAGAAGCGGGATTTAGGACAGCTATAAGATAAAGTAGAAAAGTAAAAAAAAAATTCCTAGAGAAGCAAGGTTTTACACCCTTCTGCGAGCAAAAAGCCCATGAATGGCGTCCATCCATGAAAATACAGGTCAGGGAATGTGCGGTGTGTGCCAGCCAAGCAGTGGGAAGAAGAGGGATTTCAGCCCCCACATGTGGCTGAGCTGCCGGAGGGGCATCCCCCTTAAAACCTCTTTAGCAGAAGCCCCAGCCTCTGTCTCTGGGAAGGCAGGAAAGGCTATTGCCCGCCACATTTATTTACTCTCTCCTCCTCTGCTGCCCGAGTGGCATTTTCCTTTACTCACAGGAGTCCTGAAGACCCGAAACAGCAACAAGCTGATTAAAAATTAATAAGAGCCTCAGAGGGAAAGTTCCAAGAGGTGGTTGGCTCTGTGATCAGCAATATTTTGAGGTTCTTTAAATACCCAATTATTTTCAGGACACCTACAGAACAGAAACCACAGGACATGGGAAATAGGTTTTCAGGCCAGAGGGAATATATTTTTAAGCAAAAGTCTTTTAAGTTGGAGAAAAGAAGAATTATGTTTACAGTTCTACCCTTCATTACCCTCCCCCCAGATCTCCAGTTATTTTTTTTCTCTTTTATAGTTTCAGGGGACTTACCCAGCAGGACTACGAAGAATTTATCTTCAGTACAAACTTCATTATTCTACAATGGCTCTTCATTTGCCCAGGAGGTAACACTTCTATGTAGGAAAAAAATAAAAATAAAAAAGGCAATCAGTGAATTAAAATCAGGCCTGGGAATACTTGATGATGTATTATATCCCAATTTGACCAAGAAGAAAGTTTAAATCTGTTATGTCAAGAAATTAGGAAGTACACAGTTTATATGATTGTGCTTCTCTGGGTGGGAAACACTTTCTTAAGGAGCCTAATGAATGTGCCAAACCATAAAATGGCTTCTAACACCATAAAAATGGATCTATAGGAAATCCTTTCTCCACTACCTTCATTCTTCCATTTCCTAAAACCTACTTTATGGTTAGTAAAATATTTACGCACTGCATTCCAGAAGCAGATTATTTATGATACCCAAACAGGAAGGATTGCATCTGATGACCACATTTTCATTTAGCTGTGGGAGGAACAAATTGCAGTTGAATTACTAACATGGAAAGAGATCAGGCAGGGTGCAAATGATTTGTTCAGCCAGAGACAAGCTTGTCAGGAAGCTGTGCTGTAATATGGCATGGAGGAAAACCCGTGTCATCGTTACCTTCCAACAGGTTGCAAAAACCATCAGGTGGAAGGAGATCACAACAAAGGCAGGCGAGAGAAGATAAGGAAGGAAGGGTCTTTGTTTTTAATGTTGTGTTAATGGAATGCTGCGTTATTAGCACTGCAAAAAAAATGTAAATTTTGTTACCTATCAGAGTCAATTTGACTATGACTTTTTAATAATGTGTGTGTTCTTTTTCAATCAAATCTAATGTTTCTTTCCACCACTAACTATTAACTATGATAAGAAGCAGAAAGCTTAGAAGATCTAAATTATCTTTTCAGAATTGTCTAGTAGGTCTTGCTGTAAATCATTCAGCTGTCTGGAACAGGTCTCTGCAATATATTCATCTGTAAGAACAAAATAGTTTATGTATATATTCTTATATGCTACAATTATAGATTGGATGGTAAAATTACTTACAAGAACCAAAGCAGAGAATAAGGAAAATTATCCACAAGATAATATCCCACTTACCTTGATCAAGAGATTTTTTTTGCAAGAAAAATCAGGTAGACCTCTGATTGACTATGATTTATATAACATACTTCTTGTTCCTCTTCTATTTTCTTTTGTTTTGTTTTTGGTTTTGCAGGAAAAAACTGTTTTTAATTTTCTTTTAGTTACTCCTTTCTATAAATTCATTTTTTCCCTTGCTAAAAAGGATTTGAGAAGGTGAATCACAACCTACCTCTCCTTATGGAATAATATGAATCAAATTTATTACGTCAAAAGAGATTGCCAAAAGATGATGGTACATGAGTCCATGCTCAAAAACGCCACTGGGTTCCTATTGTGTAATGAATGCAGTCTAAGTGCTTTCAGCATAGCATTCAAGGCCCCCCATACTCTGTCTCCAAACGGCATAGCAGGAAACACAGTGATTCTTGGAGTCTGACTGCTGATTCTACCACTGGTCAATTGGGTCAAGTTTAGCAATATATTTACTTAGTTATTCTTTCTGCACCTAGGAAATAGGGCATAGAGCTTCTGCAAGGACCATGGTGCAGTTCCTGCAGGTTGAATGTCACAAAGAGTTTATCTGCAACATCTCTTGCTCCCTGATCACATATGTACAAATTTGTAAACTTTTCATGATGCCTATATTAGTAGCTTATTAAATCTTTTTTTCAAACTTATGCAGTGTTTTTTCTAATGTACTACACATTAGAATTGATACTACACATTCAATATTGATACTCAAGTGAGTTCCCTAAGTATCTTGCTTCTTCTTCTGTTTCTCATTGTAACATTGGATATTCATCTGATGGTCTAGTTTTTGTCACTTCTAGAACTGATCTTGTTGCCATTGTTTGTGTCTTTTCAGTTTATCAGAGAGTCCTGGATTTTAATTTCTTGGGTTCCTGTATCTGGCACACTTCCTGGTATATAGCAAAAGTTTGTGGAATTTACTGCAAAATCCTGCTCAATCTTGGTTTCTCACACTGTTATCTCCAAATTCCCAAATTCTGCTTTCCATTCTTTCAGCATCGGCCCTTTTCGATATACTAGAATCATATTAGGAACTTAGGTCAGGTAGAAGGGCTGCTATTCAGGGGGCTGACCCACCCCCAGATCTTCCCGGATCCCAAACTGAGATCTGACTTCCACATTCAGGGACTTCCATAATAACATTTTGAGATCAGTGATGTCTAAAGAATAAGACTGGCTGGTTAGAGGATTTAGTACAGATTTATATATTCTATTCCATAAAAAAATGTATGTCACAAAATACTCACTCAAAAACAAAGTGATCTGATTAAGGCTGGCACTTAGCATCATGATGTAGAAAAGGTTTTCTAAGCAGAGCGCCAAATAGGAAGAATAAAGAATTGTGTGAGTGTGTGTGTGTCTATGCCTGAATGTGCAAGGGTGTGTGTTCTTGTGTGTGCTGGGGAAGTTGTAGACAATGGGAAATTTCCTTCAGTTTAACTGAAGTGTGAAAATGCATCAAAGACACATGAAGAAATGTTTTGAGGCTTATCTGTTATTTTTGTTTATTGCACTATTGTCACCGCTCATTTGTGTGCCAAAAATCTGTCACATTGGCTTTAAACAAGGACAAACTAACAAATGAAATGAAAGTTGTTTCATCATTTGCAGAGAAAATGTTTAATCATAATCTAAACCAAACCAGATAGCATTGAGTCAAATTATTCACAGGGAAATGGTGGCTACTTTGGGATCTGAGCAAAGATCATGCAGTTACAAAACTCTGGTCTACCTGGGTTGTAAAATATTTGGTTTTTAGGAGAACTCTAAATATGACTGACTGGCTCACTCATTTTCTCTGAAAAATTTCCACCAGCCTAGGAAAAAGCAGTAAAGAGTCATTGCTGAGAATGGCAGTCTTAGATGGACAGGAATAAAAGTGGAGTCTAAGAGAAGACGCTTGGCCCAAGAGAAAGGACACAGCAATCCATGATGAGGCAAAAGATCCAGAACAATCATGTAAGGCTCCTCCAAAGAGCTGGGGGCCGAGGATGAGTAAGGATGGGAACACTTGGGGCATGAAGGGGCCCCATGGAGTGATGAGTTGGATGTTCTCTATTCGATACCCATAAATTAGCATCTGGGGTGGAGAGACCATAAGAGACTTAGACATATAGGGAATTCCAACCTCTCTCCTCCCACCGGAAGACTAGGTTCCAGGGAGCAAATGATGCAGAGGAACCAAAGTTCACCAGTAAACCCACCAACAAAGGGATCACAAATCACAGACAAGAATGTAGTCTTTTACCTGAGGAGAAAGATAATTGGACACAGAATCTTAGAGCTGGAAGAGATCTCAAACAAGATGGCTTCAGTCCAAATGGGAAAATCTCATGCCCAAGGTCACCCAGATAAGACTACAGGCCCAGCTTAGAACTCTGATGTACTGACTCCAACTGGTTCTCACCAGGATCAAAGCACAGTTGCTCTTATTCCCTTACATTTTTTTCCCAGGAGACATATCGTAAGTCCTGAAGGTTGGCCATTGCTGATCAAAGATTTATTAGAAATAATTATACCAAGGAAGAGTTTTTGCTTGTTTGTTTCACCTTCTATTCTACTGGGTATTAGTTGGTAGTTTTGATGATTCCTTAGAGCGTTTAAAATTATTTTGCTCTTTCATGTGTATAGGTGAGTGGGTGTTCATGTCTCTGAGTGTCCACATGTGTCTGTGTTGGGGTTAACACTAATCTGGGCCCAGGAAGCCTTGTTGTTACCAGTGCTGAGAGAAGAAAGACTCCAAGGAATGTGATAATAAAGGAGATGAAACAGGAACCTGATCACTTCCCTTGTCTTTGATCTTTAGGTGATCAAAGCTGAGCAGACTTGGTTGTAAAGTCAAAGAGAGGATTCATAACACACCTGGAGAAATCTGCCTTCTCAGTCAGCATGCATCCTGCCCTAGAAACTAAGCTGCCTGTCTGTTTGGGGTGACCCTCCACTTTGTCCTGGCCTGTTGCCACTGAACAGCATGTGAGTAATAAGACGACCAGACCCTCTCCATTGAGTCCCCCATGTTCTTCCTTGGGAATAGTAAACAGTACGTGGGGCTCTTGAAGCCCTGGGATTGAATGGTGTGTTAGGGCTAAAGGAGGCCTTAAAATTCACATTGGTAATATGACACCAAGAACTCGGGCAACAAGAGTTACATAGATAAACAGCATTACATCAAAATTAAAGACTCCTCCATGGAAGGACACAGTCAACAAAATGAAAAGGCAACTTGAGGAATGGGAGACAAATGCAGATCTTATATCTAATGAAAGGTTAATACCCAGAATACATTAGGAACTCCTATTATTCACATGCTAACAGAGCCAACTAACCCAGTGCAAAAATGGGCCAAGCTCTGGAATAGATGTTTCTCCAAAGAAGATATACAAGCAACAATGAGTGTATGGAAAGATGCTCAGAATCACTAATAGAGAATGCAAATCCAAACCATGCTGCAAAATCATTTCACACTATCAGAATGGCTACTGTCAAAACTAAATTAAAAATAACAAGTGCGAGTGAGGATGTGGAGCCATCAGAATATTTGTGTATGGTTGGTAGAAAGGTAAGATGATGCAGCTGTGAAGACCTGAAAGAGCCTCAAAACAAAACAAAGCCATCACTGCATGACTTAGCAACTCCACTTCTGCTTACATATCCAAAAGATTGAAAGTAGGGTCTCAAAGAGATTTTGCACCCCCATGTTCATGGCGGCATGAGGAACAATAGCCAGAAGGCAAAGCAACTCAAAGATCGACTGGAGAATTAATGCATAAACTCAATGCGGCAGACACATGCAAGGGTCAGTGATGCAGCCCTCCAGAGGAAGGGGACTACGTGGGTGAACTGTGAGGACATTCCACCAAGTGAAACAGACCTGTCACAAGAGCGTATATGCTTTTATTTATGTTAGGTAACCTGAAGTCCCACTCCCAGAAACAGAAAAAGGAACTTGTCACAGATAGGCAGGAGGGAAGGGAAATGGAGAGCTTTTGAAAAATGGGTACAAAGTCAGGCTGGGAGCAGGCTGGGAAGAGAGGAGGAAGCTGAGGCAGGGTCTGCCTCATGTGCTTCTGTGCCAGGTACTCCAATCCACTGTCTTCGTCTACATTTATGACAGCATGTGACCACCACTTCCAAAATAAGAGATTTGGGGCTCATGTATGTTAAGGCATTTCCAAACATCATCACATTAAAAATGATAGCTGGCCACAGTAGCACAGGCTTGTAGTCCCAGCTACTTGGGAGACTGAGGCAGGAGGATGGTCAGGTTCAAAGTCAGCCTGGGCAATTTAGTGATTCCCTGTCTCAAAAATTAAAAATTAAAAAAAGGGCCAGGGATGTAGCTTCATGGTAAAGACCCATTAGTTCAATGCCCAGTCCCAGCGGAAGGAAGGAAGGAAGGAAGGAAGGAAGGAAGGAAGGAAGGAAAGCAGGAAGAGAGGGAGGGAGGGTACATGGAAGGGAGGGAGGAAGGGAGGGAGGAAAGTTGGTATACAAAAAGCTTTTAGAAGATCAAATATTCAGTGTTAAGTACTTAATAAATATTTTTTATTATCATTGATGTTGACTTATGAACACTAGACTTGGGTAATAATACTTTTTCTCAAGGATGACCTTGGTATGACATCAGGGAAAGTTCAAAGCATCAGTAAAGCATCAGTAAGTACAATACATGGAGAAGAAAAACCCATGTTTTGGAAAAGAAAGAGGAAGAGAGAGAGAGAGAGAGAGAGAGAGAGAGAGAGAGAGAGAGAGCACTCAGGACTAGCATTTAAATTTAAGTCAATCTGAAATTTTCCAGTTTACAAGAAATCCTTTTTCCCTGGACTTTACAGCTTTACTTCAAAAATTATGCCTTAAACACACCAGAACGATCAGGAGGCTGGGGTGGGTTGGGGTTATGATAGACCTAACTGAGGAGGTAAGTGGGAGGCAGAATTAATGGCCCTCTAACAATGTCACATCCCACTCCCCAGACCCTAGGGATAGGCTTTGTCCCACAGAAAAGCAGGACCAGATTCACATGCGGTGAAGGGTGCCAGTCAATCAACCTTAGCACAGAGCATCAGGGATTCCCTACGTAGGCCCCAGGTACTCACAAGAGTCCTGAAAAGCGGAAAGAAATGGTGAGGCAGGAGAAAAACCAACAGAGAGATGTGAGGGGGGAAGGCTGGACTGGTAGAGACAGGGAAAACATGGAAACTACGAAGTGCTTTCCCTTCTCTCTTCTACTCTAACACCTCCGACAGCAGATGTGCAAGTGTTGGGGTGAGGGCTCCCCACACGCCAGGCGATTCTAGCAGCTTCCCTAGTGGACAGAAGCTTGAAATGCTCTAATTTGATTGAGTTCTGAAACAATCTGAAACAGCCTCAGATCCCACAGGTTGCGGTCTCAGGCCCCAGAATGGAGTCCCCCACCTTAGAATCCAGTAGCAAGCAGTAGGTGGTCACTTATGCATCTAGTAGACCAATCACAATCAGGGTTTCAGTGACCCCCACCTTGGGTTTGACTAATTCACTACAGATGGTCACTGGACTCAAGGTAACTCTTCACTCACATCTAGGGGCTTGTTATATTAATAAAAGGCATGAAGAAGGACAACCAGATGAAGGGATGCATGGGGTAAAGTCCTGAGTGGGAACTTCTGTCCCTGTGCTGGACACACCACCCTCCCAGCACCTGGAGGTATTCACCAACACAGAAGTTCTCCAAACCCCACAGATCCCACAGTTCTGGGATTTTGATGGGGGCTTCATTATGTAGACACAGTCAGTTATTCATTCCATTCCCAGCTCCTCTCCCCTCTGGAGAATGTGACAGGGATGGAAGCTGCAAGCTCCTAATCATGGCCAGGTCCTTCTGATGACTGCCCCCTGAGGAGCCTGCAGAGCCACCTCATAGATGCTTCTGTCACCCAGGAAAGCCAAGGGATTGGGGAGCTCAGTGTCAGGTGCTCGTGTCACTAATGAAATCACAAATGTCTTGGGAGCTCTGTGCCAGGAGCTGACCTCAAAACAAAAGATTCTACTTGCCCTTGTCACTCACAACATTTCGGGCATTTTAGGAGCTCTGTGCCATGACAGAGGCAGAGACTAATACACGTATTTCTCATTAATCTGCAACTAGTCATTACTGACTTTGAAGATGGAAGGGGCCACAAGCCAAGAAATGTGTGCATCTTCAGAAGCTGGAAAAGGTAGAGAATGGACTCTTCCCAAAGCCCTCAGAAATCAGCACAGCCCTGCTGGCACCTTGATTTTAGCCCAGTGAAGCCTACCTGAGGCTTCTGGTCTTCAAATCTATATGTAATAAATTTGTATTGTTTTAAGCCATTACATTTCTTGTAATTTGTTCTAATAGCCATAGATACTGTATTAACGAACACAGTAACATTTTAATTTTCTTTTCTTAACTTACCTTTAAAGTCAAATTGTTTTTGCATATATTTTTTAAATGAAGTATTAAGGCCACTCCAAAGCTGGCAAAGTTCAGATGATTGCTTTGTGTTCCTCTTTCATAATTGGTCTTCTGCCAAAGGAAATATGTGTCAGAACTAAAAAGACTCACCTGGGCCTGGAGCACATTTGAGCACGGTTTATGTAAAGGTGAGAACTAGGTCTCACAAAAGCCAGAATTATGCCTCTAAGATTCACTCACAACTGCTACTCTTGGCTGCGACCATTAGGAAGAGACCACTGAGGTCCTGGGGAAAGAGCAGAGTGATTGATGGGCCACTGAGGTTCTGGGGAAAGAGCAGAGTGATTGATGGGCGCAGCAGGTTTCCCTGGAGGCTTCCAGAGGGATCACGGAGGGAGCTGCACTATTTGCTTTCTGTGACACACATTTTTTGGGACGCTGGGCCTGTGGTAGGTAGCTCCTTTGACCCTCTCAAGAACCCTATTAGATAGCACTGTGATTTGCTGTGTAACACATCAGGAAAATTAAAGCTCTTAATGACTTAATAAAGCTCAATTCTCTGCTGGGTGACAGAGCCAGGATTTAAACCATGGCTGTTAGATTTCAAACACTATGCTGTCCCCCACCACCACCCATAATGTTCTTTAACTCCTTTTTTATTGAGACTTGGACCATTCTGAGAACCTAGTGTGAGCAGTAGGATCCTTTCCCAGAAAAATGGGGACATAACCACAAACACAGAGGTATACCAACCTGCTCACACATCTTCATATAATTCTCAGAGTGTTCATTGGCTCCACAAAGTTACCTACAGGTCACAAACCATGTGTGCGTGCCATCTCCCTGGATCTCAGGCAGCATGCTAGGGTGACCCACAGGCAATTTCCTGCTCTACTGTTGGCTGTATGTGAGACCTTGAGAAATAGCTTTACTTCTCTGTTAAATAATGCAGGGACAATAAGAGAAGAGACCTCCTGAGGTTATGGTGGGGATCAAAAAAGTTGATATACAAAAAGTTTTTAGGAGAGTAAATGTTCAGTATTAAGTACTTGATAAATGTTCTCTATTAACATTGATGTTGACTTATGAACTCCAGGCTGGGATAATACTTTCTCAAGGATGACCTTGATATGACATCAGAGAAAGTCCAAAGCATCAACAGCTCCAATACAGGGAGAAGAAAAATCCATGTTTTGGATAAGGGTTTTGCAGATATTGACTCTGTGACTAACAGGGTCAGTGGAGACCAAGAAATGAATGCACATTTGCCTATCCAAATGTATTTCTATGACACTCGTCTCGAGAGAAGAGGAAGCTAAGAGAGATGAGACAGAACATCAGAAGCAGGTGACTTACGACTGGAGGGGAAAAACATTTCAGAATACCCAGCAATTAACGATGAAAGAACATTGCTATGGAGCCCCTGTGGGATGGAACTGGAAGTCTTCAGAAAGCTCGTTGATGTGCTTTCCTTTATGAGGAAAAGGTAGAAAGGAGGAACTGGTGACACTTTGATCAGCTGGGAAAAAGAAGAGTTTAGCTGTCATTGTACTGTGTAAACACATCCAGCTTCTTCAGTGTGAGTACAATACCAAGCGTCCATCAAGGCTAATGAATTTATGAGTAACCGTGGTGATGAGGGAAAAGGTGGAAGTTTCAGAAGCCTACAGATTGTCAGTCCCCATTCTGAAGCAGTTTACCTGACGTATCCAAAGTTTCAACATGTAAAAAAATATTTTTAGCTTTCTTGGACATATTGATGGATTACTCCAACCAAGAAGTTGCTAGAATTCATTTTTCCTTTGAATGATTTCCAGAAATTATCATATTTTCCATTTTCTAACTTTCTCATTGCTTCATTTCCTTCATTTATCCAAACAAACTCAGAAAACATGTGCCCTTATTTATGACAGCATCCCAGTGCAGGGAGGGTACAGGGCTGTCCACTTGATATGTGCACTGAAGGAAGAGTCACATCTGCTGATGCTATAAGTAAATTTAAAAATTCAAGAATTGACTCATAATGACACTAGGATTCTGTAATCCAGCACTTCATGAGGATAACTGCAGGATTTCTTAGAAATGACTGAAGCCACACTCACCTATTCGTGCATATTGTTTACTCTGTGCCACAGATGGCCATGTGTTAAGTCCCTGGCAATACAAAAAGATGATAACATACCTTTCTGTCTACCTTTCTGCCTTGAAGAGGGTCACAGTTTGCTTGCATAATTAGCCAAGGAAAGCTAGAATATGAATATGAATCTAGTGTTTCTGAGTTAAATTGAGGACCATTTAGAACTGAAATAATCTTAAAGGAGTATTCATGTTGGAGAACTTTTGGGGAAGCCCCCAGAGTATCCTTTCAAAGATCATTGGTAAACTATCTCAACACCAAGGGATCACAAGCATGCACGAGGGCCCTTCTTGTCCAGAATATGTGGATGGCATGTTTTGTAAATGGAAGATCTCACCTAAACACAACTGCTTTGCAACTAGGACTGTAAAAAGTCACATATCAACAAATAGTCCAGCAACTAAAAATAATTTAAAACCATTGAAAGATTAATGTAGTATGTCTCAAAAAAAAAAAAACTAAACAATGGAAGAAATTTTAAAGTTGTTTGCAGTCACAGCAACCTTCTAAAAAATTCCCTTTTCTCACATCACTTTCTTTCCATTCTTTTGCAATTTCCAATGTTGTCTCTGTTTATCCCACTGAATGTGTCCCCCAAATCCTCCCTCCTCCCCAGCCTATAACAGCCCTTCTCTCTGCTCACCACCACCAACCCTGACTCAGGTCTTTTGTTTTGTCATCTCTTTTGCCTTTGGTCCTGATTCTCATATAAATAAAGGAGAGCCCAGAACTGAACTTACAAGCAATTTGTCTCCCTCCTTTGGGAGGAATGGGAGAGACCCAGTGAATACTTATAGTATAATGGCATTCCTTTTATCCCCTTCACACTTGGATTTTTAAAAGTGGAGTTAATGTTGCATGCAATATCTTCACAAAGGTGTTAAAAGGACCAATCTTCTTTTTCACTCACATGAGAAATGACGGTGCTGAGTCACTGAGATGTAGCAGTCAGGCCTAGATGGACAGTGGGTTCACTGGGAGTTTACCTCCCTAGTAGCAGCTGAAATGTCCACACAACATACCAGTGCATGGTTCTGGTGATGTTGCAGTAGTGTGTACTGGCAAGGCAGCTGAAGGGCAGATGGAAGGTCCAGTCAAAGAGCAAAGTTTAGAGTGGTCTGGACTGAGAATAGATTGCTTTAATAATCCTAATGCTTAGCCTGGCTGCTGACTAGTAAGAAAAGAGGATTTGACACAGTGCGGTCCACAGCGAGTGGGCAAAGAACACACTGCGGTTTCTCCACCTAAGTTAAAGAGGTGCATTACCAGATAAGGTTTTTAAAGGTATTTAAGTACTTGTTTTGATATATATGGCCAGACAAAACCATCCCCTTCTCTCTTCTTAAAAAGAAAAGCACTATTCAATTCTTCCTTTTGTATGTTGAGTGGAAAGTAGGAATGCTATGAATTTGTAGGGACTTTGAGAACATTAACTCTTCCCAACAAAAATAGAGTAGTACTCTCCTTCTATGCAAGTCTTATTTATATATCAAAAAAAATGTCTTTCCACCTACTTTTTTTCACTTTTGACAATGCACTTATCAAACATTTTCCATGTTCCAAGCACTGTTTTAAAGAGTAGTGAAGTAATAGTAAGGAAAACAGACATGATTAATTTTGTATTGAAAAATTCATCTACATTTTGTGTTATTTCCTTATGTTAGAATTGTAGATGTGAAATTCCTACCATTAAGGATATGAAAATATATGGGAGGTTATTCTTCCCCCCAAAAGTTTAAATTTATTTATATTCCATTGAGGATCATTTGTTTTCTCTGGGTGGTGTGTGGTGTTTTGGATTGCATCTCATCTATAGCTTGAAGCACCGAAAGGAATTCCCAGGGAGGACTAGGGTAGAGAGCAAGCTCACAGGGATGGTCTGGTGGGTCATGTTTGGAATGGGTTGTTTATGACTGAAGGTGAAAGGATTTGTTTAGAAATGTAGTGTTGATGATGATGCATCATCTAATGTTCAAACCCCGAGATGGCTGTGCTTCACCCTTCACATGGCACGTCCCCCTAAGAAGTGCAATGGTGTGCCATGAGATTCCCTCCCATACCCAGAGTGTTGGAGGAAATCCTGTCACTGCCGTGGTGAGTAGAGGACAAGCCTGTGGCCACAGTGGCTCAGCTCCAAAGGGAATTCTCCTGGGAGCATTTTAGATATAAAAAGTGGAGGAGGAACATCTTAACCACCTAGCAGAGGCCTAATGCTTCACCACTTGGCAGTATATTGAGATGTCTCTGCACACCATCCTAAGCATTCAAGACTCTGGAGATAAAAATGATGCTAATAGATACGCTCATTCTGACCTGGATCTCAGCCTAGACCACGGAGATATCCCCCAACAACACCTAAAGTGCCCCCTTGAAAATCAATAAGATATTTCCATTCTGATACAGATGAAAGTAATCCTGATATTTCTTATATCCTAATATATTTACTGATTCTACAGTAAGTGTTGGACACATCTCTGGAAATGGCTCAGAAATATGCAAATGAACTGAGCTGGCTGCCAGGGCAGAGATGCATGTGTCACACTGGGTTGCAATTCGGGTTTCCTGGGAAATAGAAGGTGAGTCACTGATTTGTGTACAGGAAATGCACAGTGCAATGCTTCAAGGCGAAAGGCAGGGCTGGGCAAAGGGGCAAGATGTGCAGGGGTGCAGGGGTGCAAAGGGGTGCAGTCAGAATAGAGAACTCAGATGATTGTCCAGAGCTCAGGGGCTGGTGGCCCTACAGAGTGCCTCCTCGTGCCCCAAGGAGAATGGTCCACATTCCTGTATTAACCAGTCCTTGGGCGTGGGTGGGCTGTGCAGAGGAAGGGGACTGTCCTTGATCACATCGGCTCTCTGCAGCTGATGGAAGTGCTCAGAGGGAGGTTGAGCTGAGAGCTGTTAGCATCCAGCATTCCCAGCAGTGGGGGGAGTGGGCACTTGATTTTGAAGGGAAGATTTGGATGACACACCACAGCATCAATGGTATCTCCTGAAAAAGAGGAGGTCACAGGTGTTGTTTACTTGTCCTTCTCTGCTTTGCTCTTTTCTGTGCCATAGAACTATGGTTCTCCCTTTTGCAGCTAGACTTGAACCTATGGAATTTAAGATCTGACTATTTAACTAAAACTAAGCACTGAAAATATGCACCATCGTGACGTGATCCCTGCCCAGCACGTCTTAATTCAACTGTTGGCACCCATAATTGTTACTGTTGTGGATATTCTGTTTATATTCTCCAGGTCTTATAAAGGCATCCCATAGTCCAAAGCAAAGCAGTGCAATAAAAAGATATAGGAACCAGGTCAAAGATAAATCCCATTTCTGCCCCTTGTGAGCTCTGTGACATTGCTGATTCATTCAACCACAACAAATTTTGCTTTTCTCTTCTATAAAATAGAGTAACAATCACAATTTTAATAGTTCACATAAGGATTTTATGAGATAACATATGTGTGGCCTACCTGAGATATATCTAACCCTGGAGAATTAGTAATGAAAATGAAAATAATTATAACAGCAACCACCATTATCAAGTAGATCTAGGTGCCTTATATGGTGATAAAAATTTCACATTGATTGCCCCTATAATTTCTTCATGTGAATGTCAGTATAGTTACTTTGTGGTTAGGTAGCAGGACTAGTATTCAAAATATTTAACAAATGGTAGAACTTGGGTACAGAAGAATCAGAATGGGGACCACAGAAAACATTGTGGGTGGTTGTTCTATTATACCCATTTTACAGATGGGGATGCAGAGAAGTAGGAATGTAAAATAGCTTTGCTTAAGGACATAGGCCTGGAGGTAGGATGCAGTTGCAGGCAGTCTCACTTTACAAACTACAGAAGAGTTTCTAACACTACCTTCCAATCCCAAGGAAGGCTCAGAGGGGTTGCATTGAGCCTTTAACTTTACTACCTTGGGAAACCCTAAGCCTTTGACCAACCAGACCCACCCTTAGGAGCTATTTTCTTACTAACCACCTAGATCTTCCACCAAATACATTTGCCAGGGTTTGTTGGACAGAAGGCTCATGTTGTGAGCTATTCTGAGCCAGTGATTATTGTAATTATAAAGGATAATAGCAGTTATTAAGAGTGATTTTGGTAAAAAGCAAGCTTAAAAACTGAATTTATTTAAATAGTTCAATCAGGAGCAACATTAGAATAAAGGATGAGGAGGATGAGGTCTCTCAAAGTGTAAGGGTGACATCTGGGACAAAGAAGCCCCGAGTGAGGAATGACAGGAGGTGCCATAACCCTGTCAACTCTGCCTCCCGCAGCCCCTGGACAATGGGGGGAACAGGCACTGACACAGAAGGCCCTTCCCTGAGTCGCAGCAGTTGATTGAGAGGCAGGAAGCAAAACAGATCATCACGGCAGAGACATGGGTCAGCATAGAAATGAATTATGATTTATTTGATTTTGTATGAAACAAACACGAAAAGAATTTCTAGCAGAGAATTCCATAAACACAATAGCTATTGTCTCTAGAGTCACTCTAAGGGGTGTGTGCCAACTATTCTACTGCTAGGGTAGAACTGTGTGTGTGTGTGCATATGAGAGAGAGAGAGAGAGAGAGAGAGAGAGAGAGAGAGAGAGCGAGAGCAAATATCCGTACATAGTTCTGCTGGTGGTTTTGATGGAAAATGTGTAAGTACTGGTGAATTTGCTCAGACACACTCACACACACATCTTACAAAGTCAAACACTGAAAGACGTAGAGACAGGGGACCCATGTTTTTGAGGCCTGCACCCTCAATTCCCATTCTGTATCTAGATGTGTGCCACCTCCTTCTCCTCTGGGTCTGAATCCAAGCCCCTCCTGTGCTCTCCTCATCTGCTCTGACCTTGCTTATCTGTGTATCTGTGAAGGTATTCTCACCTTGCCTCCCCCACTATTATCTCAAGCAAATTTGATCTAACCGGCCCTACCTGGGTGCTGGCTGCATTCAGGATTCTAATTGACGCTCCTTATTCTTAGCCCACGTGGACACCTCCGTCACTCTCATGCTGTGCCCATATGAGCTGTCAGGCACACTCGCACACCGTGATTTCAGTAAATCTGGGACACTCCAGTACTATTCATGACAAGTTTCCATAAATTCAATCCCATTTTTATCATGCAATCTATAACCTATATTAAAACAAATTGATTACATCCACCTACCTGCAGTCAGAGCCTAAAGGGAAAGAGCTCTGGATTTTAGGATAATTTAATTAATGTGTGGCCAAGGTTAATGGAAACCTACCTGAGATTGTGCAGTGCCTGGGGCTGGAAACAGGAGCCCTTATCACTCCGAGGACTGGAAGAACAAGGGCAGAGACTGGTACCTGGAACTCTGTGAGGGCGTCTGTGTCCCAGGGCATAGGGACAGAGTCAGCCCACAGCCAATGGAAGCCATTCCAGTTCACCCAATCACTCTCTTATCTCTGGTTTGTGCTTCAAGTGTGAATCACAGTCCTCAAATGACAGTGGAGGCCTCAAAAACATGGGTCTCCTGTCCTGCGTCTTTTCATGTTTGACTTCATGAGATGTGCGTGTGAGTGTGTCTGACGCCATCCTCACAGGCCAGTTTCTTAGAGAAAAGGCAGAGGAGATAAACAGGGAGAGTGGGCCTGGGAAGGTGAAGACAAGATTCTCGCACTCTTACCATGTGTGGTAAACACCCAAAGACCTGAGAGTCAACCTTTGTCTTTGGGAGCTTAAAGCCTCCTCGTGGGAGACAAGCATGTTTCCCACCACCCAGCATGCACAGGAGAGAGGGCAGAGGTGGTTGTCATGGAAACAGGGACCCTTCGGTGGGGAGAGCAGTTAAGCACTGGCATGAGTGGATGGTTAAATGTGAGGGCTGAGTGGTCTTAGGTTCTGTGTGGCATTCACCAAGCAAAGGGGGCTTCCAGAGCAGGGAAGTGGGCCCAACTTCCTGGCTAAGTCTTGGAAATGGTCTGTTCAGAGTTTATCAATAAAGTCACAAACCCTGGGTCTGGGTCCCAGAGTACTGAACTGTGAAGAGAATAATAATAATAATATAATAATACATGCCATCGAAGCTAATTTTAAAATAATATAGGTCATCCCATGTGACTCTCGACTCCCTGAGTGCACACCATGTCACCTTGGTAGACGGTGTTCCATCAATTCCTTCAGCTAGGAAGGGCTTGTGTTTGAGAAGGTCTGCCTGTTGTTTTGTATGCAATGTGCTATTTGATGTTTCGTTTTTCTTCAGAGTTGTGTGACCATCTCGGTTGTCTTCCGGCACTGATTGGCGCTACAGAGAAGTCTGAGGTAAATCAGATTCCCCTCATTATCAGCAGCCCTCTCTGTGTCTGAATGCCTGGCAGGTCCGTCTCACATCAGTTATTATTTCTGGGAACATATTGTACTATTTTGTCCTGGAATATTCAATTCTCCCTTTATTTCAAATTCTCCATTTCAAGTACACAAATTATTCAAGGGTTTCATGTCTTTGTCTGCCCTCTCTATTGTCAAGTCTCCAGGAACCTGTCCTTTTTATTATTGACAATCAACATGATATCTCAAAGTTTTTTGTTGCTGATTTCAATTCTCTGCTACAGCTTATTTTTTTTCTAATTTGTATTTTACTCCCATAATGGTATTGCTTTGCTGCTTATCCCATCATATAACTGTATGATTTACTCATCTTTGAACTCCCAATTCTTAACTCCATTTTATAAAATCCATTCATATTGTCAGATTGTATGTATGTGTGTATATATGTGTTTCTATGTAACACACACACACACATACACATATATATACATGTCAGATTATGTGTGTGTAATATGTATAGATTTAGGTACTTCTTCTTTCCCTTAGTTGTATTTATTGCCAGACTCTATTCGTCTATCTTTTTCATACCAGGGTCGTTTCCTAGGTGTTAGCTGAGTGTATACTTAGCTATAGCATTAAAGGTCATGTCTCTTGGTTGATCATTTTCCTCCAGTGTCTTATGGTCAGTCCCAGCTTCCCATTGAGTTCCTAAACTCTCTGGAATCTAATTTTCTTCCCGTAGATGTATTCTAAGACCAGGTCATTCCATGGGAGGGTGGGATCTTGGGAACAGCATCCTTGCTGAATTATTGCTTTCTCCTCTGAAACAATTTTTAAATGCCCTGTATCACCACTCTATATCCCAAAGTTGGAAGTGTGTGTCTTATTTCCATGGGTTGATATGCTGAAGTGTTGCCTCTTATCTCAGTGCAAAATGGATCCCTGGGAAATCACAGTACCAGCCAATGCAGCATGTGTTTCTGTGTGCGTGTGTCTTACATGCATGCGCAGAAAGGATGAAAGCATTGTACACTTCAGCTGACTTCTTGAAATTTTCAAGCATAAGTAGAAATTTTTTAATCCTAAGGATTTGAGAATATTCGTGTCCTTTTGTATAGTTTGAATGTTGAATGTTCCACAAATGCCCTTGTGTTTAAAGTCTGGGTCCCCAAGGGGCATTTTGGGAAGCTGTGGAACCTTAGGAGGTAGGACCTAGTGGTAGGTGTTAGGTCACTGGGGACATTCCCTGTAAGGGGATGACAGGACCCAAGTGTCTTTCTCTTCCTCTCCCTCTTTCAATTCCTTGCCACAAGTTGAGTGTTTTCGTTCTACCAATTGCTCCTACCATGATGCACTTCTCTACCAGAGGCCTGAGAAAGTGGGTCAACTGATCATGGACTGAAAATACCAAATTGTGAGTCAAAACAAACCTTTCCTCTTTATAAGTTTATTATCTCAGGTATTTTTCTATAGCAACAGAAAGCTAACACACCTTGGTTTATTAATAACTTCAGTTATGCAGTAAGACTTCCAACAACTTTGACTTTCTTTGTGTGTACTAAGATCAGAAGTGAAGCTGACAAGAATATTCAGTGTTCTTTGTGGGCCTAACAACATAGATTTTTGCTTACGTGCCACTGTGAGTATTTGCTGATACTTACTTATAGTTGTTCATTGTGTTAGTTTAGAAAGAAACATTGTGTGACCCTAATTCATTCTGCTTCTTTCCTTGATATTTTCAGAGCTAAATTCCATGTCTACTTGCAGCAATCCTCTTAGCTCTGGTTGTTGGCAATATGTCCCTCTTTCGTCTATATGATATTGAGTCTTTATATCATCATCACCACCATTGCCATCATCACCATTGAACTGTCTGCATACTTTAAGTCAGGCTTGCCTCAAATAGCTGGGAATATGGAGCTATTGTAGAGAAAAAAAAAAAAGACAACTGCAGTTAGGACCCTCTGGTTTGCAGTTGAAAAACAAATAGACCCAGAGGTTAACTGACAGTTCCATTCACATACCTGATTATCTTTTAAGTGAGTCCTAGATTATGAGTACAGTAAACATGGTCTCAAAGAAAAAGAACTACTTTGGATCAAGACCAACTTGGGCTGGAATCCCAGCTCTGCCATTTATTAGTTATGTGAACTTAATGTATTTAATCTCTATTCATCCCATTTTTTTCCCACATGTGGAATCCTCACAGGATTTTGACAAAGATCTGAGGGGATGATGAATGCAAAGTGTTTAGCACTGTGTCCTTACACAGTAGGACCTTAGTAAGTGGTTGTGAGCATTAGTATTAAGCAGACTTACAGCACCAATTAGTGGCTGCATCAGTTAGCTATTATTGTGAAAAAGAACAACACCCTAGAATCCAGTGGTTAAAATGACAACCACTTACCATTTTTCTCCAGTGTGTGAATCAGTGAGGGGCTGGCTGATCTAAACTGGGCTCAGAGAGTCTGATCTGCTGGTCTTGGTTGGGCTCCTTACCTGTGTGTGGCCTTCTGAGGTTTGGTTCATCTTGGCTGGGCTCTGTCCAGCTGCTCTGTTCTCCCTGGGGGGACTCACTCACACCTGGACAGCCCACTGTGAAGCTGGTGATCATGCATGTGCTCAGCTGAGGATGATATGTACAATTAAGGTGTATTAGTCAGAAAAATAATTAAGTTAAAAACCACACTCCATTGTAAGGCTAAGTGAGGTCTAGAATGCTACAAAAATGAGGAAATAAAACTTGTGTTTTAAAGTCAAACTGACAACGAATTAAACTGTAATTTAATTCTTCCTGTGACGACTAGAAGTTCTTAGGGTTCTCTCGAGGTTCTTGTCCTGACCCAGTTACATCCTCTTGGAATATATCACAGCTTCAAGTAACCCCAGGCATAGATTCTTTGGTGCCCAACACCCTGAAGTCATGGTACCAACCTTAATGAAGGTACCGTGACCACTGGATGAAGTTAGCATTTCTGTGACTACTAAGCGAAAGTTCTTCCCATGTGGAATACAGAGGAAATTACTCGCCTTTCAAAATTGTGAGGCCCAGAAAATTTTTAGCAAGTTGCCTGGCAAATAATAGTTATGCAATAGTTGGAAGTTATTATTGGTATTATTTTCTACTTTTAATCTATGGTACTTCAGACAACATCAAGGCATTTAAACTATTACCTTAAAAATGTAAAAACTGCTTCTCCCTCTAAGTTGAACCAGTTCTTATTTATCTTAAATAAGAAAAAAAAAAATAGGTACTAATGCTTATAGCAATGTTTTCCTCTATTAAATGTAAACATGAATACTGACACAAATTAAAGCATACTTGATGAAAATTCAGCTTGCTATATCTGCCAATTAGTGCCATTTAGACTTTGGAGGGACATGTGAACGATGTGTTCCTACTAATATTTCATTGTGATAAAGCCAGTCAAATCTGCAAAAAATGTCTAGTGCTGGGAAAGCCAGATGCCAGATGCCAGGGAGGTAGGTTCTATTCATGAGGATGCACTGGGAACACTAGCTGCATGTACTTCGCACAATGTGAGGACAAGGCCAAACACAGTAAGGGGTGAACAGAAAGGTGAGATGCCTGTCTGGAAAACAACATTAATCAGGAGAGAAAGTTGGCATCCTGCATTATGGACCTGCAAGTAGCATAGCTCAGTTCTTTTGGGGATCCTATCATTGAGATTTACCTAGAAGTCTGCTTCAGTGATTCAACAAATGTTTCTTGAGTGTCTTCTGCATACTCACCATTGGAAATAAAAGATAACATAATCTCTGATCTCAACCAACCTAAGTAGAGGTGTTTTCCATCATTGCTCAATTGGTAGGCGAGGTGGTGATGACTCATATAGCAACGAAGAGTTATGGGCACACAGAAAATAAAATAAATAAGTAAATCGAGATTTTGACAGATTTGGAGGTGAGGCTTAAGTTTGTAATTAATTAAATTGATGACATTTCTGGCTATTCCAAGAGCAGAAGGGAGAGAGGGGTTGCAGAACATCAGTTGTAGAAAGCTCTCCAGTTTAGAGTGCATTCGGATACGTAGCTTGGCAGTTACCAACACCATTTAAGAGTTGCACCATGTGGGTCCAGCCCTTACCTTTCTTGGACCTTCATTAAGTGACTTTAGGATGTTGGACCTTGAAGAATCTGCTGCCTGCAGTTCCTTGAAGCTGTGATATACTCCGAGAGGATGTAACTAGGCCAGGACAGGAAAGGAGAGAGGTAATTGGCAGTATGGCCTCAGCTTTCAATGCATTCACATTCCAGCAGGCATGACAGACAAAAGCTAAACAAACAGAAAAGGGCAGGTTGCAACCTGCATGGAAGGAAATGAGGGGGACGCAGAGAGGGTGGGAGGCTTTAGTTAGACCATGGTGACAAATGGCCAGGGCACATCAAAGATGAAGATATTCAAGACAGGAGAAGAACTCTGAGGCAGCGTGTGGAAGAGGCAGGAGAAAATAAATCTGGCTGGCCGGTTGTGAGTGAAGGGCAAGTAGGAATGAAGGGAGGTGAAGAGGGAGGCAGGACAAAGATCAAGTTCGATTGGCAGGTGAGGACATGAGCTTGGGGCTCATCCCGAGAGAAGTGAGAAGCCGTTGGATCATTTTAAGCATGATGGTGAAATGTTCACTGTAGGAATTTAAGGAAGACCTTCAGCTGCTGGGTGGTGGATGGTGGATAGTTGCTGGGCTCCCTGGGGTCGCCAGGGGTGTCACCACCACAACCTTCCATGGGCAGCAATCACATTTCCCAGAATCATCTTCCATGTTCGTTCTGGGCCAAAGAGAGGAATACCAGTAGTGTCTGAGGAGCTGAAGGGAATGGAGGTAGTGGCAGCCAGATGAATGTGCACAATGTGCATCATGTCAGCCTGGCAGCAAACTCCGGAGTCATTGGCCTCAAGTCTAAGGCTGCTGGGGAGCTCCTCAGACATTTCAGCAATTGTGGCAACTTTGGAAAACAACCACCTATAAGATTCAAGGCTTCACAGGATTAATGAGTGGACCTTTAAATGTGTGTAATGGACAGAGCTGGAAAGTGGGAACTGGGGTCGGAGACTCTCCCATTCCCAGCCCACATTCTTTCTACTATGCCAGGCTGAATGTAGCATCATTATTTTATTTTAAGTGCTCAAATGTAACCCATGCCCATGCTAAAATAGTGGTCGAGAAAAGAGACCAAAGTCTTAGACCAAAATCCCAGGCTCTGAGTATATTATTCATGGGTAGATTATCTGGGGAAACAAAGAATTGAGTTAGAACTCAGGATGTAAAGTATGAGTGACATTCCCGGCGCTGAGCCTTGTCAAACATTTTATCTGTCAGGCAGCATGATATCTACTAGTGGATGTCAGTCGGGTGGGGGCTTCACAGGAAGGGAGTGGCAGGAGTGGGTGGTATAAATAACATTCATGAATTACTGGGTGTCTAATAGCTCATGAAGAACAAGCCTTTGTGATATACGGAAGCCCTCCTCTGGGACCACAGGGCCATCGTAAGTGTCATCAATTGACAAATGGCTTTGAAATCATCAGGCCAGGAATTTAAGAAGTCAGACTGCTGGGCTTCAGCAGGTGGGGGTCAAAGTGCAGAGTGCGGAGGGCGGCTCCCCACCCAGAGTGGGCACCACCACTGCATCCATCATGCTCCATGCCCTAAGGGGCTGCCATTCCACAGATGGCACTCATCCGTCAATTCACCTGCTGTTCTGGTTGTCCCTTGCCTGGAACACACTCTCCTGTCACTCTGGGCAGAGCCTTCTCATGTTTTAAGACTCAGTCTCAGCATCACTTTCCCAGGAAGCTGTCCCAGCCCCATCCAGGTGAGTCACCTTTATAGGCACTTTCCTAGTTTCCCAGGTGTACTTTCTCACTGCACTTACAATACTCGTATTTTTGTCTTTGTCTTCGTATCTCCTCTGGTAGACTCTAAACTTCCTAAGGTCAAAGAGTCTTTTTTCTTTTAAATCCCTAGTGCCTAGCAAGACCCAACAAACCACCTGAATCAAGCTCTTAGCATCCACCTGAAACACTCGGAGGGCATCTGGGCCCCAAGGTTTCTGATAGGTCTATGGCAGTGCCGGAGCATTTGCAAGGCTAACAAGTTCCCAGGCAATGCTGATGTCACTACCCTGAGGACAATCTCTGAGAACCACTGCCATACACATCATTTAAATTTTACTAAAAATACTTCCGTTATATTGTAGAAGTAGTTATGAGTATAGGCTATGGAATCACCTGAACCTAGGTTTAAATCACAGGTCTCCATTGGACAAGTGACTTAAACTCTCAGCCCCAATATCCTTACGTAAAGAAAATGGGCTACAATAAAGACACAAAAGCACTTTCCATAATCTCCACATAGCCTGAGCTCCTTTTATATTGAGCTAGAGGCAGAAGCACCAGGAGAAGGAGAGACAAAGCAGGACACACTGTCTGGTATTCCCCAGGTGAGGACCAGCACACAGAGTCCAGCCGAGAGTTTAATTAAATATTACACACGTTTACTTACTGAAGAATCCTGTTTCCTTCCCACAGACAAATAAAGGAGCAGTGATGCATGACAGCCCCCAGAGTGCTGGGGAAGAATTTATTTTGAATTTTCTACATCAATCAAGTGATTCATATACACCACCACCTCAGTGGGGCGTTTGCTGCAGAATTGAGGCCAGTGGGTTTTCCACCAGGGCTCAGGACTAAAACCCTCTCATTAATAGGTAATCAGCTTCGACTGATCTGCTCCTAGGCTGCCTTTCAGAGCAGCTGTTTCCCCCTGTGCTGTGATTTAAGCTCTTAACAGTGATGAAAACAGATTTCTGTTGCTTCTTTTCTCATTAACCTTATTATATAGTTATGCCCCGAGACATACACTTGTTTAAAATGCATCATATTTATAAAAGTGTGGAAACTTATCTTAACCTAGACTGGCTTGATAATTCTCAATAGCTTGTTAGAAAGCAAATGATTTAGTCAATCTTCAAATTATAGGTTTGATAGGAAGTGAAGGATAATCTGCAGTCTAGCCTGACACTTTTCTTGAGTGACAGAAATTTCAAGAATAATAACACTTAACAATTGAACATTGCCTCTGTGAAGTAAGGTACTGTGATTTGTCTCTAACATTCATTTTCTTCATTTGAACCTCATAATCTTAGCAAAATAATATCTATTAATATTCCCATTTTACAGATTAAAAACAGTGAGGCTCAAAGAGGTTAAATTCTTTCTGAAGGTTGCACAGTTAGCAGGAGGAAGGCTTGAATCTCGGTTCCAGGGATGTGAAGCTTTTGCTGGAGGACTGTGTTTTTAAGGATTGAGTGTGCACGAGAATCACCTGGAAAGCTCTTAAAATAGAGATGAGGATTCAGAGGGTCCAGGATCGAGGGTCAAGACTCTGCATGTCTCACATCTCCTAAATGAAACTTATGATTCATTGGAAGGAGTGGTTTTGGATACTGAATGCACATTTTACAGGTTTAAAAAAAAAAAAAAAAGTTTTTTCTTTTCCATTGGGTCAAGCCAGTTACCTCCATCTTGTTTCTGGGCCATCAAAGCTTCCAAATTCTCTGTTGACTTTTAACTTTAATTTGACAAGCATTTTTTTAATTACCTATCTTGTACAAAACTCCATTCTAGGCCCTAAATCAGAGTAATACAAAAATATTAAACTAAAAATAAATGATTGAGTTGCTTAGCACCTTGCTTTTGCTGAGGCTGACTTTGAACTCGTGATCCTCCTGCTTCAGCCTCTCGAGCTGCTGGGATTACAGGCAGCTCTGTGCCACTGTTCCCAGTTGTAAATGGATTTTTTGAAGCAACCCAGTGAGACCCTGTCTCTAAATAAAATGCAAAATAGGGCTGTGGATGTAGCTCAGTGGTCAAGTGCCCCTGAGTTCAATCCTTGGTACCCCCTCTCCAAAAAATCCATTTACTAATATTGCTGTCTAGTTAATGATATGCATGTTCAAGTGTTGTTTATGGGTAATGTGTACTGATACCTGCAAATTACTTTGAAATATGTGTAAAAAATAAAATTGACGAATGGATGAAAGGATGAGTGTATAGATTTGTGATAAAATAAATACAATTATGTATTACATAACGATCTTTTAATCAACCACAGGCCACACATAGGATGGTGGTGCCTAAGATTATAAGGGAGTTGAATAATTCCTATCAGCTGCCCTAGTTCAATGCAATGCATTCCTCTTATATTTGTGTTTGTGGTGATGCTGATGTGAACAAACCTTCTGCACTGTCATTTGTATTAAAATATTGCACATATAATTATGTTCAGAACACAGTGCTTGATAACAGTAATAAATGACTATCTTACTGGTTAAAAAAATAAAAATAAAAAAAAAAAGTGATTGGACACACCTCAGGATTACTTAGAGCCCAGAACAGACAGGGCAGAGTGCAGACTCAGCCACACTCAGTATATTGTATTCTCAGCTGCAGAACAAGCAAAGGATTAGCCTGACTCTGCATTTTAATGGAATGAGGGAAGATCCATCCTTCAAACAGCAAATAAGGGCTCCGAAGTTGGACCAAGGCAGATCACAGGTCACCTGGAAGAGTTACAGAGGGGAATGTGCTACCCATCTGACATTCTCCATGGGTCTTTCCGGGGCCCATCCGCCATGATGCCTTACTAGCCATGAGTGCTGGAAGCACTAGGATTCAGTTCGTAAGCCTCTTGCCAGGGTTGAGGTAGGGATCCCTCAGACTACAGCAATGGTTCTCAGCATGAGGACACCTCCCCTCACTAGCAGGGGATATTCGAAAACATCTGGAGACACTTTTGGGAGATCCTACTTGTACGTAGTGGGTGGAAACAGGGGATGTTGCTCCTGAGGTACACACCCCAGGCTCCTCCTCTTCCACCCTCCCTGCCCTTCACTCCCACCAAGGATTCACAGTGCTGAGGAAAAGTCCTGGGGGCTGTGGTTGGGGCTCAGTGGTGGAGCATTGACCAGCACCTGTGAGGCACTGGGTTCCATCCTCAGCACCACATAAATAAATAAATAAATAAATAAATAAATAAATAAATAAATACAAACATAAAGTTTAAAAAGGAAAAACAGATGTCCTGTGCTGGAGCCATAACCCTAAACTAATAAATGAGAGGACTCTGGAGCTGGGGCAGGCTGTGCAGCGTCATCATCCACACTCGTTTAACACTGCTTCTATAGGCTGGGGAGTCCTTTATGAGTCTAGCAAGTAATTTGACCCTCTGGGGTCAATTCTTGGCTGCCTGGAACTTCTCTAGACAAATATAAGAAATGGTCTCTCTGCGCTCTACTCAGAGGAGAGTCTGGGGATTAGAGAAATGCAAACCAAAACTACTCTAAAATTGTATTTCACTCTAGTCAGAATGGCAATGATTGAGAATACAAGCAACAATAAATGTTGGCAACAATGTGGGGGAAAAGGGACGCTGATTCATTGCTGGTGGGACTGTAAATTGGTGCAACCACTCTTGAAAGCAGTATGGAGATTCCTTAGAATGGAACCACCATTTGACCCAGTCATCCCACTCCTTGGTTTATACCCAAAGGATTTAGAATCTGCACACTACAGTGATGCAGCCACATCAATGTTTATAGCAGCTCAATACACAATAGCTAAACTATGGAACTAACCTAGATGCCCTTCAACAGAATGGATAAAGAAAATATGGTATGTACACAAAATGGAATATTACTCACCCTTAAAGAAGAATGAAATGATGACATTTGCTCGTAAATGGATGGAGTTGGGGAATATTATGCTAAGCAAGCTAAGCCAAACCCAAAAAACTAAAAGTTGAATGTTTTCTCTGATAAGCAGATGCTAATCTGTAATGCCAGAGGTGGGGAATGGGGGAGAGTGAAGAATCTTTGGATTGTGCAGAGGGAATTGAGGAGAGGGGAGGGGGTGTAGAGATGAGAAGGCTGGTGGAATGAGGTGGACATTATGACCCTATATACATGTATGATTACACTACTGGTGTGACTCTGCACTGTGTTCAGCCAGAGGAAGAGAAGTTGTGCTCCATTTGTATCCAGTGTGTCAAAATGCATTCTGCTGCCATGAAGAAGTAATTAAAACAAATTTAAAATTTTTTAAAAAATTAAAAAAATAAATCCCAGAGTAGGAATTGAGGGGAGAGTGGGAATAGGCTGGGAGAGGAGAGGACATCTGAACCAAATCCTAAAGGGTAAGCAAAGCTGGCATGAGTGGGAGGAGCACCCCAAGAATAGAAACTACCTATATAAGGCCCTGGGGAAAGAGAGCCCATTGAAGGAAAGAGAGAGGACCCACTGTGATGGGAAAGGGAGGAGGGTGGGACATGTGAAGGGAATTGAGCACAGAGCAGAAAGTCCTTCATTCCCAAGTACAGGTCTTGAGTGATATCCTTGCACCAACAGGAAGTCAAAGACACTTCCAGGAGATCCAAACTTCTTTCTCTGCAAACGTACCTAGAAACTTGATACCTCCCTCCAGAAAAGTATGTGTGCCTGGCAATACCATGCTTCCCAATACCATGTTAGCCCAACATGAACCCCCACTCCAACTCCACCCAAGACTGTAGGTCATGCTTAGTATTAGAAGTGCGATTTCTCCTGGATCCTGAATGCTATGTCCCACTCAGTTTTTCTTAATATATTTTTTGGCTATTTCCATGCCTCAGTAGCCCTCCAATTTAGTCTGACCCTCACATCTCCACACGCTTTCCCAGGAGGTCTCCCCAACTTTGGCCTGCCTCACCTGACTTGCTGAGTCACCGTCAGCCAGATCACCACCCTTCTTTCAGGAGACCAGATGTGTTGGTGTTGCTGAAATTGGAACAGACTGAGGAGCGGGATTCCAGAGCCAGCCAAAATGCGTTGGTCACCCTGTTATTTCCCAGATTCTCAGTGAGTCAAGCCCACCTTACTCTGAGCCAGGAAGAATTCCAATTCATCCTTCCCAGAACCTCAATGGTCTCTTTCTAATGGTCGCAGCCAGGAGTAGCAGTTGTGAGTGAATCTTAGAGGCATAATTCTGACTTTTGTGAGACCTAGTTCTCACCTTTGCATAAACTATACTCAAATGTGCTCCAGGCCCAGGTGAGTCTTTTTAGTTCTGATCCATATTTCTTTTGGCAGAAGACCAACTATGAAAGAAGGACACGAAACAATCATCCAAACTTTGCCAGCTTTGGAGTGTCCTTAATACTTCATTTTAAAAAACATACAAGAGCAAACATTTAGTAGAGGCAATTTTGAGTTTGCAAAGAGCTTTTAATCATCTCCTCCCCTCAACCCCCACCCCATCTCTGCTTCCCAAACTGGTGGTGCTCCCAGGCAAAGGTATAATTAATTAACCACACAAGCAAGGTGAAGATAATCATAAACAGCTTTAAGCCCAGCCTGGGGAAATCAGTTGTCAGTGGTTCAGAAAGATATGCAGCAGTGTGCAGATACTGATAATGTTTCCCTAAATGCATTTCTAAAACCCTATTTTTTTCCCTCTGCCTTGCCCTCCATTTTTCAGTTTGAAATAATGTGTATGCGCCTGCATCACTTTGAGCCTGGTGATATTGTTCCAATGCCTTCAGCAATTTGTACCCCGACTACTCCATTGCAGCTAAACTTTGTTTACATATTTCAATTTTCACGTGAGTCAGCCTCAGGCGGGTTTGTTCTCTTACCTGAATTCCCAGCCCTATTTTCTGCCATTTCTAGAGCTACAGTGAGTCTGACACAGCAGCAGCAGGCCAGAAACATGCAGGTATAAAAACAGACAAGATGAAAAGCTTGCTGTAGCTTTCTAACAGCTTGAAGATATTTTGCTGAAACTGGAAATGTGCTGAAGTAACAAATCTGAAAATCTCTATTCCATTTCCACCATCCTTCCCTACCAGGTATCTTCTCACTGGACTTATACCCTGTGAAGCAAGCTGACTCCAGGCACACGTGAGAAATGGAGCCCATCAAAAAGTGTGTGTGAAAGTGGCTGGAGCTTTGGCCAGCGCTTGGGAAGCAGATGTTTTCCAAGAGAATGGATGGATCCCAGGCCCATCACAATCTGGCCACAATCTGTCTTTCCAGACGCACCTCCCTCCACCCCCACGCGTGTTATGCTCAGTCCCACGAGATGCTTCTCCAAACCCATTACGCCTTTTCATGCCTCTGCTGCTCTTTGCATTTATTTTCATAGCCTGAATTATCCACTACACCCCCTTTCTCCTTTTTGCCTCCTAAACACTTACTGATTTTTTGGTATTTGGTTCGAATGCCATTTCTAAATGCTTTCTGGCATCCAGTAAGGAATTATTGATTCATTTTTCTTCGCTCTCTCAGTAGGTTGAATGTGCTGGGTTTATCAGGCCCCAGCAGGGTCTTAAACTTTGGAGACTATGCCAAGCCGGGTACAGCTGGGAGGCCCTACAGAGACAGTGTGGCAATAAAAGGGAGTAATGCCATGAGCAGAGTGGAGTTCTACCTGCTGCCAGGAACTGGGTCTGACTCCATGTCTGAGACGGCTCGGAAGATGGCAATCCCTTCTCCTTCCACGTCAGAGCCCACGGTGGTGGCTTCAGTTGCCTCTCCTCTACTCTTTCCCTTGTTTCTCCCAACAGCAGCGCGACCTTGCCCTTGCCACTGTAGTGGGCATATCCAGAGAGGCTTGGCCAATCATGGAACCTCTACTCCTGGTGAACAGAAATCAGCCCAGGGGATGGGTATGTGACTTAAGCAGTCTGTCAGAGTCCTGCCCTAGGATTAATCCTTAACAGTGGGAGAAACCCTGAGGAACCTGGTTCAGGATGTGAAGAAGAAATTGAAGGCACAAGCCAACTGATGCTAGGTGAGTTAAGGGCTGTTGCCATGGTGACAGTGACACAATCAGCCAGCGGATGCAGACCAAGTCCCTTTTACCCCAACTTCAGCCTTTCCACCCTTCACGAGTGCCCCCTGCTGGCAGAACCTAATGGGAAGCCAGTTGACAATGGGGACATTTAATTTGCAGTTTCAGCTCAGCATTTTAGAACAGAGAATGGAAGAGTGACTTGGAGCTGAGATGCAAAACTTGCACCAAAAAAACCCCCAAATTCATACAAGCATTTTCTCATTGGTTTCTTGGATGGCTCTGGAAATGTCTAGGTGCTCTAGGGTCTCTGGACATGCAAACACAAAGGAAACAGTCACTAAAGTGACCTGGGAACCAGCAGGTCTGAAAGTCAATGTTAAAAGCCTGCATCTGTGCAGGGGTGGTCGAGCGCTTGCTTAGCATGCACAAGGCCCCAGGTTTGATCCCCAGCTCTACAAACAAAAAAATTGACAAATATTAAACTACCCCTGTATTCTATTGTCAGTTTTTATCCATCTTTCTTTCTAATCAGGTAGATATTTCTGAGATTAGTAATTTTGGATGCACATTAGGGAGAATTTGCCATGATATTTAAATGTTTCCAAGATGAACAAGCATTACCTCACTCACCATTTCCAGTGCCTATAGCCTTGCTATATGTGTTTATTCTCTTCTCAGTCTTTAAAGCCCCCAACTTGAAAAAAAAATAGTAGATTAGTGATGTCGTTACTGGGAGCAAACATGAAATAGCACCATCACCATTAGAAAGTTGGACAATGTTTCCTGCTCTCTTATTTAATTCCCGTACATGGGAACAATTTCTCCATCCATTATGCCTTTTTTTTCATGTAGGTTATTTCTAGATCCATTTTCCCCAGCAGAGTATGAACATCTTAATGAGACATGGTCCCCTTATTCATCTGTACACTAGGTTCAGTGCCTAGGTTCATTCACTCATTCCTATTCATTCAACAAATATCTCCTGAGCACATTGTATGTGCCATGTCTGAAACTACATGTCAGACACATAGCAAATCGTGATTGATGTCCTCAAGATGCTCAGAGTCTGGTTGGACTAGGATAAAGGGGGTATATCAATGCAGTCTACGGAAGTGTGGGGTGTAATGGAACACTGTCAAGGAAGTGCAGGGTGGAATGGAAGCACAGCACTGGGGCCCCTCACTAAGACTAAGTCAAGAGAAGCAGAATAGGAGATTGCTGAAGTGATTCACATTAGAGATCAGAAGGTCTTTCACCACAGCGGACAGTGAGAATGAAGAAAGGTAGAAAGGTCTGAGACCTCTGGGATCTCAAAGTTGACCCCATGAGAGTCACATGGAAGCTTATAAAAACTCCAGAACCTGGTATCTTTGGAGACCAATTATATGAGACACTCTTGAGGTAGAACCCAAACATCAGTAATTTTTGAAGCATCCAGGTGATTCCAATGCACAGTCACTTGTCAACAGAGCTTGAGACAATCTGCATGCATGGTCACAAGGGAGTTCAGGATCACTCTCTAAGTTCTGGGCTTAAGAACCATGAAGAAGTTGGATGCTGAGGCAGAATTCTTCACTACGATTATGTATTGCTCCAATAATTCCAAGGTGCCCTGTAAATGTGCTAAATAAATAGCAATTTTTCAATAAATTGCAGTGGATAAAAATGTGCCTGAGATGTCATGCCTGATAAATGGAGAAGATTAAAAAGCAAGATTTTAAATAGGTACAGTTGCTACCAGTGAGTGCTTACTAAAGGTTTGAAAGAAAATCAGTAGTGATGGTTGTGAGTAATCTCAGGTCCACAGGTAGTGGGTTAAAGCAATAGGTACACAAACAGTAAAAATTCACACAAGTGTTTATCTGTAGGACAATTTTCTACTATGATGATTAGTTAGAAAATAAAGTATTAAATAATATTGATTTACAAATCATAAAAGTATGTTGTGTAAGACCCTTTAAGAATCCATGGTGCTCATCATTACCTCATTCACCAACTACTTCTAGCTCTCCATGTTGCCAGGCATGTGGCAGAACTGAGCTTCCTGACCCCACCATATTCACCAGGGTTACACAACTTATTTTCTCCAGTGACTTAAAAGTGCAAGTGTCCCTGAACCACCACATCCAATTCCAAAGCATGCATCTCATTAAATTAGTATAAGACTTCCCAGAGGTTATTTATTTCTCTGGCACAGTAACTGAAACTATTAGAGATGATGGCTTCTGTACCAACCTGGTTTCCTAGGTGGCTATGTCCAACCTATGAGGGTCACATGCTAAAAATATATCTTTCTGTTTTAACCAGTGTAATTGGTGGGTTCCTTGTTACTGCAGCGTACAGCTTTCTATTCTGACTTATGTTCACTTTAACCAGGAAGATTTCAGAAGGCTAAATTCCTGGTCCTTTTTATCTGTATTTACTCAACTGGAAATGCCAAGTCTGCTGCCATGCTATTTATTTTGCATTATACAGTTTCTTCCATCTTCAGATCCATATTACAACTCCTCCAATCAGAACATAAGCTTACTGAGAACAAGACTGACCCTCAATAAGCGATTTAACTTCTCTCACCTACAGTTTCTTAATCAGTTAAATGGAAGTATTAAAATTCCCTTACAGTTTTTCAGGGGGTTAAAATAAACATATGTAAAAAATATCAATCACAGAGCCTAAAATAAACAATCATGAACTATAATTTATTTTCCTTCTGTCTTTGCAATCATCACAAAACTTAGCACATTGTTGGCTCAAAAATTATAGTCATGTATATCTACTCTATGCTAAGCCCTAGCCAGATGCTATTTTAATCCTTGTTAAGTAAATATTATTATATGTAAATTTATCTCCATCTTGCACGTGAGAATATTGAGGTTGAAAGACTAAATAAGGTAAATTATTGTTCAAATGGTAGGAGGCAGTATTCACGCCTGCTGCAACTCCAAAGCTTCTACTTTCTCTCCCATGAAACTCTTTGCCTCCTTTCTTGATTTAATTATGGATTTATAATTTAACCACTAACTGTGATATAAGAATCAATATAGTTTCAGATAACAAAGTGATATCTTTAGCTATTTATCTAATATCATTCCTAAGATGCTACTGCATATAAAATGTTATTAATTTAAGATATTACTAGAAAGAAAACACCAACATCAAAAGCAAATACGGATTTTTGAAACTTTGCCCTGATTTTAGAAATTTAAGAGGAAAACACAGGGTAGGTTAGAGTTGATGAAATATCTTGATACAAATAGTGTGAGACACTGTACTACGATGACACTTTACTTTTATACTAATGCCTTAAATTTTCAAAACAATCCTGAGAAAAACTTATTGTTCCTGCTTACAGCTGGGAAGATTGACTTAAGAATAACTGTTACCTCTCCAAGTTGTACTCTAGTGACAGGCGGCCCTGCCAGGCACACCAACATTCACCAACATATCCTAGGCAGAGTAGGTGCCTAGTTGCAGAGTGATTTGAGATTTCAGAGTTGCTCATCAGTGTCTTAAAATACTTTCTCATCTGCTTTTAGATGAGACCAGCTTTGGAACAATTCCTGAGATTGTAGGACCTCATGTGCCTCAGGAGATGAGGAAAGAAACTTTGGGCCCTATAAGGGAGAATATTGAAGCTACAAACTATTCAGCATCACAGAACTAAAAAGACCAAAGGCCCTAGAGGCCAAGAACTTGATGGTATCAAGGGGTTTGTGCAAAGAAAATGCTTCAATAGACAGCAGAGACCTCTGCAAGTGGAGGATGAACCCCTTCCCCTTTACTACCAAGACCTTCTAATGATAGCATCTGAAACATGTGTTCATGAGCCCCTAAACAAAAGGAAGCTCTGTGCTGACAAAGGCCAGACACCTAGAAGTGAAGTTTTTAAGCAAAGTTGTCCAAATTCATTTTGCTTAAACTTTTTGCCATTCTAGAAATTAACTAATAAGGCTCATTTCAGTTCAGATCAAACTCAGTGGCCCATAAGGCACTAGGATCTGTTTTTAACTGGTTTCTTGGACTAAAACTGCTCTCCAGGTGCTTGTCAACTGAAGCGACATGGAACGCATACTGGCTAGTATCATCAAACGCTCAGCTGAGGGCTTCAGCCAACACAGATACGTCAAGAAGGATACGTCAGCCCTCACTCTACCAGACAGACTGGAATATGCTCCAAGGCTAGGTTCAATCAACTGAAGCCTCTCCCTGACTCTGTCCCTTGGTTCCTTAGGAAACTGTTCTCACTGCCTTGCAGTTTGGCTGAACTGTCTTGGTGGGAGACTGTCAGACTGCAGTGAGGGTCACTGTCAGGAACGGTTCACTTAGTACTCATCACTTAGTCGACTGAGAGCACTCTTGAGGACATCAATCATTACATCACACTGTGCTCTTCTTAAGGATCCTGGGCAAAAATTCCTGAATGCTCCCAGTAACATTATGGAACCCAAGTTCAGCTGCTTACACAGTACAGGCTAAGTTGAGAGACACGGTATTGAGGCAAAGAAGAGATTTTATTCAAAGAGCCAACTTATCAAGAAGATGGAGAACTCCTGTCCAAAGCCCATCTTGCTGGGAAGCTGATTTAAGAGCAGTTTGTACAGATGGCTGATGGTTTTTCCAAACTGGTGGGAGCCTTTTCACAGTGGGGGGCCAAATGAGGCACATCTGATCCTAATCACCTAGTCATGAGATGCTGTTCAGTTCTGCAAAACTCAAGAACAAAAATACTTTATTTCCTTGTGCTATTCTTGTCACTAATTAATGTGTCATGCTCCTGATGGTGCCTGACGCAGCACACAGTGGACAGGCTAGAGGGGGTGGCTCTCCCCAGGCCCTGTTGCTAAACGGACAAACTCATAGTAAGTGGAAGAAAACGTACTTCACCTGATTATTGTGGAAGACAAAGGTCAGGTGAGGTTAAATGGAGAGTTGGACATGAGATCTGGTCTCAATGCTTGGCTTCAATAAGAAAAGAACAAAGGTATTTATAGCTTATAAACACTGGCTGTGTAGCAAGCAGGGGTTTAACATTTTCCCTTTCATTGCCAACTCTTATAAAATAATTTTTGGAACATAAGTATTTATAATATGCACATTTAATCTGATCCTTGCTATTCTCAGATCCTGCCTTGTCTCCTTATTCATTTGCTCCTAATTTTAACTGATCACAGCTTGCTCTGTATTATGCAAGTTACCTTAAATCCCTTTTGCAACAAAATTGGGGTTCCTAAATTGACATAATCTCAAACTCTTGGTAGTATGCTGACAAAATCCATCCCTTCATCTTTAAGGTGTTGTTTTTACAAAATTATTCTCTATAAATGAAAATGGTTCTGGACAGGACTAAGTGAGAGAACATATTCAACTGTCATTGTCACTTATACCTCGTATTCTGTTATTTGGATGAAGAAATAGATACCTGATTGGGATTCATATTTGGTGTTGATGTAAAGGTAGATGAGTGAAGAAAATAGAAAAATTACTTTATGACAATACACAATAACAATTTTCAAAAGTTCTCAGATCAGAATAATGGGATGAATCTGAGAAACTGAGAGCTGACTGAGTCATATGTCATACCCTGCATTTTAGTTCAAATAACCAGTTGCACAAACAGAGAATGGGAGAGCCTCATTCAACCAGAGTCCAAAGGAAAAGCAGCCTAGGAATTTGGCTGATAATTACTTTTCTATTCAAGAAAAAGTGTGCCATTACCAATTATAAAGACAATGAAGTCTTAAGCAGGAGTCATAGAAGACCCTTACCTATTTCATTGTAAGGTACATCCCAGGGTATACTTGGCTTTGGTTAATCCACAGCTGGGAAAGGGAACTTGATCAAGATAGCATTGGAAGAGGAACATGAACTCTCTAGAAAGTGAAATAAAGTCCCTATGTTTAAAATACCGAAAGCCATGCCATATGGGGATTACTGAAAACATCATGTTCTAAAATGGTGAGACACAGCATAGCTTTAATTCAAACCTACCTGAGCTCAAATATTTGTTACCACTTGCTAGTTACTTGGATTAAGTCTCGTCTAACTATCTGATTTTTTGTTGTTGTTTCTAGTGGAAATTTATTCAACAGATTACTTTTTTCCTGGGATGAAAGAATAATACATAGAAGATATGGAGAACCATACAGAATCATAGGAAGATATGAAAAAGGAAACAAATTTAGAGACAGCACAGAGCCTAAAAGCATAGTTTAAAAATTACATTTGAAAGGCTGTGAGGAATAGATAGAATCTTTGGAATTAAATTTTGAATATATATAACAATTTTCATTAGATCATTGGAGTTATATATAGCAGTTAGATCCATTTTGACAAAATCAAACATGCATAAAATTTGAATTCCATCCTCCTTCCATTCCCCACTTTTCCCTCCCCACTCCTATTCTCTTCTACTGATCTTCCTTTTGCTAATTTATTTATATATTTTTTGATTGGTACTTCTACATACACATAAAGTGTTATATTTATATTTCATATAATATGATTTTGTTAAATTCATTCCATAAAACACAATTTTCTTAACATTATATTTTGGAAAACAGATTATGATTGGCAATATATCTAATGCATTCTAAATTTTTATCAAGTGAAACAAAAACTAGGCAATCAAATTTATGAGTATCAAAAACCAGAAACTGATTATCACAGCAACTTCCAGAATTACCCATGATAGTTAGAGTGAAAAAGAAAGATTAGTGCAAATCCATATCAACTAGTTATGTGACCTCAGGCAAGATTGCCCTCATTCAACTCTGTTTTCTTCAAATATAAAGTAAGAAATGTAGGACTTGCTCCCTGCCTTGCTCACAGGATTGACACACAACATGAGATCATATTAGTAAAGTACTTTACAAACTATACTATGCTGTGAAAATCTTATTTTCATCATCACTGTGATGATTAAATATGGAATTTCCAAGTGATTAAGGAATGGTGAGTGAGGAAGGGCTCATGACGAGGTATCAAGCTTACCTTCAAATGGCCTCTATCAATAGCAGTAAGCGTGAGGAAGAAGAAGAGATGCAAGTGATGAGATGGCTCCACTTTGATTCATTTGCCAGTTAACATAAGAATTAATCTTAAAGAGAATACTGCATTTATTTGGGCAGAATAGACTCTGGGGATGAGACAATTAACAGGCAAACTCAAGTGTTTAAAGATGGCCATCTGTTTCAGTCAGATTTTTTTGCTACTGTGACTAAAAGGATCTAACTAGAACAATTTTAGAGGAGGAGAAGTTTATTCAGGGGCTCAAGGTTTCAGAGGTCTCCATCCATAGACAGCAGGCTCCATTCCTCGGGGTTCAAGGTGAGGCAGGGCATCATGGTGGAGGAGTGTGGCATAGAGAACCAGCTCACATGATGAGCAAGACGCAGAGAGAGAGAGACTCCACTTGCCAGGTACAAATATATACTCAAAGCCACGCCCCAATGCCCACCTCTTCACCCACACCCTACCACTTCAGTTACCACTCAGTTAATCTCTGCCAGGAGATTAACTCACTAATTGGGTTAAAACTCTGACAACCCAATCATTTCTCCTCTGAATCTTCTTGCACAGTCTCAGAGGTAAGTTTTTGGGGGACACCTCACATTCAAACCATAACATGATCCCACTGCCTTCCAGGAGATGTGGGTCCTATTTACTATAAATATTTTGTTTTTGTGGATAGCAGAATCCTTTAGGTCTATAATTTTGAAGTTATATGACATAACAATGCAATACTTTGCATAAAGAGGGTGAAAAATATGGATTTCTGTGACTGAAAAAAAAATAAACAGGGAGGAGGGAAGGGTTGAGGAAAGTGTGGGAAAAGAGAATCCAAAGTCTTGGTAGGATGAAAAAGTAACTTCTGACAGCTAAAATACTCGATATGATCTATGGTAAGCAAAAAATATCTACTCCACCAAGATGTTCATGCCCTTATCCCCAGAACTTCTAAATATATCATGTTATGTTGTTATGTTATGTTACCAAAGGGATTCAAGGATGCAAAGGAAACTGAGATGAAAAAAGACAGAAAATCTTGGATTACCTGGTTGAGTCCAATGGAATCACAAGGGCTCTATTTGGTGAGACTTGAGAGATGCAGAGGCATCAAACAGAAAGGGATGCAAGGGAAGGATGTGACCTTGCCACTAGTTTTGCAAATAGAGAAAGGAGACCATGACTGTAGGGACACAGGGATCCCCTAGAGCTGGAAACTGCCCTCAGAGCTAAGCCAGCAAGAAAGCAGACACCAAATTCTCTCAATCATCCAAATGACCAAGAAAATGCTCACCTAGAGCATCCAGGAAAGGAATGCAACCTGCCCCCAAACCTTTTATTTAAGCATAATGAAACTTGATAGCAGATTTCTGACCCACAGAAATACCAGATAATATATTTGTGTTGTTTTAAGTCATTAAGGTGGTTGTAACTTGGGATGGAAGCAACAGAAAATTAATGCTTGGTCTTTTTAGTACAAAGATCACTCTGTGATGTGAGTCTTTCATGCGTATCTCAAATAAAGACTAACCAAAAATAAAATGTTTATGTTGACTCAATTTTTCTGATAGTAGGAATGGGTTCTCATCCTGCATCCAGGTGTTCCTGAGGCAAAAGCACAATTACATGTGGTCAGGGTCAAGTTCCTACAAATCAAAACAAAATTTAAAAAATCATCCAAAATAAAAAATGGATAATATACTTAAATGGGTATTATTTATTTATTTATTTATTTATTTATTTATTTTACAGACTGCATTTTGATTCGTTGTACGCAAGTGGGGTACAATTTTTCGTTTCTATGTATATGATGCAGATTCACACCATTTGTGTAACCACACATGAAAATAAGTAATGATGTCTGTCTCATTCCACCATTTTTCTACCTCCTTCCCTTCCTCCCTCTCATTTCCCTCTATGTAATTCAAAGTTCCTCCATTCTTCACTTACCCCCACCCCCACTCCCATTATGTATCATCATCCACTTATCAGGGAAAATATTTGGCCTTTGGTTTTTTGGGGATTGGCTTATTTCACTTAGCATGATATTCTCCATCTTCATCCATTTATCTGCAAATGCCATAATTTTATTCTTTTTTATGGCTGAATAATATTCCATTATGGCATAATACCACAGTTCATTTATCCATTCATCAATTGAAGGGCATCTAGGTTGGTTCCACAATCTAGCTGTTGTGAATTGAGTTGCTATAAATATTGATGTGCCTGTGTTACTGTAGTAAGAAGATTCCAAAAGCACAAGAAATCAAAGCAAGAATCAATAAATGGGATGAATTCAAACTAAAAAGGTTTTTACCAGCAAAGGATACAATCAATAATGTGAAAAGAGAGCCTACCAAGTCAGAGAAAATCTTTTCCACGTGCACTTTAGGTAGAGCACTAATCTCCAGAATTTATAAAGAACTTACAAAACTTTACACCAAAAATACAAAGAACCCAATCAATAAATGGGCCAAGGAATTGGATAGACACTTTACAGAAGAAGATGTACAGGTGATTAATAAATACATGAAAAAGTGTTCAACATATCTAGTAATTAAAGAAATGCAAATTTAAAAAACTCTAAGATTTAATCTTACTCCAATTAGAATGGCTATTATCGAGAACACAAGCAATAATAGGTGTCGGCATGAATGTGCGGAAAAAGGTACACTCATACATTGCTGGTGGAGCTGCAAATTGGTGCAGCCACTCTGGAAAGCAGTTTGGAGATTCCTCAGAGCACTTTGAATGAACCTAACATTTGACCCAGCTATCCTACTCCTTGGTTTATATCCAAAGGATTTAAATGGGTATTTTAATAAAGAAGTATATAAGTGGATAACAAGCATAAGCAAAATTATAAATATCACAGGTTATTCAGAAAATAAAATTAAGTATAAACCTTAAAATTAAGTATACATCTATATATTCCAGATTAGCACAGGACTGGAAGAAATTAGGATCTGAGAGAGGTAGTAGGAGAAATTATTTCAAGAGCAGGTTTGTTTGCCTCTGAAAAGTGAATGGAACATTGTAGTTGAAAGCCTTGATAGATAGTCAGTGGTGTGGGCAAAGAAGAAATCTAGTAGAGACAGGGTACAGGGCTAACCAATCACCACTAGACATGAAATATGTGTAGAATAATAGGTATAAGACAGAAAGAGAATTATTGAAGTGCATGGGAGAGCTCATTGTGAAGTTTCTATTTGAAAGGACCATTGAAAAGCAATTGGTAATTATGGCCATTATTGTAGAAGTGGTGGTGGTGGTGGTAGGAAAAATAAAGCTAATGGTGAAGGAAAATAATGCATAACATTGGGTGCTCACTGTATGGATCAATACAGACACTCTATTTCCTCATGTAATTATTTTGACAACTGTTGAACCATTAACTTCTATTATCACCTTCTTTTCACAGTGAGCAAAAATGAGGCAAAAACAGAGTAAATAAATGCCCACAACTAAAAGCCAGGTAAATGATGGACAGGGATTTGAATTCAGATCCTTTATTTCAAGAGTGCATCCTACATAATTGCTTTGACTACCCACTCAGCTAGGTATTAGCTTGGGCACTTGACAGGTTATTAGATAATGTATCAATCTTTTTTTTTTTAATTAAGAAACTGAGAAGTTTAAACCATTTGTTCAATATTCCTCACCTTGGAAAATTAGGAATTCCAAGTTCATTTCTCTTCTTGCCCCAATAAATGTCCATGGTCTTGCCCTCTTGATGAAAATAACTAAAGTATTGGATGAAATATCAAACTATTTGAGTTACAGGATCAGGCAGGGCTGGGCTGTGATTATTGAGAGTAGAAAGCACGGCAGGAAACTAATAATGCATAGACACATCTGGTGTTTTATCAAAGATAAGGAAACTATTTTTAAAAAGTCAAATGGAAATGCAGGAAATAAAAACTGGATATCAGAGAGGAGATGAAGAATCCCTTCAATGGATTCATCAGACTAAAATTATCTGAGAAAAGAAACCATGAACTTTGAGAAGGATGAATACAAATTATACACACAGAAGAAAAAGGAGTTACAAGAAGCAGAAGAGAGCATCTAGGAAACGAGAACAAGAACAAACCACCTAATATGCATGCACTTGAAGTTTCAGGAGGAGAGGAAAGGATGAAAGACAGGAGAAATCATGGGTAAGGGTTTTCCAAAAATGATGGAAGACATCAAATCAAAGATGAAAAAGGATGAATACTGCAAAATAAAAGCCATATCTAGGTACTGGTAAGTCAAATGGCAGAAACGAAGGACAAAGAGTCAGAGAAAAAAGACATTACATAGAGAAAAATGAAGATAAAAACTGTGGCAGATCTCTCATTAGAAACTAAGGGACGTTTCTGGTGGAGCATCATCTTTAAAGTGCTGAAAAATATTGCCAGCTTCATCTCTGTACTCAGTAAAAATGTCTTTGAAACATGAAAAGGAAATCTTTTTAGACAAGCTAAAGCAAAGAGAATGTGTTGTCAACATACCTGTGCTACAAGAAATGTTAAAGAAGTTTCCTGAGGCAGAAAGTTAAATGGAAATTTGGAAGAGTATTACAAATGGTAAAAAGTGAGGTGTGAAGTTTTTTCTTTCATAATTTTAATCAGTTTAAAGATAACCAATTACCTAATTAGTAACAATGTGTTCTGGATATATAACACATAAAAGTAAGATACATCAGACAAAGAGCACAAAAGATTAAAGGGAAGAAGTAAAAGTTTTTACATGATACATGAAAATTTACAGAATTGTTTAAAGATAAGCAGATAAATACATATATAAACATATTAGGGTTCTCTGGAGGAACAGAATCAACAGGAAGTATGACTATAAAAAGGGGATTTATTAGATTGGCTTACATGACCAGAAGTTGGATAGTCCACAATGGCTGTCTGCAGGCTAGAGAGCTGGAAGAACCAGAAGCTGTGCAGTCCAAGAGGCAGAAGGCCCAAAACAAGAGGGATCAATAGTGCTACCCTAGTCAGAAACCAAGGCTTTTGGAGACTCACTGGTAGAGTCTCCAGACTCTGGAGACTTCACTCTTCCACTTTGGAAGAGTGAAGAAGTGAGGGTCCAATATCCTCAGATGATCAAAGGAGCAATCAAGAACCCGTTCAAGAAGAGCTGAGCTTGCATCTGCATCTGCTTCCTTGTTCTTCCAGTTTTTATTCCATCCTATTGGGCAGTGCTGCCCACACTTAGGGAGGGTCCTACTTTCCAATCATTCCTAGACACGCCCTCATGGACACACTCAGAAGCCTCTCAATCATCTGCATCTCTTAATCCAATCAAGTTGACAATTCAAATTAACCCTTATGGTATACTAACTGGGAGAAAACATACATGATACTTATATCTGACATGTAGCTGGTATTAGGAATGCATAAAGAGCTCCTACAAATCAAAATAAAAATTTGTGAAAAACCCAAATAAAAATGGATAAGATACTTAAATGGGTATTTTAATAAATAATATAAGTGTATATATAATATGTGTGTATTAATTTAATCAAGTATATAAATGAACAATAAGCATAAGGAAATTTATTAAACATTACTGGTTATTTCAGAAATTCAGATTAAACATAAAGAAAATACTTCACACACACTTCAATAGCTAAAATTTAAAATATTCATAAAATCAAAGGCTGAGAATGAAGACTAACAGGGGCCCTTATATATTGTTCCTGGGAATATCAAATGACAGATAAAAATACTTACAATTACATAGGTAAGTGTATCTATGTACTGTGACCCAGGAAGTTTACCCTTAAGGATTTACCCAAGTAGAATATGTACATTTGTGTATATATGTATGTATATATTACATATTGTGTATGTATAAACATATGTGTAAACACTTGTACAAGAATATTCATGACAGCTTTATTCAAATCAGCCAACAATTGGAATTGGACCACCCACCACAGGGTCCAAATCCAGTGACTGACGTTATGGTATCATAAAGCTCATTGCCCTCAAGGCTGATGTGCAATCTACGTTGCAGTGTTGGACTCTGGATGGTACATTGGCAGAAATCACACCCTTCCAGTTCCTTCTTCCACCACCACTCACCACTTCATCCTTGTAGCACGCTCCTTAATAAATTCTTGTTGGTGAATAACCATAGCGAAGCTTTCCTGCCGCATGGCAGCTGTGTGTTACGGAGCTCTGGGACAGAAGGAAGCTCGCCATGAAGGCTCCTAGTTCTGACAGGGCAGGCTTCGTTGGGTGTATGCTGGCAGATGGGCAACTATGTTCATTGCTTCTTAATAGTCTCAGGTGACATTTAAGGGAAATCCTCTGGTGGAAGACTTTCAAAGAGCAGTACCATCAACCTGGAGAAGTTGTCAACAGCATCAGTGAGGAATAGTTACAGAAAACCCCAGAGCCAGAAGCATCTGGAAGCATCTACCCAGTCTCACTATCTGACTCAGAATGCATCCTACTGGAACTTTCCTAATTCCAAGTCTTCTTAGAAACAAAATATTCTATATTCTGCATCATTTCAAACATTTCATCCAGAAACCTATCCCACAATACAATCCATATCCCGTTACACCTAAATTTAGATGTAGAACAAAGAAATAGAGTCAGACAAAATTTGAGTTTCTACTATATTTTAGGCATTTTCTATACAGTGTCATTTAATCCTTCCAATCACCCTCTTAGCTACCACTATCCCCACTTTAAAGATGATAAAATAAGTCACAGAGATGTTAGGTAAATTATCCCAGATAACATGGCTTGTAAACAGAAGACCTGGAGCTTGAAATGAGTTGTTTGGATACAAGTTGATCTCCTCCCTGCACGTTAATCAGCTTCTTCCCCCAACCTGCAGCCAACCTTCCTAAATCTCAGGACTTTCACATGATATTTCATCAGGAATGCAGCTGCAAACAGTAGTTTGTTGTGTAGTCCAACAAACACAACTCAAGTAATATTGTAAGTTCTATGTCATTAGGAGACCAGAACGCAGAAGCTCAGGGCTGGTTCAAGCACACAGCCGTCTCATTAGGAATCCAGAATCTTCCTGTCTTTCTGTGTGACCATTCTGAGCTTGTTTGTCCAATCTCCCCTTTGATTGAAAGGTGGCATTACAACTTTTATGGTCAAGAGAAGAGATGAAAGGTATCTTTTTGTGACTCTCAGAATTTTTTTTCTCATAAAAACATATTCTTATAAATTCCTTCACAAGTCACTGATGTGCTGACCACTTCCTCCCAATTCAGGTGACATTCTCAAATTCCCTAGAAACACAAGGAACGTCTCCTGTCCCTGAGCTTTGGGCTGGGTGTGTCAGAGGCAGGCATCTGAGGACGGCCCTGGAACAGCAGCATCTGACTCAACTGCACTCATTTCTTGACGACATGGGATGAGAGTGAAGAAGAGTGATAAGAGATGAAAGAGAATTTCCTTCATTTTCACTCTGTCATGGCCACACCTGTCCCAGGAGCACACATCCCAAATGGACCTAGTTCAGCCCCACTAAAGTTGACAGATTAAATCAGTGTGATACTTTTAGGAAGAGCAATGACCAACTATAATGAATGATCGATTTTCTTTCAAATGACAATCTGGTCCCTAGAAATTCATCTGTCTTTGCTGCCATTGTGCCTCACCTAACCCTGGAACAAATGAGGGGACCATGAGCTTTGATTTCTAAGGCCTCACACGTTAGAGAAGAGGGAGACACAGAAAGGGGAGATTGGGAGTTTGATAGATCCTGTCCTAGGACACAGGCAGATGTGGACTGTCGATGCACAGAATTTGACACGCTGGGATTTGGAACAATGATATGGTCCCAGGAGGAGGTGACTAAAAATAGTCAGGCCTTACCATGCTGCAGGGAAGGTCCCACTGGCACTTTCTATGAGATAAGAGTCTGATCAAAGGCAGAGACCTCAGCATCCTAAATGAAAAAATGGCTCACTTTCTCACTGGAGGGCTCTTAAGATTTATGTAGATATAAAATGATTATAATAATCATAGAAAATACATGTTAGGCATTTTCTGTGTTCCAGACTTTGTTTCAACCCTTTTAGTGATATTAATTTATTTAGTGCTCACAACCCTGTAGGAATGATGCAATTATCATCAACCCTAGTATGTATGAGGAATCAGAGATGCAGGGAAGTTAGTTACCCCAAATCAAAGAACTAACAGCTGTTGACCCAGCAAGCAGGGTCTGAACACAAGCAAAACTTGTGTTTCTACCTGCTAGACTACACATTCCAGAGATGAGTTTTCTTTCTATTTATTTATTTATTTATTTATTTATTTATTTATTTATTTTTTGGAATGGGGGATTGAACTCAGGGGCACTTGGCCACCGAGCCACATCCCCAGCCCTATTTTGTATTTTATTTAGAGACAGGGTCTCACTGAGTTGCTTGGCGCCTTGCCCTTGCTGAGGCTGGCTTTGAATTTGCAATCCTCCTGCCTCAGCCTCCCTCCAGAGTTGCTGGGATTACAGGCGTGAGCCACCGCGCCTGACCAGAGACAAGTTTTTTTTTACAATATTCGTCCAGATGGATCTCAGTAGGCACACTCCCTAGTATGCTCATGTATTAACACTCAAACAAAATGGCTCAGTCAGAAAAGTTTGGGAAATGCTTGTTTAGGCAAACTTAAGCACTCCCCAGATTTGTTTACTCGTTAGTCTTTTATTTTTCTGAAAATATTTGGATATTGATAGTCCACATAACCTACTTGGGAAGTAGAAGACAACCTGAGGCATAAGCCTCCGGACAGTAGGTATAAGTTGAATACTTCCTTTCTGGATTTGATGACTTTTCAAGAAGACAATATCAATGCATAAAAAAATAGGAAGAGAGCATTACTTTCTGTTTTTAAGTGTTTTCCCTGTGCCTGGCATTAATTTAAATGTTACCATATAATACCTGTTTTAGACAGCTTTTTGCTGTTGTGACTAAAAGACCCAATCAGCACAATTGTGGAGGAGGAAAAGTTAATTTGGGAGCTCCTGATTTCAGAGGTCTCAGTCATATATAGCCAGCTCATTCCCCAGGGGTCCCAGGTGAGGCCAAACATCATGTCAGAAGAGTCTGGTGGAGGGAAGCAGCTCACATAATGATCAGAAGGCAGAGAGACTCCACTTGCCAGATACAAACATGTAACTCAAAGCCACACTCCCCAAAGTAGGAAGTAACCTTCTTCCTCCAGCCACACCTACCTGCCTTCCTTTACCACTCAATTAATCCCATCAGGTGATTAATTCACTAATTGGGTTAAAGCTCTGAACCTTCTTGCACTGTCTCACACGTGAGCTTTTGGGGGACACCGCACATTCAAACCATAGCAATACCTTCTTTATTGCCCCTAATGCTTGGTGATGTAGGAACTATCATTATTCCCACTTTACAAATGGAAAAAAAAGAATCAGGTTAAATCACTTGGCTAAGATCTCAAATAATAAATGATACAAATATTTTAATTCTGTCAGATTGACATAGTTTAAATTAAAAGTCAGATTTTTTAAGCCCTCATAATTACAGAGAGTCTTAATTCAAGCCTTCAGACAATGAAAGGATTACCTGGGAATGAGCCAGCCTACATAGTGGGGTGTCCTATAAATGAGCTAACTTTAAGTAAAATCATGTAGAAGGCAAACTGATAATACCGTGGGGTGTTGTTTTGGCATTAGCTTTTAATCCCACCGCAGATGGCTTCTTTAACCAGGTGTTGCTACGGGAACTATTCTCATTTTTGTCCTTTCTGGGTGATCATTTTGTTTTACAATCATTATTGTTTACATTTTATAGATTTGGATCTCGCATTCATAGAATGAATTGTACCGCTAAATTCATAGCATGTGATCATCATCATCAATGCCGGACCTCACTTTTTAATTTAATTTAATTTTACTTTGTTTTCACTTGTCTGCTACCTTCAATCCCATTCTTCTACCCCCATAAGAATTCCCTGTGGTGCATGATGCATCTTGCTTGCTCCTTTGTCTGGTGAGGTAAATACACACCTGGGGCTGGTGTTGCTTCTGCCCAGCAAATGGCTGACTCTCTTCTATGAGTTCTCTGGCTTCTAGCTTTGCAGTCTCTCCAGCACCACAGTATCAGATGTCTGGGAATGAGCATTCTGATGCAGACCACTCTAGTGTTTGGTGAAAAGGTGTTTTATTTATGCTTCTTGGCTTTGTCTCACTTGTGTTAGGCATTCGTGGAATTAGGCCTGAAAACATCTTTCCTGTGTTGGGTAACAGACTCTAGGACATGTGCAGACAGCAGTATTGAATACTCTCTTTTCTACAGGTACTGAGGCTTACATGGGAGGCTTGCATTTGTAACAATAGTGTGCAGTGTTTGGTAAATTGTTTACTTCCTGTCATTTCTAATTAACAAACATTACTTCCAGTTTCCTGAATATACTATTTTTTTCAGTCTTAAGCTTCCACAGTTATCCCTACAGTCCCCATTCCCCTTCCACATGTAGCAACTCTGCCAGTGACTTACTCTGAATTGTAGAATGGACGAACTTACAGAAATAACAAATGAATCATGCAAGGATGAATGAAGGAAGGACAAGAAGCTCTGTGGAAGGAGAGAACATGTTATTCAATCACATGATCTCCTCGAAGATCATCCACAAACAGCCTTGCCTTCCCTGTGTTCTGCTCCCTCCCTATCTTGGAGAGACTTGCAGAACACCCATGCACTGCTTACCAAAGTTTTCTCTTCAGAGGTGTGCCCCCAAAATCCCACCGTTACTAAGAAACGGTTTCAAGTTCAGGATGGATTTTTGCAGCTTAGTGCCAAATTTAAATTATGAGCAAGAGTACAATCAAGGTTAATCAAACATTTCAGAATTAGAAAGATGCTGAAACTCCTTGAGATTTGGTGTCTGATATCTAGAAACAACACAGTGTTCATTTGAAGAACACCTAATTGGATAACAATTTGATATTTAATGGCGCAGCTCATCCTGCTGCTAATCCTCTCTCTTCCACAGTCCCTGTCTAATGAGGTTAGCACTAAATCAGTATGCGGGCTCCCCTAATCTCTCGAGAATTAACCAGTGGTCTCCATCGTTAAGACTTTGCACAGGTAATGAGAAAATTTTCCCTGAATATTTGATTGTATTACAAATAAACCAACTGGAACAAATCAACACTTGCTGGAAATGGGACTGCTGCATTTTTGAATAGTTCATGGTCGTCACCCACTTATATTTGACACGCAACTATTCTAAGGATTTTACTTATTTACACTCATATAGTTAGACAACACTATCAGGAAGGTGCTATTCTTGTGCCCAATAATAATTGTCAGTGGAGTGGCCGACAATAACACATAAACCCAAATATGGAATGACTTGACTCAACAGTAATTTTACTCATGTGATAGTTTGGTGATGGTCCAGTGTGCTAGTAGTCATCTTTCCATCACTGTGACAAATTCCTGAGAAAAACAATTGAAAAGAGTAAAGAGTTATTTTGGCTCACAGTTTCACAGGTTTCAGTCCATGTTGGTTGGTTTTATTGCTCTAGGCCTGAGATGAGGCAGAGCATCATGGCAGAGGTAATGGCAGGGCAAAACTGCTCACCTAATGGCAGTTGGGAAGGAGAGAGAGAGACAAAGTGGGGAAGGAGAGAGAGTGAGATTGAGGAAAGGGGCCAGGGACAGGAAAAAACTGTCCATGGCATGCCCCTAGTGACCTGCTTCCTACAACTCGGCCCCACTTCCTAAAATTTCCACCACCTCCCCACAGTGCCATCATCTATGAATCCATCAGTGATGAGGTCAGAACCCTCAAGATCCAATCACTTTCCAAGAAGCCTACACCTGAACTCCATTCACTAGGGACAAACCTTCAGCACATGAGCCTCTAGGGGACGTCCCAGATTCAAACCATAATATACATTCAGCTCCCTTCAACCCGCTCTTTACAAAGCCACCCTGATATTTGCCATCCTAATTAGTAGGAGGAGGAAAGAGCATGGAGGAATATTTGTTGGAACCCTATATGAGCCATCTAGACATCAGTTTTGCTGAAATTCCATTGGCTAAAACTCAGTAATTTACCCACACCTAACTCCAAGAGAGACTGGGAAACATCTATCTTCCCTATTATAGAGAATTTTTTTTTTATTAACAGGTAGCAGCTTTTTTAGTTATTACCCATTGCACAAATTAGGAAAACAGAGTATAGGGAGCTTACATGTTTTGTCCACCCTTAAACACAAATGATAACTGAGGAAGCTAGGATTTGAGCTCCATCTATAGCTATTTAATCACTGGTGAAGATTTGTACCAAATTTGAGGCCAGCCAAGGCAACCATGCCTCCACCTGCCACATCAGACTCTAAACTATGAACAAGATATGTTTCTATTTTCACTTATATATACATACCCTCTGTTGGTCATCTTTTTACTGCTGTGACAAAATATATAAGGAAACCAGAGAAGGAAATATTTATTTTGGCTCACAGTTCCAGAGAGTTCTGTCAACCATTGGCTGGCTTCATTGTTTCTAGGCATGTATTGAGGCAGTGCGTCATGGCAGAAGGACTTGGAAGAGCAAGCTGTTCACTTCATGGCAGAGGAAGAGCAACAAGAGACGATGTAAGGGGCCAAAAAAAAGAAAAAACCTTTTAGGGTATGTGCCCAGTGACCTGCTTCCTCAAACTAGGCACCACTTCTGAAGTTTCTACCATCTCTTTTAGTGCTATCAGCTACATAGCCGTCAGAGTGTATATCCATTGATGAGTTCAGAGACCTCATAATCCACTCACTTCCCAATAGTGCCATGTCTGAACACTGCTTCACTGGAGATCCAGCCTTTAACACATGAGTCTCTGGGGGACACTTTATATCTGAACCATAACATTCCTCTCCTGTCCTCAAAGGCTCATATTCATCTTATAATTCAAAATGCATTGAGTCCATCTTCATGAATTTTCATAGTCTTAATGGTTCCAGCATTGCTCAAAAGTCCAAGTCCAAAGCTTCCTCTGAGTATCAAAGAATACTCTAGCCACAAGAAACAAACAATTAGTTATATATTTCTAATACACAATGGTGGAACAGGCATCTCCAAATGGGAGATGGAAGAATACAAAGTAGAGATGAGACCAAAATAAGATAAAACCCTAGCAAGGCTGAAATGCTATATCTCCATGTTGGCATATGGGGCATGTGATGGAAAGCTGTAGTTACAAAAGCCTTGCACATCCCTGCCCTTATGGTCTCATTGATTGCAGCCCACATAGTCTCTCTCTTAGACTGGTACTGTTCACTGTCTGCAGCTTTTCTCAGAAGACAGTCCAGGTTCTTACATCTAACTAACTTTCTTGGGTCTCCACTGCAGCTTCATCTTCAATCTTGAAGATTTACCATATCAGGGAGTTCTTACAGGAATTCTTACGCTGTCTCGCCTCCCTAACTTTTCTTTGACATCTGGGTGTGACCCCAGCATTCTGCATCCTTGCAAAACCAGCATCATCTGGACTACACAAAAGCTTGCCACTAATGGAAGCAGTATCCAGGCCCACTTTGGCCATGGCAGCAGTGGCCATAGTTATATGTGCATTGTGAAATGAGTCCTGGGGAAACACCTTCCCAGGAAGCCTTGTCAGAGCAAGGTGCTCCCATGCTCTTTCCTCAAAGCAAAGTCTTTCAAGCAATTTCTAGTTTTTGCAACCTTGAGCCTGTGTTGTGTGTGGTGATGATTCCTGAGACTCCCTCAGGACATGTTCCTATCCCCTCTGTGCAAAGTACTTGGTTTCTCCCTATTGGTGCTAATATCTTCAGCAACCACCTCATCTTTGACCCCAATTTTCATTGGCTTTTTTTTATTATTATTATATTGTTTCTTTTTAAGTTATACATGACAGTAGAATGCTATTTTTCTGGCCAAATTATAAGTTTTTCATATCTTTCTGTTCTGCTTCTTGTTTACAATTCTCATTGTAAGCCTGGCAAAAAACAGTTCTCAGTATCCATGCCATGATCTGAATGCTGTGAGCCTTGAAATTTATCCTGCCAAACTAATTAGTGCATCACATTTAAACTCAGCCTCATACAAAGCCTCTGAGTATGGACGAAATAAAGAAATGTTTTTCCCCAGAATCTAATACAAATGGTCTGTACTCCAAATCCCAGTAGATTGCTCATTCTCATTTGAACATTCATGAGTATAGACTCTACTATTCATATTCTTGTAAGCATTCTGGTCTTCTAGGTTCACATAAAAATTGGCCAATGAGCTCTGCTTCCAATGTTCTAGGGCTTCTGTATCCTGCATCTCCCAACTTTTCCAAATTTCTCCCACAAACAAGTTCCAAAGCCTTCTGAATGACTTGATCAGATATACTCAGAACAGTGACTTTATTTCTCTTACCAACTTTCTGTACTAGCTTTTGTTGCTGTGAAAAATGCCTTAAAATTAACTTGTAGAAGGAAAGATGTGTGTTGACTCACTGTTGCAGAGCTTTTAGTTCATGATCAGGTGGCTCCATTACTTCTGAGCCTATGATGAGAGAGCATGTTATGGCAGAAGTGCGTGGCAGAACCAAGCTGCTGACCTTCATAGCAATTTGGAGGGAGAGAGAGAGAGAGAGAGAGAGAGAGAGAGATGGGGGGAAGGGGCAAGGGACCAGACAATCCCTTCCGCACATGTCCCCAGTGACCTATTTCCTCCAACTAGGCAACACCTCCTAAAGTTTACACCACTCCCCATAATGCCATCAGCCATGAACCTGTCAAGATTAATCTACTGATTAAGCCAGAGCCCTCCTGATCCAATTACTTTCCAAGTGGCCCCATCTGAACACTGCTGCATTGGTGACCATGTCTTCAATACATGAGCCTGTGGGGAACACTTAATAGCTAAACTATAACCCGGTCATTACTCCGTGCTTCCTCCCCTTGCTCTACTTACTTTAATGTAATCCCACCAATCATTTCCAGTTAAAGATCATCCCCAACTTGCAACGGTTCGACTTAAGACTTTCTTAACTTTATGCTGGTGTAAAAGTGATACACATTCAGTAGAAATTTTATTTAAATCCAAAATCTGAGTTTTGAATTTTGATCTTTTCCTGAGTTCATCATGCAGCTGGATGCTCTCTCATGAAGCCATACAGCAGCAGCAGCCCAGAGAGCTGCAGCTTCTTATCAGCCACACAGCTCTCAGGGGAAACAGTACTTTACAGTGCTCAGTTAGGATGTTTGGTAGGCTATGTGTATTAAACATATTTTCAACTTAAGATAGTTTTTAATATTTCAGGACATAGTCCCGTTGAAAACTGATAAGCATGTTATTCTCCTGGAACACTTGCCCAGCATTAAAAACTTATAATAGACTCAAAAATCTTCAAATAATACTAGTTGCACATATTTACTCTCCCTGAAATCTGGCTTTCTCTTCCCTAGAGATGCCAAGTACCCTAAGATACTTCCCAGTGGAAAATATTTATTTAACCACTCCTCACTTGTCAAGAGGCCAATAGAGTGGATCCTTGGTCTTCTACGTCTTACTGTCATTTCCAAATATTTTTGTTTGTTATTGGTGAATCCCTATATAAAATTCTCCCCTCCTTCTTTCTGGGTTTGTCATCCTCTGACCATTTTGTACCTTCTGGTACTTTTGAAGGCTTTTGGCACCTGACTCTCAGCTCTGTCCATTCCAGCCTCTGCCTCACCTGGAGGCATCTCATCATGTGTATAGTCAAGTCCTAATCTCATAGCTCCCAGCCTTCCCTTGCCACCCTTCATTAATACAACCCAGCAGTATGCATTTGAACTTTTTTGGCTCAAAAATGATTCCCATTGAAATCTTAGGTTTTTATATTTCAGTCTTCAATTACATTATTCTCTCCTTTTAGGTTTTCACTGATTATCTCCAACTGACTTGCTCTTCCAACTCATTGAAAATCGCCCGCTTTCCCATTAGTTTCCTCGGTTGTCTCCCAGGACTTCTGAGGGAAAGTACCACTTTCCAGGCAGCTTAAAAGAACAGAAATGTATTGTCTCAAAGTCTGGGAGACTAGAAGTTTAAAACCACAGTATCAGCATGGTTACCCTCCCTCTAAAACATGGAGAATAATTCTTCCTTGCAATATCCCAGGTTCTGGTGGTTTTCTAGAAATTTTTGGAATTCCGTGGCTTATAAATACACACCCTAATCATCCTTCTTAACATGGTATTCTCCTTGTTCCTTAGTTTTGATATGACCATCTTCTTATAAGCATGCCAGTCCTACTGAATTAGGTTTCACCCTCTTCCAATATGATTTGATCTTAGCTAATCACATCTTCAATTACCCTGTTTTCAAATACTGTCACATTCTGAGATACCAAGGTTAGGATTTCAACATATGGTATTTTAAATTTTTTTGTGGGGGAGGGACATAATTCATACTTTAATAATAGTCCTTGTCCCATATCAATTAGATTGCCTGGCATGGTGGGCTGAGTCACAAGACACATTTGATTTTAGGTCTTTGCCATCAATTTTTTAATTGCGCAAAAATATTGAGTTCTTACTTCATGCTGTTAGTTTCATTTAGAAGTACCTCTAGTCCAGTCTGACTGAAGAAAATGTTTAGATTTAAGGTAAAGTATTAGATTGGCATTATGGTGTCAGACAGTGTTAACAGTAATTCTTGGCTAGATGAATCTAAAAGTTTGGACCATGCAATGTGTACACATCTTAATGGTTATCATTTGAAAGTCATTGTTTCACATAAATTGGTGAGATGCAAAGGGTGCTTGTAACCTGGGTTCTTTCAAGAGATTAAACAGATACCCCAATTCAGAAGTCAATTTCCATTTTTAGGGATTTGGGACATTGTTCAACTTGTCCTTGGACCCCCAGTTAAGAATCAGTCATCTAGACTTCTGAATGACAGAGTTCGGAACTCAGATTAGACAGTAATCCCCCCAAACTATTCAAATGATAAAAAATTGTAACAAAACAAAATGGAATGATCATTTGAATTTCTGGAAATTGCCCTACTAGATAAATATTCATTCAGAAGAATCTACTAAATCTTGGCAAGAACAGCAAGAGTCTCTAGCGTTTGTGTACAAACTACACCATGACGTCTCTGTCCCCAGATCTACATTGGAGAAGCTCTATTCCAGACACTCTTCCTGGGAAGGTGTGACTAAAAGGACAGGGTTCCAGCCTCTCATATCCTGCTCTGGAGCTGCGGTGTCACCCACCAGGGCAGCTTCCTACAGCATTTTTCCCTTCAAGGCCTGCATTACTGAAGCTCTGTCCCATGCAGGTGTGGCCAAGAGCGTGAGTTCATCCCTGACATACCCAATCCTCACTCACAGGGGGATGCTCTGCTCCAGCAGTGGGAGGCTGACAATGCTAGGGCTCTGATATTCCCCAGCCCCAGTCTGTCTGTATGAGAGAGATGAACGATGAAGAGGCAAGCCAGATGGGCCAGGGACTATCACTTCCCTCTTGCTCAGTAGAAAAAGCAAGTCCTACCCCTGGCTTCTATCTCATGGTACAGTGGTTACACTCAGGGGAAATTCAGGCTGTAAGGACAGAGAACACAGCAGGTCTGCCTGAAGAGTCTGCCTGACTTTATTTGGAACAGGACTTAAGGAACCCTAAGCTTAAAGGTCTTGTCAAAAACAATGGAGGTCTTGGTGGACTAAGAAGAGGCCGGTAGCTCTAGGATGTAAGCAAAATGGAACAGCACCCCGAAATTTAATAGAGATAATCAAGAAAAGAGATGGCCAAGAAAAATCCTCCTTAGATCACAATCAAACCTTGGGATCCAAATGACTGAGGTTATGTACCAGGCATATGCTAGACTCAGAAGCAATCAGAGCCCTTCGTGGGCAGAGAGGCTCCTTAACTGCTTACCATCAGCCACACAGATTCGTCAACACAAGATAGAAATCTCACTGGTATAATTGGCTAAACCCAATTTCTGAACTAATTCTGAACAATAAGCTGCTCCAACTTAGGAGAAAATTCTAGAAAGTGAAGTTTAAAATAAATCTCACCATCATCCCCAGTGGCCTTGAAGATTGTGAGCTTACCTAAGACTGCACCCTGTTGGAAGCAATCATCCAGGGAGTCTCCAACTTCCTAATCCATGACTGAATGTGGGACAAAGTACATAAACATCCTGAACTGTGGGTCAGCAGCATGAATCCAAGGATAAAAGGGACGTACAACTGGCTAATGGAACCTTAGCACACTCTTTGACCAGTAAGTGGCTTATGCTAACCAGAGGCAAACTTAAAGTAGAGAGGATGGAAGATGAAACAAAAGAAAGATCTCTGATTGCCATAATTACCACAAATACCAGAGCCAGCAGGCTGCAGGAGAAATAAACTTGGTAAGATTACTTCAGCCAAGTCAACTAAGCAAATAAACTAAGGAGCAACCCAGGAAGATTCCTACCCAGAGTTGATACAATGTATCATCTAAAATGTAGACTTTTCAACCAAGTATTATAAATTGTGCAAAGAAATAGAAAAAAAGTCATCTATATAAATGAAAAAATAGAAACTGTCCATGAAAGAGCAATAGTGAGATATCAACTCATATTTACTTGAGTAGCTATGAACAGTAAAATAGAAAACAATGAGTGCTGTCAAGGATGGGGAATAATTGGAACATTCGTACACACTGGTGGGGATGTTAAAATGGTGTAGCTACTGGGAAAATCCAGTTTGGTGACTCCTCAACAAGTGAAACAGAAAATTACCTTATGACTCACCAAATCCACTCCTAAGTTTATACCCCCAAAAGAAAAAAAGGTATTCAAGAGAACCTTGTGCATGAATCTCCTAATTGCTCTATTCATGATAGCCAGAAGACAGAAAACTGTCTATCAATGGATAAAGGAAATGTGGTGTATCTAAATAATGGAATATTATTTGGTCACAAAACATAAATGAAGTGTTCATATGCAACCTTGAAACATTTTGGTGAGTGAAAGAAGCCAGAGGAAAAAAAAAACCCCAGGTATCATATGACCTCAATACATGAAATTTCTAGAATAGTTCAATTTTTAGATGCAAAAAGCAGATAAGAAATTGTCAGAGTTGTGTGGAAAATGGGGAACAACCGCTTAAGGGACAAAGGCACTCCCCTACTTGGGTGATGAAAATGTTTTGAAACTAAACAGAAGTGGTGGTTTTACAACATTGTAAATGCATCAAATTCCATTAAATGGTTAATTTTATGTTATGTGAATGTCATCTAATTTTTTTAAAAAAGGAAATAGGTAATAAAACATGCTACATCAATGAATTTTGAAAACCTTATGTTTAATGGAAGTTCAGTCACAAAATAGCACATATTGTTGTGTGATTCTATATGCATGAAATACCCAGAACCAGCAAATCTCTATATGCAAAAGGATGAGCAGTTGCTTAGAGTCAGGGGCAGGGAAGGGCCTGGGGGTGGGAAATGGGAGTGGTTACTAATGTGTATGGGGTTTCTCTTTGAGGGTGAATCAAAATCTTCTAAAATTGGATCATGTTGGTGGTGGTTTGATTGGCCTGTGAATATATTCAAAACAATGAACTGTAATTGAGCGGGGTGTATAGTATTGAGTTTTATAGTGCAATAAAGCTGCTTTTAATAAAAAAGAATCAATAAAATATTTGGGCTACGGTTGGCAAAAGCCAAGAATTAACATAAATTGAGAGAGGAGCTGTGTGAAACTGGATAGAGACGGGGGATGGAAAATACATGAGCCAGAGCTGTGGGCTCTTCTCCTTGGCCCTGAGTAGTTTTGTTATCACATGTAGGGCCACCTGGTGTTTTGTGCATCCTTTCTTTATTTTCAAACTCCCTCCACTAGGACCTGAGCCTGTGTGATGACCCATCTCCAGCACTGTCAATCACAATTATATCAGTCACCCAGCACCATATAAAATACCCACAGACTGAGGGTTGAAACCACAGAAATGTATTTTATCACAGTTCTGGAGGCTGGAAGTCCTAGGTCAAGGTGTCTGCAGGGTGATTTCTCTGGGGCCTCTCTCCTTGGCTGCAAAAGGCTTTCCTCACTCTATGTTGTACGTGGTTTCCCCTTTATGTGTGTCTGTGTCCATATTTCCTCTTCTTAAAAGGACACTGGTCAGAATGGATTAGGACCCAGCCAATGGCCTAATATTAGTTTAATTGGGCCATTGGCTGCAGATCAAACCCAAGGTTTCATACATCCTACACAAGTGCTTTGACTACTGAGCTATATCCTCACCCATGAATCACCTCTTTCCTCACCTTATCTCCAAATATAATCACATTCTGAGGTCCTGGGGATTAGGCCTTCAACATTAATTGAGGGCAAAGGACATAGCTTTGCCCATAACAGTAAATGTGAAAATTTACAGGATGTATGAATGAACATTGCAAAAATGAAGCCTAGACCACATTTATACTCTAATAAAACTGTACAAATAAAAACTCTCACAAATAATTGTAAATAGAGTGTTGTAAGCACTCAGAATACTAACAATAGTGGGGAGGTCATGGATGATTGTAGATGGCAATTTTCTTAATTTTACTTTCCTCTATTTTCTAAAATTCATTCAATATAATGTTTTACTTTATTTTGGACAAAATAATATCTGCTCATTGAAGAAAAATTGAGGAACAGGAAAGAATTTAGAGGATGATTGAAATTAATCATCTTAAGATTATACTCTATTTATTAAAATTTTCATTCATATTTGCTATGGTTTGGATATGAGCTGTTCCCCCAAAGTTCCTGTGTTAATATAGGAATGTAACTGTGAAAGCTGTAACCTAATTAGTTCATCCTAGTTTGAATGAGCAGGGTGGTGACCATGGGCAAGTGGGCATGGCTGGAGGAGGAGGGTCACTGGTGCATGTCCTGGAAGGGCTGATCTTGCCTGAGCCCCCTCTCCCAGCCCTCTGATCCCTGTCTCTGCTTCCGGGTTTGCATGAAGGAAACAGCTTCCCTCCACTATGCCCTTCCCCTCTCCTTGGACCCAAAGCAATGGAGTCAGCTGTCTAGAACTAAGACCTCTGAAACTATAACCTCAAACTTTCCTTCCTCTAAGTTGCCCTTGTCAGGTACTTTTGTCATAGCAACACAAAGCTGAATAACAACACAATATTGTTCCACTTTTCTGTACACATGTGCATATGTATGTACGTCTTAACTGGTTTTATTTAGTTAGAGGTATATGTTATTTACTATTCTATAGCTTGCTATAGTTTCTTGCCAACAGCATACTCTTTTTCTCATGATTTTTCCAAGTTCATCTCTTTAATTGATAAATGATATGAATATACACTACCCTGTCTATGCAACTCTCTATTTTTAAAATAGACTTTCAGGTTGTTCATTTTCATATAATCAGGCACCCTGTACCTTGCATAAGATGAAAAGTGATGGCTCAGCACAGAGCCATCTGAAGCTTAGCACGGATGATTCAGGGTAAATGTAATCCATCCGGTGCTCAGGACTCCAGCAAGTGTTACCTGAAGGGACCTGTCGGCTTAAATATAACATGTATCAGTTTTTACTCTAATTTATGAGAACTCTTTAAGTGAGCAATTCTGATAATAGTGTTGGTTTCAGCAAAAAGTACAGCATTATAGAGTGGAGGGAAATATCACTAACTTCCCACGGGGCACATTTTATTACTTTTTCAGAGGACAAATGGGGTTCAACTTAATAAGTTGAAAGATGTTTTAGTCCCTAGACTTGTCCAGAATTGTAAGGCTGGAAGAGCTGGATCAAAGTGTAGACAGGCTTGGTTTCTTCTGAGGCCTCAGAAATCAGGCAAATTGTCCTCTGATGATGTACAGCTATTATCAGAGAGATGAAGACCAGCACTGAGTGTATGTGGAATGGGAAGGGGCCAGGGGACCAATGGCAAATGCCAGCACGGGCCTTACCTCTCTTGTCTTCAACTGCACCTTAAACACTGGAGTTACAACGCGAGATACCTGAAAACCCTGCCATACATCCAGACTGCATTCCACCTGCTTAGGAAGGACAGTAGAGTGAAACAGACATTATTGCTGGTGTACATATATGACTGCATGACCAATGTGATCTTACAATATGTCAGAAAAATGAGAAATTACACTCCATTTATGTATTATCTATCAAAATGTATAAATGCATTCTACTGTCATGTACAACTAATTAGAATGAATAAAATAAAAAACTAAAAACACAAAAACAACTGAAAAAGAAAGAATATTAGCTAGGTTCCAGTTGCATCTGGATCTTGGGGGATTTGTCTAATTTCCCTATACCTCAAGTTCTCATTTGTTAAAATTGCAAATAATAGGAGATAAAGATAACACTTCTTGCTCAGTTGTTTTAAATAATTAAGCGTAAACACACACACACACATACCGTGTTGCCCCCACTCCTGGCCCATATGCACTGAGAAAAATGCCTGACACTTGGTAACCATGTATTTCATATTGCGATTTTCCTGGGAAAATGCAATGACTAATGAACATTGTTCATTGCTTATTTTGTCAAATAGCATTGGAGGCATCTCTTTTATATGACTTTTAGGTTTCTACAAGAAATTCCAATATCCAATAGATTTACTGCATTTCTTCTAAAAAACAATATTAAAAATTGATCAAAAAACTATTTAGAGGTCCTAGGATATTAGATCAGGAAGAGAATGTAGGTGTTACACAGTTTAATCTTCCAGTTTTCCAAAGGAGAAAACTAAATCACAGAAAGAAACAATTTCCTAAGGTGACAGGAATCTTAATGAAGAAATACCAATAGATCTCAGGGCCATTGGTATTTGACCCCCTTCCAAGGGTTTTCTCTTGCAACAAGTAGCAAACTTTAATTTTTTCTACTTCAAGAGTTTACATGATTTTATAAAAATTTCAGATGATTTTATAGTTTATAAAACTAATAAATATTTTTAATGTTTTGATTCAAAATTGTGGTAAACAACAACCTTTTATTTTGCCACCTAAGAATAAATACAACATAAAACAAAATTCCTAACATAATTTAAGGAAATACCAAAAAGAAAATAATAAAGATATAAAACCAGAGTAAAGACTGATCTTTTAAAACTGTGTTTCCTTAAATAGAACAAAAAGAAGCACAAAGTTGAAAACAATTAAAAAACTAACCCTTAAGGTAAGAAACTTTGTTCTTTAAAACTTGGTTTAGAAAATTAAAAAGTCAAGTCATAGACTGAGAAAACACATCTGATTAAAAATACATAGAGAGAATTTTTAGAGAATTCTTATGACTCAGTAATGAAATAACAGACTAATAAAAATGGGACAAAAATCGAACAGACATTTAAGATCGAGAGATGACAAGAAAAGATGCTTGACATCATTGGTCATTAAAACAAATGTAACAATAATATTATGGCATTTGCAGACAAGTGGATGGAATTGGAGATTATCATGCTAAGTGAAACAAGCCAATCCCAAAAAAACAAAGGCCAAATGTTTTCCCTGATAAGTGGATGATAATATAAAATCTGGTTGGGGGGATGGGGGGTGAGAAACAAATGGAGGAACTTTAGATTATGTGGAGGGAAATGAGAAGGGGAGGGGTGGGGTATAAAAAATGCTGGAATGAGACAGACATCATTACCCTATGTACATGTACGATTAACAATAATGATATGAGTGTACATCATGCACAATCATAGAAATGACAATTTGTACCCCATATGTGTACAATGAATCAAAATGAAATCTGTAAAAAAAAATGTAACATAAAAGCCCAATAGTATACCACTGCTAGAATGTCTACAAATGTAAGAACCTAACATTGTCCTGTGTTGGCAAAACTGCAGGGCAACCCGACCCTCACCATCAGTGCTGGTGGGAATACAGCCACTCTGGAAAGAAGTTTGGCAATTTCTTATAAAGTTAAATATATACATAACTATACGACCAGGTGGTTCCACTCATACCAAGAGAAACGAAAATATATATCTATATACAAATTTTATTTCAACATTCAAAGTAGCTTTACTCAAAATAGCTTCAAAGCATAAATGACCAAACTGGTGAATAGATTTAACAAAAAAAATAAAGTAGATCTATATTGAGAAAAGTTTCCATGCATCGTGTCCCCGACAAAGCACTCTAGTAGGAGAGAAAAAAGCCAGACATGAATGAATATATACTGCATAACTCTGTTTAGGAAATTTAATTTTGATATGCTTCATCTGGCTTTCGGTATGGTTCTTGTATACTATGTTCCTCGAGCATCTTGGAGCTGAAAATGTGTGGTTTTCGTCAAATTTTGAACTTTTAAAAGAACTTATGTTGATAAGATTTCTTTCTTTTAGCAGTTTTAGGTTTGTAGAGAAGCTGAGCAGAAAGTACAGAGCCCCCCCACACACACTCCCCCGCCCCCCCCTACTCCCCTGTCATCAACATTTGTATTAGCGTGGCACATTCCTTACCATTACCCAAGGACTAGACCATGGTTCCCACTGGGTGCCATCTCTTTGCTGCACACCACATGGGTTTTGGTGCATGTGTGCTGGCCTGTGCCTACCCCTACCATACCCAACCAAAGAGTCTCTGTCCAACCTTCTCTTGGGCGCCATCTATTCACCCCTCACTCACTCTATTTACTTCCCAAACATGGTACTATCCTTTTAGTGTCTTCACATTTTTTAAATGAATTTCAACATTTCCCATTTTTTAAATGAATTTTGTTTTGTTGGTTGTGGTTGAGTTTTAAATTTGAACAAATTTCAGCTTTATGACTTCCCTTTGTTTCCTGTCTATGTCCCACTCCCCCAACTTCAGGGACTCAATTTACACTCACACTGTGCTGCTTAAAAGGGTTCCACAGCTCACTGATGCTCTGTTATTTTCTGCCTTTTCCTTCCCTGGATTTCATTTTCAATGAAGACATGTCTTCGTGCCTTCAGATTCACTCACCTTTTCCTCTGCAACCTCTAGGCTTCCACTGGTCTCCTCCAGTGTGATTTCCACCTATAGATCATTAATTTGGTCTTTGATTCAGTCTCCTCTGTGACTGCTTATGCTCAATCTTTCCTCTATTTTTTTTAAACACATGTTCCTTATATAGTAATTCTGTCATCTGTGCCAGTTTTGGGTTGGTTTCTTATCAATTGGTTTTTCTTGTAACAAGTCATACTTTTCCTACTCATTTGCATGCTAAATGACTTTTTATTGAATGTTAAAATTTGTGAATTTTATCTTTGCAGAGATTGGATAATTTCACATTCCACAAATATTCTTCAAATTTATTTTGAAAATTGGGTGATTTGTTTTGGGGATTATGTTAAATGAATTCCAAAACTTGTTTCCTACTGTGATAACATTTTCAATGATCTATGGTAGAATATCAAAAATAAGAATATGATACACTTGTACCCAAATATATATAAAAACATTGGTACACATATGTGTGTGACATAGATAAATTTAGATCACACTCTGTGGTTTTATAGTCTAGTTTTATACTTCCAACATGATTTACAATTTCATGTCATTTCTCTAAAGTAATTTGTAAAGGTTTCAGAGTATCTTCTCCTGTGAACAAAAGCCATCCCTAATTTGACCAAATTTACATTTTAGGATATTAACTTCAAAGTATCAAAAGCTAAACCTTCGTCATTGTCACTGATATTTATGGAATACAGTTACCTTCTTCACTCTGAATTCACCTGTGTCAGAACCAGTAAAATCTTAAAAACTTTCCACAAGATTTAATTGGATTCAATGAAGAAAGACCATGGCTAGTGCCTGGTATGTAGGTATTGCTCAATAAATGATGCTTAAATTTAAGAAGCCTAGATCATTACAAAAACATTCTTAAATAATGATAAAATGTGTTCCAAATTGAGAATGAATAATGGAGACATTGTTTGAGACAATGCCAGATAGAGAAATAAGCATTGGATGATTAGTGGAGAGGATTTCAAAGGCCTGATTGTCCTGAAGGATCACACCTGAGACTCTTATGCTGGTTAGCAGTTGTTCCCCCTTGCACACGATCAACTCCCCAAGGTTGGAAAGGGATGCTAGAGCTGGGTTCTAATGTGTTCCTGCTTTCAGTGTTCCCTTGATGGAAGAAGTTAGACTCCTAAGCCCTCAACAGTTTGTTAAATAGAATATCATTTGCGCTGTCTCCAGCGATGAACATGTAATGCTGTCCTGTGTTCCCAGTACTCATTTAAATATAGTACTCCCCCCTCAGAGGAAAGTAGTTTAAAAAAAAAAAAAAAAAATTCTGCCAGATGTGGTGGCACACGCCTGCAATTCCAGCCCCTTGGGAGGCTTGTGTAGACCAATGATTGTAGCAATCTTCTTGTCCCAACCTATCGACTAATAATGAAGTTACATCACTCAAGGTTCAGTTTCAGGGGACTTCCGCTGAAGCCTACCAAGTGTGAGAGAGCTGAGAAAATCTCTGGAAAACAGAGAGGGTTCTAGGTTGGACTTCCAAGACAGATTCCTGTTCTTCAGAATCACAGCACCTCGGCTGTGCTTGTGAGAACGTCCATTGTCACTGTGGGAAAGTGCCAAACCGAAAGCTACTGGCCTCACGCACCCAGGCTGCATTTGCATGATCAAAAGAACAGACCCTTTTGCTACAAAAAAACATAGTCCATAAGATAAGCAGTTGGGTATATTTAGAAAAGGTGTCAGCATGCTTAGTACCCTGATTAAGAGGTGGAAATTCATGGAATGAGTTAGAGCGTGTTGACAAAGGGATGATTGAGTCAAACTCCTCTTCCTTAGGTGAGGGGCTGGAGATGTGTGTGTGTGGTTAGGGATCAAGGCCCAGAGTAGGTAGAAAAATAAAATGCTGCTCTCTTAAAATGAAGAAGGTGGACAATCACTAGTCTCTTGCCCATTCCCTGATTTTTCCATTCCCTGCTCTTGGGTATATCCAAATACCAAGTAACCAGCACTTCATCAGATTCTGTGAGTAAAAAGATAAGTTCTACAGAGTCATTGTCAAAGGACTATCTGAATCAGGTTCCCTCAACTATGGAGAGAACGTGGTTTTGGAAAGCAAATTGTGGTCAAACTTCAAATTTCACATTTCTAGTGGGGATAAACACACAGGGAGTAGCAAGTGATGTTTTTGGTTATATTTCCTCTGTTGTGTACTTCCTAAGCACACTGCATTTTCCCTTGATGGCACTTGTGACAGTTGTGTATGATTATTTGTGTAATTACGTGGTTGACATCCACGTCCCATCATAAACGGCGAGTTCTACAGGACCAAAGATGCTCTCTGGCTTGTTAATTTCTTGTCCCTAGAATTAGCACAGAGTCTGTCAAATATAAAATCACATAACAAACATTTAAATAGTGCTGAATGAAGGGAAACTGTTGTCCTGATTGCAAGAGCAAAGGCCAAAGTTGAAAGCCACTTCCTTTGATGTCATTGTTGTTTTTAATTGAGTTGCTGGGAATTGAACCCAGAGCTTCACACACATCAGGCAAATAGTCTATTACTGAGCCACATCCCCAGCCATCCTTCAAACCTCCTCTATCTTCCTTCCTCATCTCTACCTCTTAAGCAAAATCCTCTCCAAATCCTGAATTCAAAATTTCAAATATTAGCAACATTTCCCACTAAATAATGAGGAGTTACATGGCACAACAATATCTGGAAAGTGCTATGCTTGTTGTTGTGCCCACAGCCCATAACCACTATTTAGCTGCATTTGCTATGTATCTGTTAAGAGGATATTGGCTTTAAATATGTTATTTAACTTTAACCATTACCACTCAATTCTAAGATAGGTATCTCCATTTTACCCAATGTGAAAATCAAGGTCCAGATAGTTTAAATAACTTGTTAGAAACCAGCAGAGCTAAGATATGAGCCCAGGTTGTTTTAATTTCAAAGCTGGAGTCAATCCCAGGTTGGTTGGGCATGTCATTTTCCAAAATGGATTAAGTTCAAAATTCTTCTCCCACTGATTTAACTACAGAGAGACTTGATAAGTTCTATTTCATTTCTGGCCCTAACAGTTTTCAAAAGTTATTTCTAGCAGTGCAATAATTGTCCCCAGATCCTATTACAACCAAACAATTTGGTCAAACCAAGAAGTTTATTCCAGCGGGATTCTATGTGACCTTACCTCCTGAACAACCCTCCCTGGAAGCAAGACAGACGATGCAAACCCTGGTGATGGGTCCCACACCTCCATTTCTGGAAGAGGTATTTTATTTTAACACTAAATTTTTAAAAGCTCCTTTCCAAAGTCACAGTAAACACATTTGGGCTTATTTTGTTTTCAGAGCCAAATGGTGGCCTGCACTCTTAATGTTATGATCTCTCTGAGTATTCCCATCCCTTCGTTACACAGCACAGTGAGAGCCGAACATTCTTTATTTTTAATTTTCCAATGGCAATGACAGTCTAGACAACTCAGATGAAATATGCCTTTGAATTCCTAGGTGATTCCACAGGAGGTAGAGACATATTGTGTTTTGATGCAGACACGCTCTCTAAAAGCAAGATGCAGCAATCCTATTTTTTAAACACCTGGTGAGATGGCAGAATAGAATTGTAACTTTTAGGGCATTATAATTAAAAGTGAAGGCCATAGTCAAAGAACTTTATTTTCCTAGTATAAGCTTTGCTCTGCTTTCTAACTTCTGAGGCTCGTGGGGTTGAATTCCCAGGGTTCTGTCAATAATGTGGCTCACTAGCAAATCTGATGTATTTTCTCAGCTGTAACCAAGCATGTTAGCATAACATTTGCACACAGCTTCCAAGAGATCAGAAAGAGTTGAGAGGTTTGTATTAGCATTTTGAAGACTGTGATTATTTAAAGTTTTGTAAGACGGTAGAGAATACTTGTAAGAACCATTTGAAGCCTGGATAAGATTCCACTCAATGATTTCACCCACTGAACAGCTGCAAAAATGTGTTTCTCTACAGAGCCACAGAGAGGGAAAGAAGGAAATGTATGGTTTCATCTAATCCAGTCTCAGGTTTCTAGTTTCACGTGGACCAGTCTGTACATGGAGAAAGACCAGTATGGCATCCTTTCACAATAGTTCTTGCCACCAAAACTCAGGGTGAACCTTAATTCCTGAGTGTGTAGTGCTGGAAACTGGAGCCCAGTGGGAGGCGTGTGGGTCATGGGAGTGCAGCTCTTTGGAGGGCATCAGTCCTATCCTCATCGCAGTGAACAGGCCTCCACCTCTCCTGGATCAGTTCTGCAAGACAAGGTCGTCATGAAGCAAGCCCACCCTCCTGATTTGTCTCCTGCATGTGCCTGCTGCCCTTCCTTGATTTCTGCCAATGCTATGAAGAAGCAACATGTGGCCCTCACTACGTCATCTGCTCTTGGATTCTCAGCCTCCAGAACTGGGAGGTAAAATAGATTTCTCTCCTCTAAAAATTACCCAATCTCAGGTATGGGTTCAGTAGCAGAAAACAGATAAAGACAGTTGTATTTAAAAATTCACCCTCATGGTTAGGGTATCTTTATTTATGAAAACAATTTGTCCAGTGGCCCATTTTAGTAAGCAACATAGGTGATACCCACATGTACCCTTACCTCTTCCATTTTGCTATGGGCATCCAGTTCCTAGACCCAGAATATCAAAGTATGCCATTACCTTGGGAGACATCAAAGTCTATTTAGAAAAATCCCTTCAACATTACTTAGGGCTCTTTGGAGTCAAGTGGACCAAAACTTCAATACAAACTGATGTAAACAACAAAAACTTTTACTGGCTCACATAGCTGAAAAGTATGGAGATAAACTGGTAAGAAATTCAGTATGTTCTTTGATCTAGGCCCATTGAGATGGCCTATGGCACTTAGATTGTGGAACCACCCTAGATGCCCTTAAATAGATGAATGGATAAAGAAACTGTAGTATACATATACAATGGAATATTAGTCATAAAGAAGAATAAAATTATGGCATTTGAAGGTAAATGAATGGAGTTGGAGAATATCATGCTAAGTGAAATAAGCCAATCCCCAAAATCCAAAGGCTGAATGTTTTCTCTGATAAGTGGATGCTGATACATAAATTGGGGAGGGAAGGGGATAAGGGAAGAATGGAGGAACATTGGCTTGTGTAGAGGGAAATGAGGGGAGGGGGTAGGGAGAAGGGAAGATGGTAGAATGAGGCAGACATCATTAACTTATGTACCTGTATGATTACACAAATGGTGTGATTCTGCTTCACGTACAACCAGAGAAATGAAAAGTTGTACTCCTTTTGTGCACAATGAGGCAAAATGCCTTCTGCTGTCATGTGTAACTAAATAGAATAAACAATAAAAAAGTGTTGACCAACGTGTCTTTGAAGAAACTCTCTTTTCTTGCATTTTTAGTTGGATGATCCTGCCCTTTCTCATACCTCACTGGTTGCTGCATCATGAACCCCTCCTTTTCTGCTAGCCATTTGAATGCTAGAGGTCCCCAGGTCTTGAGGTTATGTTCACACACAGTACACCTTCCCTTAGTGACCTCATTCCAAGACTGAAGACCCAATCACCATATATATAAATATATATATATGTTTATATATACATAAAACTCTTAAATCTTTGTCTTCAACTGTAATTTCTCTCTATCTTGTCACTCATGTATCCAACTTTCCCCTTAATATATTTAATTGACTGTTGTGTAGATACTAAAACTTAAAGCAACTTACCCAAACCACTTAACCAATTCAAACTAGAAATAAAACCACATTCCTTCATTCTTTTAACTAGCTGTTTGAACTCTCGAATGCCTCTGTTTATAGATACATTCTTAGGGGTTCACCTAACCCAAATAAATCTAATCCTTTTCAAACACCAGTGTGAAAGGAGAGTTATAAAGTCCTCTGACCTCACTACCACGTATTTAATTGTAACTACAGGGGTTACTTTTGATCACTGATCCAACCCAGTCTTCTGGACACTTATTCATCGCTACTGTGTACCTTTGTCTACAGTAAAATACCTGCCATAAACACCTGCCAGTTCCCAAACTCAAGTTTCTATTTATGTAATTCACAGTCACATGCTTAGAAATAATTTTCCACGTTGGCTGGGCATGCAGAATCAGCCCTTTCCCATGAACTCTGGAGTTTCTGTGAACACTTAGAGGAGAGTCAATTACTCATAAACTCTCCATCCCTTCTGACTGAGCTTCCTTTGGACCCTAATGTGTTCCTCCCAGTGATTTTTCATTATCAATCCTGTCAGTGAGATTGCTGCAATTGGAAGCTCAGAGAGCAGATTTGGGGGGTGACTGACCCTTGCCTGTAGTGCTCTATTTAAAGTCTCAAAGGGCTCAGCTATGATCATGCCCTAATATAACAGGTGGCTTCTCTTGCTAGGTATATGAAACTAAAGACTATATATAACTACCGGTCTTTAACAGGAACAAAAAATAAAAGATGATTTTCTCTCTACACATATGAAAATCTCACCAAACAAATCCTTGCTTCAGCTGAAGAGATGCCCCATACACTGATACGCACAGTAGAACTCACTCCGCTTACGGTACTCCTCATCTTGGAAAGAAATTATATTTCTAGCCCCAGCTTTGAACGTGGGGATTTTTCTAAACTTCTTTTATTTAGGCACTATGTACATCTAATTCCACTTTGTTATTTTAAATTTAAAATTTTCCCTTCTGCTAATGACTTAATCATTAATTCTTGAATAAATAATGATGTAACTGGCCTTTCTGCTTTTCCCCTTCATCATCCATGCTACTTTTGAAGTGATGATTTTAATACCAAAATGATTGTGATATTTCTAAGATTAATATTAAATGGAAAATACCCTCATGGCTTCCAAGGCTTCCATTTTTGGGTTTTTGTTTTGTTTTTTTATGGTGCTGGGGGTTGAACCCAGGGCCTTGAGCATGCAAGGCAAGCGCTCTACCAACTGAGCTCTATCCCCATCCCTTTTCCATGTTTCTTGGTCTAGACCATGCCCAACTCAGTAGCCTCTTCTCCATCTCATCCTCAATTTCAACCTTCAAACTGCATGTGATTCACCAGCTGTAGTACATGGTCCCACATCTGTGTCTCCTCACATGCTAGTTGCTATACCAGCAATATTCCAATTTCCCTTTTTAAGTACACTGACCCCTTTCTCCTCTTCTGACTCAGTTCAAGTATTTCTAAATTTGGGAACAATTCTTGACCTTCAGCCTGATTTTGACTCCCTTGCATGGGCTACAGAACTACTTATCATATTCTATTGTGAATGTTGACCTACTTATCTAAATCCCCTAGAGGTTGTATTCTCTTTAAGGAAAATGCCATCTCTTATTTCTCTTCACAGTCACATTGAAGAGTATACTCCCTGCCATCTATAGGTACTTCATAATATTGAATTAAAACAATAACATGTGTAAAGTGTCTATTAATAGTGTACAGTGCTCATCAAATGTTAATTCAATGCTATACCTCTTATCCTTGTCCCCTAACTTCATGTTGCTTTATTAAGTTTTATATTTTATTATTGCCTAGAATATAATAGTCAATTTATTCAAAGAAAAGAAAAATACAAATTCTATAAGATACTCAGATTTGTTGGATTGAATTACTTAACCTAACCCTCTAATGAAATTTGCCCAGCTATTTGCCAAATACTTCTCTTGCTATTTAAGCATATTGTGTTAGCAACTTTCAACTCAGAACAAAATAGGCCCCAAAGATAAGCTTCACACTATGAGGATATGCTTGTACTACAAAAGAACTATTTGAACTTTCTAATTTATACAAACAGATATCATGCGTGGGAATGAATACTAAGGGTCTAGAATAATGGTGGAAGGGCTATAAAGTTGGTAAGTTTTAATTTGTTGATATTGGGCTAAGCAGAGATTCTGCATATGATATTGCAGATCAAGAAGTTAGAGAAAGCTCTATAGATGTGGATGAATCAAGGATGGTCCATTGTAAGCAAATTATAAATGCCTGACCTGCTTTTGTTTGAAATGTAGAGGAAGAATTTCAAAGACTTAGGGAGATCGAAATGTTAGCATAGATTCATCATTTAAAACACTAGGAGGATCTAGAAGATTACCTTTCACTAGTACTTTGAGAAATAAAATTTTAAGGGATGCCTCAGTATCTTTGATCACTTTTCTTATAGGCCAGAACAACAGTAGGAACCACAGCCACTAGGCTGGAAAACCTAAATGCAATGGAAGTAATTAGATCCCAAAGAGACAGAGGTTAAGTGACAATACTCAGCTGCCAAAGGTAAGGTGGGTGTAGTTCACAGTGGGTGTAGTTGAATCAGAGTACTAAACATAATAATCTGACTCATACAGGACCACAGTGTCGGCTAATCTTGTTCCTAGAAGTGAAATAGATGGGAAGGCTATTAAACTCTCATCTGAGCTGTGTGGGTAGAAATGTTCTAGGTCAAGTAAGCAAGAGCCTAATTTGAGTTGAAAAATCAGAGTCATGGCCCTCTATCAGTTGTAAGACTTGAACAGTTTATAGATCCAGAACCCCTCAAATGAAGGGGAAATTTGATCCCCTCAAGAAAGGACCCTAGCACATGACTCAAAATGTACAGTTATCCTTCTCTCAGGGACCTCCAGCCTTTTACTGGGATAACTGTGCTTCGGAGAAAGGAAATCAGTAGACAGTTCAGAACATGGGCTCTGGACTGATTCCAAGAGACTCATAATGTCAGTGTGGTCCTCCAGGCAGAGTGACCGTGAATGGAGGTCCATCTCACAGAAGGCCTAGGAGGTCCCAAAACACATTCTTTGTTATTTTCCAAGTTTCAGAATGCATAATATGTATAGATACACTTAGCAGCTGGCAGAATCCCCACTTTGGCTTCCTGAACTATAAAGTGAGTGTCATTATGGGGAAGCAAGGTAAATGAAGTCATTGGAGGTGCCTCTACCTGGAAAAATAGTAAATCAAAAACAACATTGCCTCCCTGGAGGGATTGAAGAGATCAGGGCCATCAGGGAGGATTTGTAAAATGCTGGGTGGTTATTTACACCCCATTCTCATTTAACACTTCTCTTTAGTCTGTGTAGAAGGCAGAGGAATTTTGAAGACTGACAGTGGATTATCATAAATTTAACCGAAGGGTAACTCCTGTTGTCCTGGGTATTGAAGGTCTACAATAAGATGGTACTCATTTAAACATTTTATGTGCATTACATCAATTTATTCTGACCACAGCCCCACGAGATAGATAGTATTAAAATCCTCAATTGTAAACATGGGCACTGAGGCATGGCATGTCTAAGCAAGGAGTCTCAGGTTTCACAGTAATAAGTGGAGAAGCCAGGGTTGAATTTGGACTCCGTAAGGCTTCAAGGTCTGTGATCTTAACCCAGACTCTGCACTGCCTCTTTCCTGTCCTTAAATATCACTGGATATATTCTGACATATTTTCTGTTGAAAATTGGTGCAATTATATCATGTGCAGCATTATTATCCAAAGATCAGATAAAAGGCAAGACCAGGTCCTGTTTTTCCTTTGTACTCACAGTACATAATATTCTGTCAGGCATTTAGTATGTGCTTACCAAATATTATTGATAAACATAAAATGCAAAGATTGCAATCACCAGGGTGTATAACTTGGTACAGCAGCTACCACATCTAGTAACTGCCACTGTCCTCACTTCTAAGGGGAAGATCTATTTTTCCAGCTAAAATGAGACTCTGCATACATCCAGACAATTTTTCTGAGCTCATAATTATATTCGTATGTGAAATAACTTCAGGTGTGATTGCTTTCAACAGCAGGGAGAAAAATTTTCATGCATCTACCATCATTCACTTAAAAATCGTGCAAATTAAAAATACCATCAGATTTGAAGAGATGAGCAACGTTCATACAAATACAGCTTGGAAAGAACCAATTAGGATTATTTTCTCCTAGGCCCTAGCCTTTGCTCAAGAGGATTTTAAATTTCTCAAGAGATCAAGAAGATAAAAAGAAAGTAGAAAAATCCTTTCTACTCTCAGGCAAAAATTCAAAGAGAAAAAAAAAATCCCCTTCTTATGTTGATCTCCTCTGGATCCCTCTTGATTTTATAAAATGGACTTAAGCATCCCGTCCAGTTTTGATTTTTTTTTCCCATTCACTAGAAAGCTAGGGGAAATTTCATAAGCAAAGCCTGAAACAAACTTCAAATTGCGTATAAGGAAGAATTAAAATAAAGACTGCAAATAATAGGCCTTCTCAGCTTCATTGCTTGCCACCCCTTTTCTCATCTGGTCCCTGGGCCTCTCCACCTGCCGTCCGCACAGCTCCACACCTGGGCTCATCTCTGTCCCTGCAGCCTGTGACGTCTTTCCCTTCTTGACTCCCTCGGCCGCCTTGGTCCAAATCAGGTTTCATACCTGCTAGGGGGCTCTATGCTTCTCTCTCCCTGAGGCAGAATCAACTGCTCCTGGCTCTGTCATTCTGTGGTGGGTTGCTCTTGCCAACCTAACACTTTTCATATTGTTTTCTAATTAGTCACTTAAATTTTGGTGTCTTTGAAATTCCAAACAAATAGGCCAGTCAGCTGACACTGGCCTGGAACCCTCTAGGAGCTTATGTGGGTTTGTATGTTTGTTTGTTTGTTTTGCTTTGTCTCTCGGCCCCAGCTCTCTTGGGGATGAGTAGTATCTAGAGTAGTGTTTACCAGCCAGGGTAATTTTTGTCCCTCCAGGGACATTTGTTCACATCTGGAGACAGCTTTTAATGTCATCACTTGGGCGATGCCATTGACACCTAGAAAGTAGATGCCCAAGATGTTACTAAATATCCTACAATGCCCAGAACAAGCTCTACAGAAAAGAGTTGTCTGGACCCAAATGCCAATAGTACCAAGTGGAGAAATTTTGGTATGGAGGGAAGATTTTCTCAGGGTTTATTCAAAGTGAAACATAGTTCATGCCATCTCTGATAATTTCCCCAAACCTTGGATCATTTTTCTCTACAACAGTCAATAATGACACCAAAGAACAACCAGACAGGTGACAAGCCTTTATTCAACCACTAACAAAGGAAGGAGCTAGTAAGTATGGTTCTCAAACAATACTCCTCCGCTAGAAGAGAAAAAAAAGAGGGGGTAAGATGATGCTGGTTTACAGGGTGGAAAGAGATCAGACAGCAAAAGAAGGGGTGGAATATTTGTGATGACCTCCACTGCCACCCACATAACAGACCATGTTTGGCAGTTCCAGGGTTTGCTATAGAAAGAGCAAACTTCCACAGAGCTGGCAGGCAGGACCTCTCCTAGAGCAAAGCGTCAGCCTGGGGCTTGGCACCGTCTGGTCAAGACGGTGTCCAAAACAGCCTAGACTGGCTCAGATATGTTGAGTCCAGGATTCCCCTTGAGACCCATTGTGCGTGTACCTTGCTTTTCTGTAGCATCCATATGTCTCACATCTTCCATGATCATGTGTGAGGGCTTAATGCAGGAAAAAGCAAAATATGGTGAGATAAGAAGGGAAACTGAGAGTTTCAAAAAGGACCCCATAAGGATGCTAAGGATTCAGTGCCCACAACTCCTCCAGCCACCTTCTAGGGCAGATGATAAAACACATGGTGAATTAAAAGGGTTTGCACAATACTGGCCAGCATTTCTTTATGAAGTTTAAGCCCATTTCATTAATCAGAAAACTTCCTCCAGTTGCCCCCAGAGTGTAGTTGGATCCCCTAGAAATTAGCTCAAACCTCATTAAGTGAATTTCCAGGTTGATCTGACAGACCCATGGCGTGGACACCTCTCAGCACCCAGCTCTGTTTCTTCGTGATGATTTCCATCATGAACCTTTGGGTCTGTCTCATTTCCTTCTCCCCACCTTCTCTGCCTCCCCTAGACCAAGCCACTATCCACCTTACACACAAAGGTAGTACTTCCCTATCTTCCATATGCACTCTCTCCATGCACACCCACAATCTGTGACCTACCCAGTGGACTCTAAAGGTTCTGAGTCAAAATAGGATTTATCACACCTGGACTTAAAAACATAAATTTTCCTTTTTCTTGGATAAATATCTAGGAATGAAATTTCTGGATTATATGGTAACTGTTTAACATTCTAAGAAACTACCAATTTGTTTTTCAAAACAGGTGCACCACTTCAAAATTCCCTCCAGCAATTTATATAGGTTCTCAGTTCTGTACATCCTTGCTAATACTAGAATCCTTGCCATTAACTGATATTTTTTAATTAATTTTTTATTTGTTTTAATTAGTTGTACATAACAGTCGAATGCATTTATACATTTTGATAAGTCATACATAAATGGAGTGTAATTTCTCATTTTTCTGATTGTACATATTCTAGGAACACATCAGTCATGCCATCATACATGTACATGAAATAATAATGTCACTCTACTATGATATGTTGATTCCATTATTTGGCTCTTGCAAATTGTGCTGGTATAAACATGGGTTTATACCAAAACTCAAAATATGAAGAATTCTATTCTTCTAGATAAATATCAAAAGGGCTATAGCTGGATCATACAAGTAGTCTTTATTTTTAGTTTTGAGGAGAACCTCTGCTCTGATTTCTGTAGTGGCCGTATCAATGTATATTCCTACAATAGTGTGTAGGAGTTCCTTTTACTCTGTCTTCTCACTCAGATTTATTGTTATTTGTATACTGGATAATTGCTATTCTGACTGGGGTGAGATGGAATCTCAGTGTAGTTTTGATTTGTATTTTCCTGCTCCTTAGGTATGTTGAACATTTTTTAAGAGAATTGTTGGCTATTTGTACTTTCTTTGTGATAACTGCCCATTTGGTTCATCTACCCATTTGTTGAATGGCTTATTTACTTATTGGTGTTGAGTTTTTTGAGTTCTTTATATGTTATGAATATGGATCCTCTGTCAGAATAATAACTATCAAGAATTTTCTCCCATTCTGTAGTGTTCAGAGTTCTTTATATATTCTGAATATTAACCCTATGACAGAATAGCTGTCAAGTATTCAGTTCTGTACACTCTCTCTTCTAGATGTTTTCAACAGATGAACAGATAAAGAGAATGTGGAATATACACAATGAGATTTTATTCAGCTATAAAGAAGAACAAAATGTGTCATTTGCAGGAAAACAGAACTGGATAAATTCATGTTAAATGAAATAAGTCAACTTAGAAAGTCAAAGATTTTATATTATCTTCATGTGGAAGTTAAAGAGAAAAGGAAAAACAATACCTTGAAAGCACAAGGAATACAACTGGGATTGGAAGTGGGAGGAGGGAAAAGTAAGGAGAGGTATTGGGGAATAAACTTGATCAAAATATGTCATATGCACATATGAATAATTAATATGGCAATGATTATTTTATTAAGATTAAAATAAATGATATTTTAGTAAAAATATACCATCAAGAAAATGAAAAATAATACATAGAACGAGAAAATATTTGCAAATCATTTATGTGACAATGGACCTGTATCCTGAATATATAAAGAATTCTTAAACTGAACAATGAAAAGCCTTTAGGGTCTGCAAATAGAGATAATTTGTTTTCTTCCTTTCCTATTCATATCTCATTTATTTCTTTCTCTTGTTGAATTGGTCTGGCAAAAATTTCAAGTACTATATTAAATAAGAGTGATAAGAGTGGGTTCTTTGCCATGTACCTGATTTTAGTGGCCTAATTACTAAAATCAGGTACAACTAGTAATTAGGACAAGTATGTTGAGGTAAGTTTCTTCTATCCCTACTTTCTGTAGGGTTTTTGTTGTGATGGGATGCTGAATTTTGTCAGTCTTTTCCTGCATCTAGTGAGAATATCATATGATTTTTATCCTTGATTCTGTGTATGTGGTGTATTGTATTTATTTATTTGGTTTTGCTGAACCATCCTTGTATCTGTGGTATAAAACCAACTTGATTATGGTATATGACCTCTTTACTTTAGTGTTGAATTCGGTTTGCAAGTATTTTATTAAGGATTTTTGCATCTGTATGCATCAGGGTATTGTTCTACAATTTTCTTTCTTTGACATGCGCTTATCCAGTTTTTGGAATCAGGATGATACTGTCTTCATAGAATGAGTTTGAAGTGTTCCTTCCTTTCCAGCTCATGGAATAATTTGAGGGTCAATTCCTTGGGCTTCTCTTTCTTGGAGGTTTTCCAGTACTGTTTCGATCCCATTGCTTGGTTTTGGTCTGTAAAGGTTTTCTGTATCCTCTTGGTTCCATTGTGGTAGGTCAGATGGATCAGTGAATTTATCTGTTTCTTGTAGATTTTCCAATGCATTGGATATAAATTTTCAAAACAATCCCTGGTGATCATCTGGATTTCATAGGTGTCTGTTGTAACATCCCCTTTATGTCTCTACTTTCATTAATCTGTGTCTTCTCTCTCAGTTCATTTAGCTAAGGATTAATCAATCTTATTTATCTTTTCTAAAAATCAATTCTTATTTCATTGATCCTTTGTATTACTTCCTTCTTATTTTTCTAAGGCCTTTAGATATATCCATAGATTATTTATTTGAGATCTTTCTGATATTTTTAATATAGGTATTCACAGCTATCAACTTGCCTCAGAACTGCCTCTACTATATTCCAGATATTCTGGTATAATATGTTCCTATTCTTGTTTTGATTCTAATAATTTTTTTAATGTCTTATCTGATTTCTTCAATGACTTCAAGAGTACTTTTCTATCTTATCTGTTTTATAGTTTGTGTAGTTTTTCTTTCTGATTTCTCATTTTATTATATCATGAAATTGTGTTATTTTTTTTATTTGCTAAAACTTGCTTTGTGGCCTAATACATGATTTATTTTGGAGAATGTGCAGCTGAAAAGAAAATGTATTCAGCTGTTCTTAAATGAAATATTCTGGGGGTGTATGTTGAGTCCATTTGATCCAAAGTATAATTTAGCTCTATAGTACCTTTGTTGATTTTTTTTTGTCTTACTGAGAGTGGTGGGATGAAGTTATATATTATGATTATACAGTAGCCTATCATCTGTCATTTTGAAATTAGGTGCACCAATATTCAGACTATTAATATTTTCAATAATTATACCTTTTCATTGGATTGTTCCTTTTACCAATCTGTAGTGACTTTCTTTGTCTCTTATGACTAATTTTGGTTTGTAGTCTGCTTTGTTAACCATGAGAATAGCTGTTCTTTCTTGCTTTCATATTCTATTTGCAGGGAATATCATTTTCTATCCTGTCAGTTTCAGTCTATAAATGTTTTTTGCTAGTGAGGTGTATTTCTTGAAGACAACACACAGTTGGGTCTTGTTTCTTTATCTAATCTGCCAGTTTATGTCTTTTAATTAGAGAATTAAAAATCATTTACAGTCAGTGTTATTAAAAAGAGATACTATTTCCTGTTATTAAAAAGAGATACTATTTCCTGTTATTTTTTAAATGTCTAGTGTTTGATTCATTCCTAATTTCACTTGCCTATCTACTCTTCTAATGGAACTCATTCTTTATTATGTTTTCTTGGCTCTTTATCATCTTTTATGATCCTCTAAGTATGGTCTGCAATGCTGCTTAGTGATCTTGAATTCCTTCAGGTGATGTTTATTTTAGAGGGTTGTTATTTCTCCTTCAATTCTATAGATAGATTTGTTTTAGATATAATAATCTAGTTTGTAGGGGTTTTCTTGTCTGCTTTGTTTTTTTCAGGGCTTAAAGTACATCACCCTATGCCCTCCTGGCTTTGGAGTTTCTTAGGAGAAATCTCCTGGTATTCCTTTGGGCTTGCCTTAATAAGTGACTTGGCATTTCCTTCTTACACCTTAAAAATCCTTTTTTTGTAATGAATATTTGACATTTCAACTATAGTATATCATGGAATGTGTCCTGGCCATGTCTATTTAAAGTTCTAAATGCCTCCAGGACTTGTATGTTCATATCATTCCCAAGATTAAAAAAAAATCTGGTATTATTTCACTGAATAAGTTTTCTATGCCATTAGCTTGTATCTCTCCACTTCTTTCTTGCCACCAATGATTCTTAAATTTCTGTCTTTTAATGTTGCTCCAGAGTTCTTGTACATTCTGATTCTAGTTTCTTTCTTTCTTTCCTTTTTCTGAATGTTCTAGTTCATCTACATTGTCTTTAAGCCCTGATATTTTTTTCTTCTGCTTGATCTAGTCTACTGATGTGACTCTCAAGTGAATTCTGTATTTGGCTTGTTGAATTTTTCATATTTAAGATTTCTGTGTGAATGTTTCCCACAATAATTCTTCATCAAAATCCTCTTTCATACCCTATATTTTCTCCCTTAGTTCACTCTTTAGCTCTTCTTTTTAATTCACTGACCATTTTAATAAGCAATTTTATAAATTATTTTTCCAGCATTTCCTCAATTTCAATTAGCTGTGAATTCAGTAACTGGGGAGTAATGATTTTTTGGAGGTGTCTTGTTACCTTGCTTTTCTCATGTTTCCTGTGAATTGATGTTGAGATTTGCACATATGTTCAAATAGATCTCCCTTCCACTGTCATGAGAGAGTCTCTTTAGTGAATTTGTTTTCTGTTTACAATGAGCCTCAGGCTGGAGGTATATCTAAGCTTCAAAGTACAGGTTGAAAGTGCTGTGTTTTATCTCCAGCATTGATTTGAGAAGAAAGAGTAGCTAGCAATGACTTGAAAGCAAAATTTGCAGCAACATAAAACAAAAACTTTTGAAAACTTCTCTAGAACTCCACTAATCAAGTAGAAGAAAAAGGGAATAACAATAAATGTCTAAAATATTAGGCAATAAAGAATGTAAAATTAATATTAAGTTATATAGAACATAAAAATAAAAGGGAAAGAAGAAAAACAAAGAAAAAAGTAGAAAGAATGAATCCAATTCATGAATTAAATTTTAAAAAGAAAATGAAAGGAAAAAATATAAAATTGTTTAGAAATAGGCAATAACAGATAATGAGAGGATTGAAACAAACCAACACAGAAGATAATATCAAAAATTTTTTTTTAATTTAGAAAGACTAAAATCCCTCCTTGTCAAGTTGGAGACACTTTCTTCAGGGACTTCCAGATGTGGAATATGTCAAGTATTGGAGGATGGGAAATGTTCACACCTCAGTGGTGAGTTCCCTGAAAATCCCTGAATGTAGAACCAGGCGCTGACTCAGTCCGTACTGTTATAGGGTGAAGTGTTGTCCATTTACTTTCCCCCACATCTATATCAGCATCCTGCTTCACAAAACTGCATGGAATTTAGGTTTGGAGCCTGTTTGCAGAGTCCTCGCCCCAACCAACTTAGGCCAATACCTGTGCAGCTTTATCAGTACCGTGTCAATCCTGGCACTGGTGTGGTTTCTGGTGGCATGAGATGTCCCATAAGCATATGCATGCAAGCACCCGGATTCCTGTCTGGTGTGGTGGCGGCTTTGTGCACTTTCTGGAAAAAAAAATTGTGTATCTGGGCCCAGGAATGTGCCCTGCACCCTCTGCCCCTGCCTCTGGTCTGCAGAGGATCTCCCGGGCCTTTGGCTCACAGTGATTTCATTGTATATATTTAGATGACTTGCTTCCAAAGTGTTCCTTTGTGCTTCTATCTCCAGAGGAGATGAAGATGCAGAAAAATAATGTTTTTCCAAAGGTATAAGCTTAGGCAGGACCTTCACAAAATGATGTCCCTCTGCAGCTTTCCACTCACAAACCAAGAGAGGCAGAGTACTTCTCTAGTCAGCCCACTTAGAGCATCACATAAGTTCCTTCTGATTGTCTTTTCTACTATTTATGAAGCAATTTTTCAAATTTTGCTTCTATCTTCTTTCTGTTTGTGTCACCCCTTCTTCCTACCCTGTGCCAGTGGTGAAGGAAACAAATTCAGGCCTGACGAACTCTTTCTCAGGCCCTGTTCCAGTAGCCAGAGTTCCCAAGTCTCTCAAGTCTTTTCCATCTGATAAAGAATCCCACCATATTCCCTCAGTCACCCACCTGGCTGTTCTCTAGCTGTTTTGACTCCGAACTGTGGAAGGGCTAGAATTTGCAGACTACTTCCACTCTGTCATCTTGATCTCTTTTAATCTGTTTTTATTTTATCTTTTTTTTTCCTCTTTTATTGCTTGTGCTTCAGGTGTCCAATCTAACAAGTCATTGCCTAACCCAAGATCATAAAGTATTTGAGAGCTTTATAAGCCCTTCCATCTAAGTCCATGATCCATTCTCAGTAGATTTTGGGATGTTGTATGAATTGGGATGTCTAATTTCAGTCTTTTGCATATGTATATTCAGATGATACAGCACCATTTGTTAAACAAACTGCACAGTAAATTATCTTGACACTCTTATCAAAAATAATTTGACCTTAAATTTAAGAGTTCATCACTGGGGTTTCAGTTTTATCCTATGGCTCTGTACATCTATTCTTATGTCAATGTAAGTTTTGAAATGCGAAGTATGAGTTCTTAACATTTTAGGATGATTTTGGCTATTTCGGGTCCCTTGCATTTCCATCTGCAATGGCTCTGTAACATGCATTGTCAATCATTCACACTTCAGGATAAACAAATACAACATTCATGCCAATTAGATTGTCCTTCAGTATCAAGGGTATTTTGCGAGACAAGGGCGAGGAGAAATTTTCCATTTAGTGTTGCTTGAAACTTCAGTGGTGAAGGGAGTTAATAAGACAAAAAAGAGAAGGGCCATCTACATTTTATAGATGAAAAAGTAGTCCCTTGGGATGAGAAAGGAGAAAAGTCAAACATATTGAGGCATGCCTAGGAAGCCAGTGAATGAACAGAAAACCAAGATGTGGACAGCTCTTTTGTAATAACTTTACTTCATGGGCTCTAGGACCTGCTGTCTCTAGCATATTTTCAACCTCTAAATGAGTGTCCATTGTCTCCTACAATTAGAAAAGAAAAAACAAACTATTTTAAGCCAGAAATCCATGCCATCAAATTTTCCAAAGCAAGCCCCACTCTAAAAAGTATGGTTAAATATTTGCTAGGAATCATTTGGGGACTGCCACAGGGCATCCAAGTTGCCACAATTCGAAAGACACTTCATCAGTCTGAGGCTGTGACCTTCAAGGAAATTAATTGTCATTCCCATTAACTTTCCTTCAGGTTTTGTGGTGTTCGTGGCAGCATTTACCTAAATTTCTAGCCTGCTAAATCCTACTTGAAGAATGTCAGTGCGAAATGAGATTTATGCCAGTTTGTTTAACAGGTTTGACACCCAAAGCAAATATTATCCCCAAACCAACCGCATTCTCTCACATCCACCAAGCTGAAAATTAAGTACTACATCGTTCAAGCTGAATATTTCCAAAGCAAAACTTTTCCTAACTCCCATTCTCCCTTTCTATGTTTCCCATGATTAAATAATAAGCATCATGCTGAGAGAGAACATTTAAAATTCTAGGAAAATGTTGTGCATAATGCAAAAACAAAGGGAGAATCATCAAATGTGTTATATCAGTCATTTTAATATTCTTACAATGCTATTTTCTATACTGTTGTTCCTTCAAAGCTGCAATGACAATCCCTTAAAAAATAAATTCATGAAGTACCTTCTATGTGCCAAGTACTTTATTCATTATTGATGGGAACACAGGATAAAAGCAGATATGATTCCTACCTTGAAAATGGTATAAATAACAGTTTAAGGTAATGATAGTAGACATTTGTAAGGGCAATACAGGAATTATTACAAATGGAAAGAAACAAAAATAAATGCTATAAAAAACCTGAGCATTGAGTAGCTCTAGTATCTCTGGTCATTTTAGAGAGCTATTTAAAAGAGGCTAAACTGCTTCTTTGGCATAAAATGCAGGTCTTAACTTTCTTCTTTGTGATTGCTTTGGTTTTTCCTTAATAGGCTTAAATTTATAAGGATAGTGTTAAACAAATTTTTAGTTTTGTTTTGGGGGTGGGGAATTAGTTTTGTTTGTGCTATTAAAACTGTCTTACACATTATTAAGCTAGTTATTATAATCTTGGATCTTGGACAAGTCATTAAACCCCAGTTTGTTGTCTATAAAATGGTAATACTAACACTCACCTTTTGGGGTTATCGTAGGGGCTAATTTAAATGAAATAACACCTGAAAATTCCTTGGCACAAAGTAAGAGCTCAACTAAAGGCTGACAAGGTGGTTTTGATTTTGCATTTTGCTGTTAATAACTATGTTTTATTTAAGTGACTTAAAAAATGTGAACAAAAATTTTTATCCTTTATTCCTTTTAAAATCTCTTTCCATTACATTGCACAAGGGTAAGTATGGTAGATATTACTGCTGTTCCCTTATATTCTGGGGATGGATTTATGAAATTGGTGAGTGGCACTTCCACATGGAAACTTTTAGTGGCTGATTCTTAAACCCCAATCCATCCCTTTCTGCAGAGTTAATTGTGGAGTATAGAGTGATAGGGAGCTTAAATATGATTTATACTGTGCGAAACAGCTACCCTGAACAGAGATCCAAAGCTGCAGCAGATACTGCACAGGTAAGAAATGAACCTTAGCAGTTTGAATGAGGACAGTGGGATTCCTTTATAAACATCAAAATATTTTGTTGGTAGCTTCACAATGGTAACCAGTTCTCAAATGGGATTAATAAGAGCTATGTAATATTTTTGGTAAAGGACTCTACTCAAGCTAAATACAGGGAGAATACCTGGTATTATCTGGGAACTCTAACATATTACTCTCCCCAAGCATGGAAATATCTGTGTAAAAATTCAAATGGTGAATATTGATCAGGTGACTTCTATAATGAAATGCACCTTCCATCTCCTGATTTCAAAATTTAGATTTTGACACCCCAATCTTGCCAAGAGGGCCATCTGGCTTGGTAAAGTTAATTCTTGAGACGGAAATTCATGGAATTTCCAAGGTAAACCTCTTGGAAACAATGTCTGGCCACCAGCAGTTAGACTTGGCCAGAACTCCGGGCTCAGAAGTGCTCCAACACACGGCACAGCTTTCAGGGTCAACCATGGGTTGGCTGGCTGGCTGGGGCACATTGCTTTTCACTTTTCTGGGATTTAGTTTCTAAGACACAAGATCAAAGTGTCAGATTAATCATACTCAAGATCTCTTCTGATGTCTTCTTAACCCATAAAAGATGATTTCAAGTGAGAAAATAAAATACAGAACTCCGTTTTCATAAACTAGAACTCCCTATCCTGGAGAAGTTAAAACTGATAATGAAATCTGATACTTTATAAATGCATATCTATGCATATATATTTATATATATTTAAGAAATAATAAAGATAACTGTGAATTAGCATTATTTCATGACAAGTGAAAAGGTGGAAATACCTCTTAGATAGGAGCATCTTAAAGGCCAGTCCTGCTTCTTCATCTTTGTGTATCCATGGGACATGGAGTCTGGCATACAGAGTAGGTGGGCAAAAATTATTCACTGTATCAATCAATGTATTGATAAATTCATGTGTGGTTAAATGGATTGGATGAATAATGAAGAGATTCCTTGGCAACCCTTTTGTCCAGGGTGTATATGACTCGCTATTTAAAATTGCTCTTTTTGAAGGAAAACATTTGTAAGTATAAATTTTAAATGCTTGAATAAGTGTCATGCAGAGCAAACAAGAAGTCAGAGTCAAGAGACCTCAGTTGAAGAGCTGCTGCCATCTTTAATTAGCAGTGTGGTTTCTGAAGATCTGTTTTCCTGAACAAAACTCAACCTTTTCACCAATAAAATGTCTATTAAACATTTACCATGACTCTTAGGTAAGAATCGCTGTGAAAATAAAATGGAATGAGACATGAAGAGGCTTTGAAAAATGAAAATTATGTCATTATAATTGGTAACCAGCCAGTGAAAAGCAGCTTATGCTCATGGGAGGGAAGGTCCTCAGAAGCCAGGGACTCAAGAACCTTTCAGGGGGCTGGAAAGCTTCCTCTGGTTTGCGTGAAATCATGAAATACCCTTTTCCTTAGGAGTCCTGAGCTTTCTGTCTTTCCTCCAGAAAAGCTGCCTTTCAGCATATCCTTGACCTTGAAGTAGACATTGGTTCTACCTTCTCTACTGGCACTTTCTTTCCCTCCCTTGTTCAGATTTGTGTTCCACTCTCCAACTCTAGATGTCAGTGTGTCCCCAGGTTCGACCTAGGGCCTTTCCCTCTATGCCTACACACTCTCACAGGTGCTGTCTCCAGAATTATGACTTCAGTAAGCTGATCGCTCCAAAGTTAGGCCCCTCTTTTTGCCATTTCCTGGAGTCTTGCTCTTGTTTCTGTCTGTGTATCCACAGCAGGTATCTCAAACTCAACAACTCCACACCACTTGCCACCTTACATCTTTTTTCATCTCTGCAAAAGACACAAAGCAACTGAGATCAGCTGTCAAAACTTGGACATCATCTTTGAACCTTACCGTCTCTCACATTCTGTCAATCTGCCCATAGAAGTTTGTCTATTACTCTGCTTCCCTTTTATCTCTTTCCTTGGTTACTCTAACAGCCATCTATCTACCTGGTCTCCCTACTTCTGCTCTTACTCCACAACCAGACTTTTTTAATGGACCATATAATCTTTTGAACATATGAGTCACATTAGAGAATGACCCTGCTCAGCATTCTCCAACAATTTCCTGTCAGTGTAAAATTAAAAGTCTTCTTGCTTACTGCACTCCAGTCTCAATGTCAATGACTTCATGGCCATTAGCATTTTCCTGACCCCATCTGGGGTTCCTGCACACTGGTCCTTCTGTGTGGGGTTCTCTAAGCTCACTGTTCACTTCTCCACTCCTATCACAGGCTTCTCAGAAGTCAAGGCTTTGGAGAACCTTCCCTGTCCACCACCTGTGCAATACCTCTCTTTATCCCCATACCCCTCACCTGCTTCATTTCATTTCATTGCACTGTTACTATCAGGATTTGTTATTGGTATTGGTGTTGTTTTGTGGTTTTGTGTAGGACTGGGGATGGAACCCAAGGTCTCAGGGATTGTAGACAAGGCTCTACCACTGAACTGCATCTCCAACCCTTCGGTTTCTATTTTCATGTTCTGTTTTAGCTTGTTAGATTTTTTTCTCAGATATTTATAATGTACAGATTTTCCTTTCACATAAAGAAAAAAACACATGAGCTGTAAGAAATCAGAACAATTGAGATCTGGACTGTCATCTCCTGCACAGACACAAAGCTCAAGGAGTGAGCAGGCAGAGTATGGCTCGCCAGCTCACAGTGACCTCTGACTGAATTTCAAAAACTAAGATGCAGCGTTATAATTTCACAACTGGAAGCAGCCAAGTTAATTTGTTTTATTTTTTCAATTTAAACATTCCTACTGAAAAAATAAAAAATCATATGTGTTTATTACCTACAGCATGTTGTTGTAAGCTGTTCATACATTGCAGAACGGCTATAGTGAACTACTTGACATGTCTTACCTCATAAATGTGTGGTGAGAACACTCAAAATATACTATCTTGGCACATTTTCACCTCATACTTAATATACATGAGAAGGATAAGAGAGAGGGGGAGAAAATCCTCACATTTTACTGAGGAAAACCTTAGGGGTGAAGGAGAAGGAAGAGATCTTGTCCAGTGTCATTTGTGCAGTGAGAAATTTGTGTGTGTAATGTGTGTGTGTGTATACGTGTGACTTGTGTATGTGTTTGTGTATGAGTGTGTGTATATGTGTGTGTGTTTGTGTGTGTATGTGTGTGTGTAGGGTGTCTCTTGATACTCCACAATGTTTTTTAACTACACGGTTGAGTAACTATTGCAATCAGTGTTTTCCACACCAATCAAAGGTCAGTTCAGAACAGAAAGGAAAATAAAAATGTTAATATAAATACTTTTCAGCTAAGTTTGAATTATGCTTTATGGAAAATATCCAAAAAATAATGTCAGAGTATCTCCAACTACCATTGAATTCTAAGATTGCTTTTATTTAATGGTTTGACAAAGCTTGTCAACAGAATAATTCTAGAAATATTAAAAGTAAAAACAAATCTAGACTTGATGTTTTCTTCCCTTCCTTTCTATCTGAAATTCTTGCTCAGTGTAATCCACAGTGCAGCAACAAAGAAAACCCGTCAGTCATGTGAGATCTAAGCAGTATCTGAGTTTAAATGATAGCAAAATGTGCCTCTGATCTCCTGATATATGGCATTTGCATCTGCTAAATGCTATATAAAACAATGTTATTAGAAATTGACACAGTTTTTAATTTCACTGGCTTTGGCACGGATGCTCATTTTTCTTACATCCATATTATCCTGCTAATTATTCCATTAGGCCTTTTGTGCATGGCCGTGCTAAGCCTCTTCTTCCATCATTTGCATTTTTAAGTTTTCACTGGGTTACTTTGTATATTTCAACTGCTTATAATGCAAGTGTGATAAAACTGCAGTCGACCAAGTGCTGCTCAGTCAGATGTGTGTTCCTTTCCTTGGCACTGATTTCATCTTGCTGCTTATGGTCAGCATGCGAGTCCCACTTCTTTCCCTTCTGCTCCATATCTGGGTAAGTGGATGAGGAACCTAATTCCCCTCCTTTGGCATCATTGAGAGATAAAGATCACTCAAGTATCAGCCTGTGCATGGGGACCTGCACCCCGAATCCTGTCTAACTATCATAAAACCTCAAGCCACCTACTGGCCAGGCCTGCACAGCAAGTTATCTCCAGACCTTCTTGGGGCCCTGCCCTGCTCTTCTGGAGAAAGATTCTTATGTGAGTGGTAAACCTGCAGCTACTGGGCACGTGTGGCCCCATCATTGTCAGCACCTGAACAAACGGTGGGTCAGGGTCCACAACATTTGGAGTGGCTACTTAGCTACACCGTTTGCTGTCTGTCCTGTCCCTGAGTAATTCAGTGGTCAGACACACTGGACAAATTTTACACAGGCCACCTCTCTGGTGTTTGCTTCCTATGTCCCTCTTCCTTCAGAGATTATGCCCTTGCTTGGGGGTAGGTATGCTTAACACCCGATTTATTTTTTCCACAATCTGTTCACTGGTGCATTGAAGTTGGACACAATGATGGGATTGTTATTACATATTCTTATATGCACACAATATAGCAATATGGCCAATATCACTCCTCAGCACTTCTCTCTCCCCCCTCACCTCTCATCCTACGGCTCTCCCCTTGATTTTCATGAGTCCACCCCTAACTTTCTTTTCCTTTTCCTCTCTAGCTTCTGCATATGAAAGAAAACATAGGACCCTTGACCTCCTGAGTTTGACTTATTTCACTTAACATAATGGTCTCTAGTTCCACCCATTTTCCTGAAAATGGCATAATTTCATTCTTCTTTATGGCTAAGTATTCTTTATGGCTGAGTAATACTCCATTGTGTATGCATACCACTTTGTTTTTATCCATTCATTTATTGATGCACACCTATGCTGGCTCCATAGTTTGGCTCTTGTGAGTTGGGCTGCTCTAAACATGGGTATGCATTCAATGCCCAATTTTTTTCTTCATTGTGCAAGAAAGATGACGTGCTTTCTATTCGATTTTAAGCCACCTGCCTGTGCCATGACCAAGACTACCCTCAGGCTAAAGCTGCAAAAGTGGGGAACTCACCCCCTCCTCTCTCTTACATGTGTCTCAATTCCAAAGTCTGCATGCAGTAATTACCTTCCATGTTTTGTTCAAAGTTCATAACTGAGGTCTGGAGGGAGACTGGCTTTCCATGTAGTTATTCTGTCTTACCGGGAAGCAGGACACCTCATCTGTTGAGTCTTGTTTGTCAACAGTTACATCTTTCACTTCTGGACTTTTCATTCTATTCTTTGGTTTTGGCTCCTGGATCTTTTTAAAATATTCTCTTTTTTCTTGTATATCGTGTCCTGTAATCCATTTGGTACACTTACAAGGTCATTCTAGCGTCTGAGAGCCATGGGGTTATAACTCTTCCATGTGTCACTGCCTTGTTTTGGAGGGTAGGGCAGGAGGACTTGTTTCTATGTGCTTTTTTAAATAAACATTTCCTTTATTGTAAGCTGAAAACTGGTTCACCTTAGTCCATAGGAATGCTGGGGACATGAATTGGATCTCTTTTACTCAAAATGAGATTTTCTTTCCTTCCCCCGTCCCACCTCCCCTCTCCTTTTTCTTTTCTTTTCTCCCCTCTCTCTCTCTCTTTGAACCCAGAACCTCACATGTGCTAAGCGAACAATCTTCCACTGAGCTACCCCCAAGATGAGATTTTCATTTGGTTCTATTACATGTTTAGTATGTTGAAAACGTGGAACATCTTGTTGTTGTCTTTTTATTTTTGCTGAGTGACAACCTTCCTGAGAGGACTGTTAGGGACAACCTTATGGATGCATGATTCAGTCACACACTTGGTTGAATACTATCACCATTTGAAAATTCTCAATAAATTTTAAACAAAGGGTCCCACATTTTCATTTTGCACTGGGCCCCCTGTAACTTATCCTGAGATAGTGCACACAAGTCTCACATGAGGATGTTCCTATAGCCATAAGCACTCGGAAAGTATTTTTGGTTGTTTTTACTGTATTTTCATGTAACAGGGACGGAAAAAATTAAATTCTGACTTTACATCCATTTAGAAGCTGGCAGATGTCTTCCTGTCATGTCTTTACAGAGGCAGAGTTTGTAACACACAAACATGTGCCCTGGATACATATAAGAGTTCAGACTCATGAACTCCCCACTTCTGCTCCCTCTCTCTGGCAGACAATAGCAGCAATGTGACCACGTGTCCTGTGGTCTGATTTATGTTAAAGATCTTCTTCAGAGACTCTCCCTGGAGATCCTGGAGCCATTATTTTGGTATCTGCATGGAGAGCTAGAAGTTCTGAGGAGTTTATCTTCTAACTTCCCCAAGACCTTTAGTGAAGGAACTACCCTCTTTTCCTTAGGTCAAAATAAATAACTTTTAATTTTAAATTACTTATTGTAACTTCCATCAATATTACAATAATATTAACATAACTATTGTATTAAAATTCTGTATATTCCTTCTTAATAATATGACATATTAACTTATAATAATAACCTGTAATTGTTAAATAATAATCTTAGAGTCCCTTTCAGGGATCAGGTGGAAGTAATCTGAATAGAACCGTTATAGATTTAACTGTTAAGATTGCATTTCTGCCTGGCCTTCTCCTCTTTCTTCTCCTTTTCTTCATTCTTTACCAGCCTCCTCTGGCAAGACTTTTCAATTTTTTGCACACAAAATTCTTATTTGAGACTGCTTCTAGGGAATCCACTGCCTTGATGTGGTGATCAGGATGTTTCCTGTTCTCTGGTGCTGGAGGACACCCACATTATGAATTACCAATATTGGCTTAGATCCAAGAGGAGCATTCATTTGCAAGTTGAAGATACCTCCGTAGTTTCCACCAGGGTCCCTCTACCACCTCTGGTTCTTGGGGATCTCCCATAGTTTCTTGTGAGCTCAGCAATGTATGTAAAACAGACTTGTTGTCAGCTATTGAGGATGCGTGTGTTTAAGGCAGACAAGCAGGTTTTAGAAAGTGTAGATGCCAAACTGCTGGAAATATTAGACTTTTCACTTTTTTCCCTACTTCTTATGTTGAACCCTTGGTTCCTGTATTTTGGGTCTACTTTTCTAATTAGTGGATTAATTAGCATCCCATTCATGCATTGCTTTAAATGTCACTTAAGTCCTTTATCACTCATCATATGTCTTCCTTAACATAGGGATTTTCTCTAAGTGCTTTCTCAGTCTAAGAAGTAAGTAATTTAAAACTATGTTCTTGTGGATTTTCATTTCTACCTTTATATTTTTGTGCTAAGTTAAGTCTTGTGGCACAATGTCACTTCTTCTTTCTTATTTTTATTTAACTTCATTCATTAACTTATACTTAAAAACAAAAATTGTACATATTAATGGGATAGCATTGATGCTGCAATACATGTGTATATTGCATTATGTTTAAATCGGGTTAAACATACCTACCTCCTCCAACATTTTCCTTTTGGTGAAAACATTCAAAATAGCAGCTTTATAGGCACCTCTCATTGGAAAGACCTGTCTCTCCTCCATTGAATTTCCTTGGCACTTTGTTGAAACCAATTGACCACATATGTGACAGCCATCCTATTAGATTCTTCTTCCTTCCATGGATTGATGTTTATACCAACACCAGACAGAGTCCATTAGGGTAGCACAACACGAGGTCCTAAAATCTGATCACCTTCATACCCCAGGTTCCTGTTCTACTCTTCCCTATTGTTCAGTAATATGAGTCTTCCAACTTGTTCTTCCTTCTCAAGACTGCTCGGGTTATAGGCATGTTTATATCTATTTTAGAAGTGGCTTGTCCACATTTTTTAAGTCTTTTTTATGTTGCCTGGGACTGCATTCAATCTACAGAACTATAGAAATAATCACCTTAAAAATACTTAAGAGTTTCAATCCATAAATGAAGCACATTTCCAATTAATTAAAGATTCTCCAGCATTGTAGAGGGCATATTTAGTGTAGAAGTCTTATAAATGTTTCATTACATTTATTATTAAATATTTAATATGACACTTTTGTAAATTTCACTATGTTTTCCAAATGTTTGTTGTTGGTTGATATGTGTGACTGATTTTTGCATGTAGATTTTGCATCCAGTTATTTGGACAAAATTATTGATAAATTTTGTCATTTCAAAGTTCTGTGCATATGATATATACACAATTGTATCATCTTTGAATAAAAGCAAACAACATCTGTTTTTTCCAATGTGTATGCCTTTTACTTCCTTTCCTTACCTCTTTGTACTTGTTAGAACCTCCAAATTAATTCTGCCTTAAAACATTAATGTGTAACCTTTGCCTGATGGATTATCTGCTGGGCCTCCCAAAGCAAAATATGCTGAGTGACTTCAACAACAGGCATATTTATTCCCCACAGTTCTGAAGTCTGAAAGTCCAAGGTCAAGGTACTCCTGGCCAGAGCTTCATATTTGATTGTGGATGGACATGTCCTCTCTGTGCCTTCACATAGGGGAAAGAGGACTCAGGTGTCTCTTCCTCTTCTCAAAGGGGTGCTAATCCCTCATGAAGGCCCTGCCATCATGACCTTTTCTAAACTCAATTATCTCCCAAAGACCAAAATTCCTTCACTGGGAATCAGGGATTTACCATGAGATTTGGGGGAGACATAATTTAGTCCAGAGCATTTTGCTTCGAATCTTAGAAAACATTCAGTATTTGACCATGAAGTATGACAATACTGGTAAAACTCTAATCACACTTAATCAGACTGAAGGCATTCCTTGTATTTCGAGTTTGATGGAGTGTGTGTGTTTTACCATGAATTATTATCAAATTTATTTTTAATATTTCTTGGTCTCTATCTAAATTTTACCTCTCATTTCTCTTCCTTTTTGAGGGTTTTGGCCAAAACTGTGAATACAAAGATGCAAAACACATAAGACAGTAATTGTTAGAGGGTTGGGGCCTTGCCAGAAACTGAGGCAGTGCAAAGGCCCTGCTTCAAACCCAATCCATGCAATGAAGTCAGAAAGTTTTCAGACAGGTCACCCAGAGTAACAGGAATGATATTGAACGGATAGGAAAGTGGAAAGATAACACTGTCGAGGGAGAGAGTGGGTCCTGTCAGACAGGAGAGGGACAATGTGCCTCTCTTGCACTTTGGTTTTATTGGGGATCCCAGAGAAGTTTCCTGAGACTCCTGCCCAGGTCCATCTCTTGACTTTTGACTGACAGGAGGGTGACATCAGACTTTCAAGGCCACTACCATGACAACACCTTGGCTCATGCTGACTGGTTCTAACTGGATTCTTAACCATACAATTTTACAGATTTTATGGTTAGGAGGAACGATCCTTATCTTCCAGAATTGGTCATGAAAAGGGTCACTAAATCTCTCTTTTCAAAGTAACTTGGGTTCCTCTTATCAACATTTCCTCCTGCATTTCCTTGCAGATAACATGGAGTTTGCTGAAGAGTGTGACATATCCTGTCCACTTAGTCCAGGCAGGGCTGCATGCAAATTGCTTTTGGACAAAGAAAGCACATGGGGGTCAGCACAATGGGCCCATTCTATAGAATCATTCTCTTCACCTTGTGTTCCCACCATTCTCATCTCTCTGTCCCCTAACATAATGTGTGCTGATTTATACTAAGGACCTAGAATAGAACCTAAAATATAATAGACATTCTACACAAATATTTACTGAGTGAATGAATGAATTATGCCACATGAAACAACAGATATACAATTCTAGTGTTACCCAGTAAAGCAGAATTATAGAAGATAATAGGTCCTGACTCTTCCTTTCCTAATGAATTGAATAAATAGGAATAAACAATGGGGTCTGTCTGGCTTAATTATAGACTTAATGCTGAAAGAAGAGGCAGTTTTTTGAGATAGAGTCAAGACCCAAAGGAGACACTCCACCATGCTTGAGAGGAAGAGAGTAGGAGAAAACAGAGAGAAAAGATTCAGAACAGATCTTTGTTCGAGATCCCACTGATAGCATGAATAAGTCAGAATAGAAGCTCATCACCTTAGTAGAAGACCAAACAAAAAGGTGAGCAAGACTGAGGTCTCTTTTTTGGAGTTTCTGAAGGAAGGTTAGCAGAAGAGAAGATGTGGAAAAGAAGAGAAAGACTCTCTTTTGCCAAATGTAATTCCCTTTGTTTTGCATCCTTCCTTGTCTGATAGAATGAAATCCTTTCCACTTGTTAGTTAAATATTTTCCTGTCATTTTAAGTTTTTGCTTTATGATTTTAAGTATCTTGTAAACAACTTATGGTTGTATTTTGTGATTTAAACTTTATATACACCTTTGTAATTTACTAAGGAAGTTAACCCATTTACTTGTTTAACTATACCGAAAAATTTCCTGTAACTGACACTTTAAATAATAGAATACTCATGATTATTATGTAACTTAGAGCATAAGTTATTATTAATGATATAGTAATGGCCAAATTATAAAGGAAGTGATACCAGTCCAGTGGAAATCAGGTCCATGGTCCCCAGAGTTGAAGAATAAACACTGAGGGAATGGCCAAGGCAAGTGGAGCAAGCAAGTTTTTTTGTTTTTGTTTTTTTGTTTTTTTTCAGAAAGTGTTAGAGACAGACTTCTCTGAAGAAAAGGGGCCCCAGAGCTGGGTGTCTGTGGGAGGGAGGACTCCCCTTTGTCAGAACTCCCCTCTTTAATTAATCTTTGTCTTCTCTTCTTTATATATGTGTCTAGGAGCAGGAGTATTAGCAATCCCTTATTCTCTCTTTGATAACTGGTCATCACCCTCTGGATGTCCACTGATCATTACCTGCACTGACTGCCTGACCTTTACTTCTGCCTCACAAGGACTCACCATAATAACAAGCAGTTACAATAAAATGGGTCTCTAACATGCATTGTTTTCCATGTTGAAAATATCACAAACCACCACAAATTAATATCATGTATGGCTGAATCAGATATAAATTGTCTAAAATCAGATAATTCTTGTGTAAGAAGCACAAACTGGAGGAGAAATGTGGCAAATTTATAGCAAAAGCAAGAATTTACCATTGGTGAAATTTTTATTTTCTGTTGAGAACTTGTTTCACCCATTTTTCTTTTCCTTTTGAAAATGATACTAAAAATAAATTTATGTGATGATCACAGTGAGCTTTGAGCATTTGCTTTATCTGAGGCACTGTTCTGAGTTTTGCATGTACTAACTTCTGTAATCTTCAAAACAATCCAAAAAGATCATATAAGTTTCTTTACTATCATATAGCATGCACCAAAACTGCCAGAGAAGTCAGAGAAATGCTGAAACACTTTCCTGTTAGTTGGCAAAGAGCAACTCCTTAATTACTGAGACTACAAGCCACCAAATGATGCCATCCAAGAGTGGCCAGGGGGCAGGGAACAGGGTCTAAGAGGGCTGGCTGGTAGGAGGAAAGGCCTGGGTGACATTGGGCTAACCAAGGCTGCAGAGAGGTTGCTGTTGAAGGGGACTCTGCAGTACTGCTACCTAATGGGAAGCCCACCCTTAGCATATTCATCTAACCAGGGGGTAAGACAGCAGGTGTTAATAGCAACATCTTCAACATGGACCAAGGTTCAAGCAATATAAGACACACTGGCATCTATATGAACACTAGGCCTCAATTCACAGGCACAAAATACTGGACACCAAGGACCGAATGATAATCACTACAATGAGTAATATTAGAAATTTTTGGTGTAATTCCTGTGCCCTGACTTCATCTTATTTAACTAGGCTCATGCAGAGACTAATGACAGACCAGTTAAACAGTTAATAGCAATTAACTCCAAGTAAACATACAGCTGAATATTAGGAATGACTTGTAAGTGAATAAATTGATTTGATAAGAAACTTTCTCTATAACATATTACTTATTAGCTAATTACTATATTCTTGTGTGTATATTTAGAAAATCAAAGGGAATATATATTGATGTATTTGTTTAAGTAAGTTACTATGCCAGTGCCTGCATATTTTGAATACTGCATCTGAGACCAATTTTTATTCCTTATTTTACATGTGAGGAAGCTAGACACCGAATAGTTAACCAGTTTGCCCAAGGTTATAAATGAATAAAAATCAGAGTGATTTCAGCCCAGACTAAATCCAGAATTAATTACCTTAACCACTATATTTTACTCCTTTCAAGATGTCAACCTGAAAAGTGATTTTTTCACTACTTTTTATTTAGCAGATCATTTGAATATTATTGAGTGATGCTCAAATTACATTTCAAAGATAACTATCACACATATTTGGTGCTCAAATTACATTTCAAAGATAACTATCACACATATTTGGTTCTGTATTTTTTTGAAAAAATTGATAAGCAACCACATTGATACTTTTTCATTGCTAAAATGGTTTTAGATATATATATGTGTGTGTATATATATATATATGTATATATATTTCACCCTACATTCAGATCACCCAAGAATGAAAGCAATAACAAATAAGTACTCAACACATCCTCCAATTGATTGCTAAGACAAGCTTCATGAAGAGAGAGAAGATGGTGCAGCAGTGGAAGGGTGCCCTTCCCAGCATTACTTAATTTAAGATTTTAAAAAGCAGGGAGACTGCTCCTTGGTGAGGTGGGTAACTAAGGGAACTCGCTGAAATTCAATGCTGAACAACAAAGGAAATTATAGAGACACAGAAAGTCAGAAATTTTGAACATAATATAAGAAACACAAAAGGGGGTGAGGGGAAGAATAGCAATGCAGTAGATTAGCCAGTGGGGAATGGAGAAAAGGGAGGGGGATAGCAAAGGAAAGACAGTGGAATGAATCTGACATAGTTCTCCCATGTACATATGTGAAAACAACATACTGAATCCCACCACCATGTACATCTGTAAGAATGGGACTCCAACCAGAATAAGATATATTCTGTGCTTGTATAATTATATCAAAGTGGATTCTGCTGCTGTATTTGGCTAAAAGAACCAATTTTAAAAGAAGAAATAATAAGTTAGAGATGCATCTGCTTGACTGGAGGCACTGGCACTAGTGGCTGTTGAGGAGAGAGAAGCACAGGAAGAGAGAAAACTCCAGGGATCAGTTGGATTGGGAAAGCTTATGGAGTAGAGAGGGGGTGATGTTAATGGGCCCAGGGCCAGTGGGGGAAGTCATTGACCAAGGGCTCCCAGTCGACAGGCTGATAATTGGGCAAGAACCAGGGTAGCTGGCATGGGAACCATTTATAAATGGCCTCCAGCTTTGAGCAGAGGCAGAGCCAAAAACTAAATACAAAGAATGAAAATCAATCCTTGCTAACAGGTTTGATCACCTCAGCAAAAACAAACCTTTAATTTCACATTAAGAATCATTCAAAAACATCCAATGGAGAAAAGATAGCCTGTTCAACAAATGATGCCGGGAAAACTGTAAATAAATATGTAGAAAAATGAAATTAAACCTCTATCTCTCACCCTGCACAAAACTCAACTCAAAATGGATCAAGGACCTAGGAATTAGACCAGAGATCCTGCATGGAATAGAAGAAAAAGTAGGCCTGAATCTTCATCGTGTTGGCTTAGGACCAGACTTCCTTAACAAGACTCCCAAAGCACAAGAAATCAAAGCAAGAATAATTGGGATGGATTCAAAGCTTTTTCTCAGCAAAGGAAAAAATCAATTATATGAAAAGAGAACCTACAGAGTGAGAGAAAATCTTTCCCACACTCACTTCAGATAGAGCACTAATCTCCAAAATTTATAAAGAACTTACAAATCTTTACACCAAGAATACAAATAACCCAATCAACATATGGGCCAAGGAATTGGACAAACACTTTACAGAAGACGATATATAGGTGATTAATAAATATATGAAAATGTGTTCAACATCTCTAGTAATTAGATAAATGCAAATTAAAACAACTCTAAGATTTTATCTTACTCCAATTAGAATGGCTATTATCAAGAACACAAACAATAATAGATGTTGGTGTGGATGTGGGGAGAAAGGTACATTTGTACATTTCTGGTGGAGTTGCAAATGGGTGCAGCCACTCTGGAAAGGAGTGTGGAGATTCCTCAGAAAACTTGGAACGGACCCACCTTTTGACCCAGTTATCCCACTCCTCAGTTTATACCCAAAGGACTTAAAATTAGCATACTACAGTAATGCAGCCACATGAATGACTCAATTCACAATAGCTATATTGTGGAACCAACCTAGATGCCCTTCAACAGATGAATGGATAGAGAAACTGTGGTATATATACACAATGGAATACTATTCAGCCATAAAGAAGAATAATATTATGGCATTTGCAGATAAATGGATGGAATTGGAGAATATCATGCCAAGTGAAATAAGCCAATCCTAAAAACCAAAGGCTGAATGTTTCCCCTCATAAATGGATGATGGATACATAATGGAGATAGGAGGGTGGAGGGGAAGAAAAGAATGGAGGAATTTTACATTACGTGGAGGGTAAAGAGGGGGGAGCTGGTGGGGGTATGAAAGATGGTGTAATGAGACAGACATCATTACCCTATGTACATGTATGATTGCACAAATGGTATGAATCTATATAATGCACAACCATGGAAACGAAAAGTTGTATCCCACTTGTGTATGATGAATCAAAATGAAATCTGTAAAACTAAAAAAATAAAAAAGAATTATCTCTTTCATTTCCTATTTCTAAATTTTTATTTTTATTTTAAATTTTTAAAGAGTTTATAATTTTATTTCATTTCACTTTTTATTATTTTTTACTTTTTTCCATTCTGCATTTTTGTGGGGGAGTTTCTCTGTTCTCTTTGCAGACAGGTATGATATATATGAATATATTTACCTTTATTTTAATTGCTTTTTTCTTCACCCTTTTATTATTTAATCTTGGTTTAAGTTAGGTGGGGTAAAATTGTACATGGGGGTGAGTTGTTTTGTTCTTACATTTGTTTGTTTGTCTGTTTAAATTTTACCTTGATTTTTTTCCTTTTATTGCTCTCTTCCCCTAGTAATAGCCAGATTTTCCTGTTTTCTCTTCCTTTCTTTTATTATTTTATGACTTTTTGTTATTTTTTTACTCCTTCTTATTTATAACCATCATCTGCTGTCTCCTGCCTCTCCTCTGTTCACTTTTCAACCATTTCAACTTTCTTTCACCTGACTACTCTTTCTCTTTAATAAAGAAAATGTAATTCCACTGACAGAATTACGTAGACTATGCAACTAGCCCCACTGATGTTACTGTAAATATTAACACAGTGGATAACTTAGTAGACACTGTTATTTAATGTCTGATCAAGTTTATGGTTGTATGTTGTTGGTGCTGATGTTAAATGCTGATGCCACCATTCCTTTAGAGGCGGTAATTCATGTTTTATGACTTGAAGTAGACACTGGACATTTATCTCAAGGTTATACATCTGCTGCTAACATTAGCACTAATCCTGGCTCCCTGCTTTCTCTTAAAGGATCTGTAAAGGGACTGGGATGCTTAAATTTCACAGAGTAGACATCCTTCTGCCAAGCAGTACTAAGAATTCAAAACAGCAAACTACACTCCATGCACCATGTAGGCCCACTTGAGCCTCAAAAATACTTCAACACATAGAATAGGCAAGAGAAAAAAACAACAACAACAACCAATAACCAGGCCATAATTAGGAAAAACCAGAGGAGAAGGTCATCAAGGCCCACTCCTGGATAAATACTCCATCAAAAATAGGAAGAAGGTACAGAACAAAAAAGATAACTACACACCAAAGGACATGTGTATAGAAGAGAAAGGGGAAACCATTTCAACTGATGTACAAGTCTATGACCTCTGGAAACATAAGGAAACAGGTAAACAAATACTCCCACCCCAAAATACACAATTTCCTAGCAAAAGAACATGAGGCTATGGAAGTGGATAAAATTCCAGAGAAAGACTAAAAATGAAGAATGGGTCATAGAAAAACTGAAAGAAGAACTCAAGAAATGCTTAGAAACAAATGAGAACAGAAATACAACATATCAAAACCTCTGGAATAGTATAAAAGCAGTTCTAAGAGGAATATTTATGTCATTGAGTGCGTACATTAAAAAACAGAAGATCTTAAAGAAATAATCTAATGCTACACCCCATGATATTAGAAAAGGAAGAACAAATTAGTTCCAAAATCTGTACAAGTCAGGAAATAATTAAGATCAGAACCAAAATGAATGAAATTGACAATAAAAAAAATTACACAGGGCCAATGCAACAAAGAGTTGGTTCTTTGAAAAGACAAATGATTGATAAAACCTGTGCCAAACTAATCAAAAGAAAGGGAATAAGACCCAAATTAACAAAATTAGATGCTAAAAATAGATATCATTGTAGACACTTCTAAAATTCAGAGAATCATTAGAAACTATTTTGAAAATTTATATTCCAATAAAATGGAAAATCTAGAAGACATTGACAAATTTTGACATATAGATGTCCTGCCCAAATTAAACTGGGAATATATAGAAAATCTAAACAGAAAAATGTCAAGTAATGCCATTGAAATATCAATTAAAAGTCTTCCAATGAAGAACAGTCTAGGACCAGATGGATCCTCAGATGAGTTACACAAACCTTAAAAGAACTGACACTATTCTTACTCAAATTATTCCACGAAATTCAAAAGGAGATAACACATCAAAATAAATTCTATGAAGTCAGTATAACCCTGATACCAAAACCAAAGGCAAATTAAGAAAAAAAATGAAACTATAATATCCCTGATGAACATAGATGCAAAAATCCTTAATAAAATATTAGCAAACTACATGAAAAATGCATCAAGAAGATAATACACCATGATCAAGTTGGTTTTATCCCAGGGATTCAAGGTTGATTCAACATACACAAGTCAATAAATATAATTTTTCCCTACAAATAGAATTAAGGACAAGAATCACATGATCATCTCAAAAGATGCAGAAAAGACCTTTGTTAAAATCCCACCACTCATTCATGTTAAAAACACTGGAGAAAATAGGGCTACAAGGAACTTACTCAACATTTTAAAAGCTATGTATGATAAACCCAAAGCCAAAATAATACTGAATGGGAAAAATTAAAACTTTTCCTCTAAAATCAGCAACATGAGGAGGATGTCCACTCTCACCACTCCTATTCATTATAGTTTCTGAATCTCTAGCCAGAGCAATCAGGCAAAAGAAGGAAATTAAAGAGATACCAATAGAAAAAGAAGTCAAATTATCTGTTTGTTGATGACATGTTCCTATACATAGACTCTTCCCAGAAGATTTCCAGAGGTGATAAGCAAATTTAGCAAAATAGCAGAATACAAGATAAACATTCACAAATCAATAAGCTTCCTATACCCCAATAGTGATTCTGCTAAGAAAAATATTAGGGAAATTATCCACTTTACAATAACCTAAAAAAAATAAGCCTCAGGAATTAATCAAACCAAGGAGTTGAAAGATCTCTACAAAGAAAATTATAGAACACTGATGAAAGAAATTTAAGAAGAACTTAAAAGGTGGAAAGACCTTCCATGTTCTTGGATAAAGTAATGGCCAAACTGAATTGTCAACCTCATTGGATTAACAGATGCCTAAGATTAAGAGATTTCTGGGTTTGTTGATAAAGGTGTTTCTAAGAATGAATGGCATTTGGGACAATGAACTGAAATGGATCTCCACCCCAAGTGTAGTCAGCACCTTCCGATATGTTGGAGGCTTGGATGGGAAAGAGCAGATGCGGCTCCTTGGGTTCCTGATTGCTTCTGAGGTTGCCTGAGGACATCTGACTTCAGCTCCTTCACTTTTCCAAAGCAGACTCTGTCCAGTGACTCTCCACAGAGTTCCCAGGCCTTTGGCCTTGGTCTGGAGTAGCATCACTGATCCTTGTTCTGAGGCTTTAGCTTCTTGGAGTTCATGGCTACAGATTCCTTCAGCTCTCCAGTTTGCAGAGAGCCATTGTGAGACTATCCAGCTTTGGTCATATAAGCCAATCTAATAAATCCCCTTTTTATAACCATACCTACAGATATATCCTGTTGTTCTGTTCCCCTAGATAACCCTGTCTGATAGAGACAGGCAGAATGAATATTGACAAAATGGCCATACTATCAAAAGTACTACATAGATTCAATGCAATCCCCATCCAAACACCAATGACATTGTTTATAGAACTAGAAAGAAACATTTCTAAAATTTATTTGGAATTACAAGAGATCCAGAATAGCCCTCCTGCCCCAAATCTGATCAAGAACAGTCATGCAGGATGCATCACAATACCTGATCTCAAATTATACTACAGAGCTATGATAACAAAAACAGCATGGTAATTGCATCAAAATAGACCACTGAATAGAAGACGAAGAAACAAACCCATATAATTGTAGTCATTTGTTACTTGACCAATGTGCTGCAAATATGTATTGGAGAAAACATAGCCTTTTTGACAAATGGTACTTGGAAAACTGAATATTAATAAGTACAAGAATAAAATTGGATCCTTATATTCACCCTGCACAAAAATCAAATCAAATTGAATCAGAATCTTAGCAACTAGATTAGAAAATTTGCAACAGTTAGAAGAAAACAGGGTCAAAACTGTTTTATTGATATAGGCATCAACTTCCTCAACAAGACCCTTAAGGTTCAAGAAATAATACCAACAATCAATAAGTGGAATGCCATCAAATTTAAAAACGTCTGCACAGCAAAGGAAATGATTAAGAGCATGAATAGATAGGCTACAGAGTGGAAGAAAATTTTTGCCAGCTACTCCTGTGACAGGGGATTAATATCCAAAATACATAAAGAACTGGAAAAGCTTAATACCAAAAAAAAAAAAAACCAACCAATAAATGGACAAAAGAAATAAGTAGAAATTTCTCAAAAAAGAAACACAGCTAGTCCACAAATATATGAAAATTTTTCACCATCTCTAGCAATCAGGTAAATACAAATCAAAATAATACTAAGATTTCCTCTTACTCCAGTCAGAATGGCAATTATCAAGAATACAAACAATAAATACTGGTGAGGATGTGGGTTAAATGTACACTCACACATTGTTGGTGGGACTGAAAATTAGTACAACCATTCAGGAAAACAGAATGGAAATTCCTCAAAAGCATAGGAATGGTGCCACCTTAGTCCTTGATATTTATCCAAAGTACTGAAATCAGCATACCATGGTGATACTGCTATATCAATGTTTATACTAACACAATTCACAATACTTAAATAATGGAACTAGTCCAGAGGTCTGTCAGTAGATGGATTGAGAGAATGTGGTATATGTTCACAATGAAGTTTTAGCCATAAAGAAGAATGAAATTATGGCATTTGTCAGTAAGTGTATGAAACTGGAGAACATCATGCTAAGTGAAATAAGCCAGAGAAAATCAAGGGTCAAATGTTTTCTCTCAGATGAGAAAGTTAAAGCCAAATAAGCAGGGAAAGCAGGAGTAGTAATATTGGATATCATAAAGATATAGGGAAGATCAGTGGAGCGGAAGAAGAAGATTGAGAGACAGGAAGGAGGGGCAGGAAAGAGGAGGAAATGTGGAATGAATTTAACAAAACTCTGCTATGCGTGTGCATAAACAGAGCACACTGAAATCCACCTTTATGGAAGTACCAATCAAAACTAAATAAATAAATAAGTGAAAGGAGGACCAGTAGAATAGAGGAGTGGAGGGAAAGTGGGGTCACCAGGGACTGAAATGGAGGAAATCAAATTCCATGCATGTGTGATTTTGTCAAAATGAACTCATCTATTATGTATAACTATAATGCACTAATAAAAAATGTCTATGCTTATGTAAAATGCAAGTTTTCCTATAAGAATTATGCTTCTAAAATTTGTTTTTCATTTTTATATCTAAATTTATACTATACAATATTCATTAGGACCTATTTTGAGGTTAAGATAGCTAAACCCCAGAATTAAAAGCTTAATTCAGAATAGGCCAAGCAGTAGACATTACAGTTAAGTTTATTTTATTTCAACTGCTGTGGTTGAGGTTTCTTCCGCTACACCCTCGTATGGTTTTCTTGTTTTTCTGCTTCCTTGTTCTTTTATGTCATTTTTTTTTTTTCTCGTAAGAGAAAGGTTTGATTTGTTTTTCTCTTCACAGGGTTTTTGAAAGTTCGTATGTCTTGTTTTTGTGATTATATGTATGGAAATTCTTAATCGTTTTCTAAAAATCACTTCTTAAGTTCTATTTCTCTAATTACCAGTGGCAGAAATGCTATAATTTGTTTCTAAAATAGAAAATGAAAGAGTCAGCACATTTTATTCACTCTTACCATTATCTCATGACCTATCAAACACAAATCACCATGTTTATAAAAGTGATCTGCAATTGTGAATTGGTATTATTAATACTTGATTCTTATCTATTATTATAATAAGTAAAACTTGTGTTTGCAAATGGTATAAAAAAATAAGATCACCAGCATGCCGGTTGCCCAAGCTTATGAAATGAAGTTCTATGAAGACAAAAGAAGTTTTCTCTGCAACCACTACCGTCAATCTCATGCTGAGTTTAGTGTTCATCTTCCTCTACACATAAAAATGTTACTATAGATTTGTGCAAATGTGTCCATATGCTTACACTATATATTATACCGTTTTCATGCTCTAATCCATATAAAAATCACACACTTCACAGACCATTCTACCACTTGATTACTTCACTCAACATCATGCTTCTGAGATTATCATGTTGATAGGTTTACCTTCATTGAAATGATGTAAATGTAGCATTGAATGAATGGAATCTAATCTGATCATCCTCTGAAAAATGGGCATTCAGATTCTTTCTGATTCTTTCTACTGCAAACATTGCTGCTGTGAAGATTCTTGTATGTATTTTCTTGTCAAAAATACTCCAGGGTCAAAAATCTCAGAGTGGAATTACTGAGCTACAGATTTGACTTTACACAGACTTCGACTTACCAAGATTTTGCTAAATTCTTCCCAGATTGACAGGTGCAATTTCACTCCTACAGCAGCTGGAGTTTCTAAGTTTCATCCACATCCCTGCTCACGTGGTTCTCTCAGAACTTTTCATTTTGCTAATCTGTTGAATATAGAGTACATCTCATTATGGGCTTTATTTTTACTTCCCTGGTTAGTAACAAGGTTGGACATCTTTTCATTAGTTTATTGGCCTATAAGATTTTGTTTTTCCAATGCATCACCTATTCATATTTTTTTTTTCTTTCTGGTTGCTTTTTTCGTAGAGCTAAGAGCTATTCTGCTTTTTATTCCAGGTACAAACTCTTTATCAGTTTTATAAATTACTAAAGTCTTCTCCAGGTCTACTGCTTGTCATTTTTATGATGTCTTTTTCTGAAAATATGTGTAAAATTTGAAGATAGCAATACATCCAATTTTTCTTTCATAATTTGGGTTTTGGGAGACCTTGTTTAAAATATTATTTGCTTCCCAAGGTCATAATATTTTCTTAAGAAGTTTTCTATTTTGTTTTATATATTAAAAGCTTCAATAAGTCTAGAATTTATTTGTGTGTACCATATGAGGCAGAATAAATTATGTTAATATGTAGATAACAAAGTATTAAATCAACATTATTAAATTCTCTTTCCCCTTGATCTCTACTGCTTCCTCTTTCATATTTCTATGAATTTGTGGGACTTCTCCTGCATTTTTATTCCATTTCATCAATAAAGGTCTATAAATTAATTTCTCAAACAATATTTCACTTGCTTAATAATTATATGTTTTAATACAACTTGATATCGCATAACAAGGATTATATTGTAGAGCTTTGTAATTCAATAAAGTAGAGGTTGCCCTTTGCCCAAATTTTGAACAGAAACTTTCAATATGCATACCATGGGGAAAATTCATCATGAGGATTTTGTCAAGTTTCTGAACAGCTACCTAGCTGTTCCCCAATCCGAGATCCCAAAGTCAAGTGTGCTTTGTTTTTTTTTCCTGTATCTTTTTCTCTATACTTCTGGAAAGCTTTATCGTTTTGTCCTCCCTATTTCTGACCTGATTTTTTTGTACTTTAAATCAACCATCTCACTCCATGATAGATCTTAGCTTCGTCTCATTTGCGTGCTGTGAGGTCCTCCTTGACATCATCTGCTGTCCCCGGCCCTGTCTTCTCTCACATTCCCAACCAGCCTGCTCTCCCATAGGGCATTCTTCCCGTCTGCCAGAGATTTCTCTCTGCATTCTACATAAAGGAGTTCTAATGGATCCTAGAATTTAATTCTGAGCCCAGCAGTACATAATTTTCAGGTGTATTCTTTATCTTCTTCTTCAGGGTTTTGTTCTCATCCTATTTTCCAGTATTTTTCTACGGTTTAAGTTCAGCTGCTTAGCAATTGTAATTCCATCTGCAATGTTAATTCACTTTTCCATGTAAACCAAAATTCACAGATTTCAGGGCTTAGGATTCTATCTATTGAAAACTCTTAGAAGAGAGAGCCCTAACTTTAGGAATCAGGAATCTGAGAGCAACAGAGTCAAAATGGGGTGCCTAACAATCATGCAGCTCATGTGGACATGGATTCGAATCATCCCTGTCTCTCAGGACAGAGTCCCCTTATATTCCAGGTTCAGCACCACATGCTGTAAACTCTAACCCTCTTCCCAATGCAATAATACATCATCCCATGTATAGAATGTAGAATATTTTAAATGCTTAGTTCAAAATATAGAAATCCAATGTGAATTTTACTTTGAAATTAAAAATACAGTACCTTTTGAGTATTTTTAGCATAACTTGGTGGTAATAGACATGACAGCACACACCAGGATGAGAATAGGATTTGAATAATATTTCTGCCAGTGGAACTTAAAAATCTTAGCACTGATATAAAAAGCAAGTTACCCTTTTATTAAACATACATTGAACTTGCGTCCATCCAACGAGACTCCCTGTCACAGCGCTGAAATTCAGTGTTTGATCTTTAGGCTGAAATTTAAGCTGACACCCAGCAGTCACATGTACACACGCCCCCGTTTCTTTCAGTTAATAAATGTCTGGGCTCCTTTCTCTTGGAAAGGTTGGCGTTCTTCACTTTGGTAATGTCACTAGAGACACCTCTCTCCTTTTCAGTGAGGCAGCAGGGAAGGGGAGTTCTTAGAACCACAGAAATCAGAGAGCAGAGGAACCAGAGGGGTCAGCACACCTATCAGCGTGATGTGACACTTGGGGCTGCCTTCTACAGAGACCTCATCAGCGATTTGCTCGCCTCTGTTTTGACTCCTGAAACAAAGGTGCTATCGTCCTCATGTAGAGGGTTATTTCACGGTTCCTCCTGCTAGGTGCTCTTTCACTCAATTGCTTTTTTCTTTTTTTTTATCATAACCCAATGCTCGTGGGTATTATATTTCAGTTTCATTTCATACATTGACTTGGGAGCTTGCCCAGATAATTTTAATCTGTGGAGAGAACCAAATGACTTCTGTATTCTCTAAAGGGGTCTTTGACTTCTTTGGAGAAAATAAAACCGGCAGAGGAAGGGAACTGAAAGATTGACTCCCTGGCTGAGTTTGGGGCCTGAGATTAAGAAGGAGCAAATCGTTCCCTTGAGAACATCACTCCTGCTCTGGCGGGGACTGAGGCTCCACACCCACGGAGCCCTGAAAAGCTGGGGCTCTCTGGGGTCTGGACATACACAAAGAAGAAATCAATTTGAGACAGGGGAGTTTGGAAAGGACTCTATCAGATTTGGGGGAAGAAACCATTCAACACAATTCTACTGCAAACTATGAGGGGCTTAACCAAGAAGTTTGACTTATTTTTTATTTGTTTTCTATCTGGAGAAGAAGTGTGCTTGCTTGCATAGAAGAAAAGAGATTCGGTAGTCAGACAAACTTTGGTTTGAACATCACTCTAATACAAGCTGGGTAGGTTTGTAAAGCTATTTAAGCACCCTTAACCTCAATCCCTTCCTTTAAAAGGTGGCAGGCACTTGTAGGTTGATTTTGATGAAGAGAAAATGCACAGACACGGGAATAACTCAGCATGAAACCCTCCAAGTCATAGGATATGAGTAAGTAATCGCCCTTCAGTTCCTTGCTCACCTTCTGCTTCACTTCCTTCCTTCTTTTCCCCTTCATAATGGGCCATCTTTAGAGGGAACAGAATGGACAGAGCTGAGGTTAAGAAGGCAATATCCTCTGGGCAATGGCGGACCCCATCTAACACCCTGAATCTCGGAAGCTGCAAACTCTCCAGACCTCTGCTCAACCCGTCTCCAACACTTCTCCCCCTACCACATCCCACATGCACCTCCACATCCCCCATTACCACTGCACAAGTGTGATAAAGACGTCTCTCAACTCAAGGTAAAAGCTTTCCTGCATGGAGTTCAAATTGCTCCACAAAGTGGTCCCTGTTGACCTTTCCCACTTAGAGGTACAAGGCTATTTATTTTTTCATTTATTCAACAAGTATCTATAGGTTGCCTAGTAAATGCAAATCACTGTATCTGTGCTAAGTGATTAAACTGGAGCGTTTCAACAGGAAAAGATGGTAAAGTTGCAATTGTATAGATTTAAATTTTCATCGTGCCTTCCTTATTTTGTAAAATAAATAGATATTAATTTTGCAATTGTTTTTAAATATATGGGGGCCATATTATCTTTGTTGTATTAATGAGGGCATAAAAACTCTGAAAACTTAAGCAAACTTCCCAAAATAAAACAACATAGAAGAAGCCTAGTAAAATCTGAATTATAAAATTTCAAAATCTGCAGTTTTGGGTTTTATTTCTCTTCGGCCTTAAGATATAGAAAATGTTTTCTATCTGTATCACCTCTCGTGAATTTTGACAAGCACTTTTGTGTTCTCAGAAATGCTTTCATGTAAGTGACAATTAATAAAACATTTAAGGATGCCTTTTCATACCATCTATGCCCCAAGAAAGGAATTTCCTGCCTTGGCCAGAAACCATTAAATGACATAGTTGAGCAATGTAGTTCCTGTGTCTCTATAATTACTTTCTGGCCTGGAGTTCTTATCCTTGGGAGGTTCAGAAGCATTATTTATACATGACATTTTGAGGTTGGTAACTCTCTTCAAAATTTTTCTTTCCTTCCAACATAAAGGAATAGAAAATCTCTTTGCATACATTTTTTATCTCAAAAATCACAGACATGTAATCAATTTTGACCCATTTGGGGACCATGGCATATACTGGGAAAACCATGTTCTCTGTGACCTTGGTAACAATTGCCCCAGTTTTCTAACCAGAATCAAGGAAAGTCTTAATGACTTGTGTCCCTTGGCAAAATGTTTTCATTCATTATGTTGGCCAGGCTGGACAGTGACCTAATTGTTGCAGAGGTTGTTTGGTTTTGGTCTTCTATGTCTTGTTGGGTTCCAGGGTACAATGAGAGTGTCATTCTCTTCCCAAACATGGGTGTGAACAACAAATCAAAGGATAAGAATGAGATCTGAGGTAATTGAAGGTGATTGTCTTTTCTCCTCCAGACTTCTCTTCTATTTGGGGGTCTAGTCTCTAGTTGTGGAAAACCAAAGCAGACCATCACCCCAAACCATGAGCTCACTCGAGTTCATTTTACTCTGCTCTCCTCCTCTGGGTCAGTTTTTCTCCAATGCTTAGTAGTTCAGGTTGTGTTCTTTGGGGTTATGAGGTCTCTGTCACACTTTCTGATGGATCCCTCCAGTGTCAGCTTGGAAATAAACATGGTTTTCTTCATAGGAAACAACTGCTCACATTTTCCTCTTGAGGCACCAGTGCTTTAGATTGAACCCAAGTGCCCTCACACTCTGCATCCACCTGGAATCACACAGGGAGGCAAGGTCATGTGCATAGACAGTTGAGTATTGAACACCTCCTATTGGAAAAGCAGTGAGTCACTTTGCTGGTTGTCACAGAGCTGCCTGTCCTCTGGATGTAGGTCACACCCAGGGGTGCAGGCTTCTGCCGCCAGCTTTGATTTTGTTGTCATGACTCCTGTGATGGCTTCAGCGGTGATTTCAGTCTTTTTTCCTATGTTTTCCATGGATCTCACACAATTTCTGGTACAGAATATAGTCTTTTTATGCTCATCATGATTACAATTTATTTATTTATATGCCGTTTCTGTCATTTTGAGTTTGGAGCAAAAATAGAAAGGAAGCTGCAGCCTATTTGAGACTACCATCTTAAACAAATGGATCAAACCTGCTCTTATACACTCAAGAACTCATATACATCACCATGAAAATTTTAGCTACCCCACTGTTTGCATTTTCCCTTAACAAATTGCACTGTTAAAACAACATGTGCCTTTGGGTCTACTCCAGACTGATCTGCTGTCTTCTACCAGGGGAAGACAAAATGAAAGCATGGTCTCTCATTTCCACAGGGATTCTCCCCCTTGGAAATACCAACTGTGAAGCAAGCTCACCATGCACTGATAAACAGCTTGCATTGCAGCTTCGGTGCAGGGGAACACCCAGGACACACATAAGGCATGCCTTACATTAGGCATCAAGGGACAATAGAAGCCCAGGATTTAGTGCCCCAAGCTCCAGGGCTCAGGAAAGCTGCCAGATGGATGGAGTCTCATCTGCCTGTGTTTCACACCACTGCTGAGGGACCCTGGAAAGCAGTCCACCTGGGTTACATATCTTGGGGTGACCTGACCCACTGGGCTAACACCTAAGGACACCCTGTTCTAGGGTGAAATGGAACAGAATTTAGGCTGGTTCAGCCCATTCCTGCATTATCTCAGGATGTCACATTCCCAGTACCTTCCAGCTATTCTTGAGAACTACAGGGCAATAAAAGGGGGCAAAAATAGGTTGATCTAAGGCCAGCCAGAGGACTTCCTGCACCAACTCAGTCAAACAACAAATTTTAAAAGAGAATATGTACTCTCCACAGTAGGGAGTCAAAATAACGCAAAAGATCACTGTCAAATGAGACTCATAGGAATCAGCCATCTTATTCACTGCTAGATTAATTTTCAAGGATGTAGGGAGAGGCCCAAGATCCCGGGCTCAACAGGTGAGATACATAGTTACATTATTAATTCCTGGGCTTCTCTACTTACACTCTTGAGAGTTCCCTGGCTTAGCAGGCTTCTTTCAGAGAGGCTCCTCACAAATCCACATATTCCAGATTTCTTTGCTTAAAAACAGTCCTAGAAAACCAGGCGCATTCAACTAAAAGCAGTCCTTAGATAAGGCTCTGTTGCCAGCTGAAATGATTTAGTTTGACTGACAGGTCTAGCGTTAGTATGCTAAAGGAGATGACACTGGTTTCATTCTTGGGGGTATCTCCCCTCTCACCCACCACTCCACCACTGTCCCCTGAAAATGGATGGATGCACTGGGGAATTGTTGCCTCTTTCCTCCCCAGGAAATAGTCAACCTGAAGTCAATTTTAGCTTAAAGGGCCACTGTAGCACTCATTTTTAGTTTGATTAGGAAATTGAGTTATCCTTGTCATTGTTGGCTTACTTCCTCCTTGGAATCCTCTGGGAAGTGAAAATTCTGATAAATAGCACAGAAATATGACCATTGTGAGAATTATTCTTTATCTATGTCTATGTAAGCAAATTATTTTCCTTTGTTTTTTTTTTTATTTCTAAAATATGCTTTGCAAATCTTCTACTTGGCTGGCCTCTGTTCCTCCATACCATGCCATTAAATGTGTGACATCCTAATTGTGAGAATTTCACTCTGAGAAATTGAGGTTTCAGTGTTTAGTAAATAGCTCATCAACTTAGAGAAAAACTAGTAATTCTCTAAGTCAGATGTCGTGAACGGGTTCCATTTTCTCTGTCAGCTCCTATCCTTTGATAATGACTGCCTGGACACTGTGTTGATAAGGATTCTGAAATTAGTTAACAGATTTAACAACAACCAAAACAGTGCTGTGATTAATTAGTAACACAACACCCTCCTCATTCACATTAACTTCATCATAAAGATACATTACATTGTAACCTTTAAAGGGCAAGGATAAGATTATGTGTATACATACATCTTTTCTATTATGGAGGAATGAGTTTCATTATTCTTTGGATGATATGGCTAATCATGAAAAACTCAAAATCTGAAGCATGCATCCCACTTTCTCCACTCTTTCTCCAGTGTCCAACCCCACCCCATCTTAGAAAAGGCCAACAGAGTTTTCTTCCCTCTGGTTCCAAACTAAAGCCAGTATTTGCATGTAGTTTATGCCATTCAAAAATGTCTATTGAAATAATAAAGGCAAGTGCAATAATACACCTACTAGGAATTAAACCCTGCTTTTTCTTACCTTTGCTCAGACAGAAGGAAAACCTCAAGATGCATTTATTTTTCTGTTTATTCATTGAAAAGCATAAAAATACTGCCTGTTAAATGGTAATTTTTCCAATAGGCACTGGAGAGCCAAAGATGAATGTAAAATAGTCCATTCAGGTCAGAATGCAGTGAGGAGCTGCACAGAAAAATAAGAAAATGGTATGAATCTTAGGCTAAGTATCAGTTCAGAGGTATGTTCAGGTTTCCATGAAAGCCCAGGGGAGACGGAGCTAACTCTGAATGTCAGGGATAGGAGATCAGAAAGTGGATGCAGGTCAGGGATGAGGAGTGTGAAGAAGTGCCATCAGAAGAATAAAGGGAAGGAAGTAGAATATTGGAGGCGGATAAGAGAGTTTCTACAAAATCTTAGAAAGATGAAAGAGGACTGAGCAGAGAGAAGCTTCACACAGAAGCAGTTTCAATTCCCTGGAGTGCTGAGTGTGGGTGAGTGGAGGGAACAGGAGAAGCTGGAAAGGCAATCACAGGTCATGGTCTGGTGGATCAGGGAGACTGAACTGTGAGGTGGAAGATCATGATATTCATGAGGACGATGGCATCTTCAGGCAAAGCTGAATAAAGCAAGGTCAGCGTACTCTGATGACAGAGATGCACTTAAAGACTGCAGTGCCCACAGAAAGTTAACTTTCATTTTATTTTATTATAGATAATTTTTCCACGTTGGTGAAAGCTATTACCATCTCTTTGGACAGATGGGAAAACGGATATGGAGAGACCACATACTTTGCTCAAAGTGATAAGCCAGGCAAGCCAGGTGTTGATCAGGAGCACGTTCTCTTACATCAGGACACAGCAGTGTGATGAATGACCTCCAAGGCTCTTGTGGGATGCATGTCCCAAGATCTTGCTATTGGTCACTCCTAAAATCAGGGGTCCTTCACTAAAGTCAGAGAAGCCCCAAGTAAAACCCCACATGAAATAAGCTGTATTTCAATGTCATCCCCTTATTTGTTTTTCTACAGAACCTAACTCGAATATTCTGTCCTTGTCATATTTTACTTCCTGTAGGCATTTCTCTGACAGGCACAGCCTTATTTTAGTGTCACTAACCAATTTGTACTTGGCTTTTTCAGCCAGTTTAGGTCACCAATGAATTGCTGTGTCAACATCCCCTGGAGTTATATCCTGGGTTTTCAGAGGTCTCCTAAGAAAACTGTCCTGAGCACTCGTCTCACATGTGAACAGCCCCCAGCAGAATCCCACCCGGGGAAGTCACTGGTGGTCTGTTGATTCCCTAGGGCTTCCATAACAAAATACTGCAGTTGGGGTGGTTTAAATAATGGAATCTTATTTTCCCACAGTTCTGGAGTCTAGACGTCCCAGGTCAAGGAATTGGCAGATTTGATCTCTTCTCAGGCTCTCCAGGTTGCAGATGGCTTCATCTCCTGCATCTTCACGTGGTCTCCTCCCTGACCCCCTGTGCACATCCACCCTCAGTATCCCTGTGTGTCCAAGTTTCCTCTTCTTGCATGGACACCAGTCATTGTCCCTTAAGAACTAGTGTATGGGCCTCATTATAACAGAATCACCTCCTCAAAAGACATCTCCAAATACGGTCACATTCTGAAATGTGGCTTACTAGAGGGTTAGGGCTTCCACATGCATATGTAGGGAGGGGGGCAGGGACACAATTGATCCCATAAAAATTGGTCTAAAAATACGGACATCAGCTTTGTCGAGCACATAGCAGCTTTAATGTGTTCTACATTAGTACCTGGCAAGGTGTCTTTATACAGATTCTGCAGGTGCAATGTCCTTACATGCAATATCTTTCCAAATAATGCCCAAGGCAGTAACAGAGAAATTGAGGCTAATATTATTGCAAAAGTTTGCGTAGATTCAAATTTTATCTTCACTACTTGCCAGCTACTAACCTTAGACAAATCACTAACGTTTCAAAGCCTCAGTGTCCTCATCTGATGATCTCTACCTCAAAGATTTTCTTAAATCTTATTTTGCCTTTAAAACACTTAACACAGTCCCTGGTTTATCATAAGCATTTCATAGACATTAGATATTACCATTATTAGTACTAGTAGCTGAAATTCACATACCTGCGTATTATGTTGATTACTAGATTGTACTAACAGAGAAGAACTACACAGAAGAACTGCACACAAGATTTTGCAAAGACAGGGTGTGCCAAATGTGGTAATTGTGGTTTTGTTTGCCGACCTGCATGTGATTGCCACACTCATGGTGGCAAATTCTGAGGGTAGCTTCTCTTAGTATCTGTTCTCATTTAGACCCTCCTCCATTACTGGTGGCGAGGGAGCTAAATATTTAATTTTCTTGGTCAGTTGAGAGAGAAATAGAAGTCTTTTGGGAAGAGTTCTTCCAAAATAAATGACAAAATTCACTTGGAGTCAAGATTTGGATTCTACTGCTACTCTCCAGCCAAAAGGACCCAGACCCCCAGGGAAGTGACTTATGCTTGGAGGAAGGCAGGAAATGTACAAGGTTAGCACTGGGCATCTTACCACAAAGTAAGGAAGTGCTCAAGACAATAACAAGGGCAGAGCAACAATGGAAATGTGTCCAAGGGGGGCAGGAGCCAAGAGAAAGAGCTAACCAGTAACCAAAGTCGAAACTAGTCCAGCAATCAAAGAGGTGAGGTGGAATTGAATCATATTCCAAATAAATCTTTGTCCATCTACATGGGCATAAACAAAGGACCACCTCTGTGAATAAATCCAGGAGAGACGTAGATAACATGGGCCGAATTCCACACAAGGCTGGGCCCGCCTTGGTAGGCAGCCGTTCACTCCTTCAGTGCTTACAGATTACTGTTCATGATGATGATGGTGCTGGGCTGACTGGCCTCTGTCTGAACTTGAGATTTCTCAAGTTAAGTCTGCTTAACCCCCTCCCCCAAAGCAAGATTGTAGAGATATTACCTTCTATAGTGCTCCATCCACTGACAACCAGGGACCATCCTAAGTCACTCTACAGGACAATGGGAGCAGTTGTTCTATAGGGAAAATAAGAGCAGGCAAAAGTGGAAGTAGGCATGGGTCTCACCCTGCTGAGCACTGCAGCCTGTCCCTCAGGATGGCTGAGAACAGGGCTCACTCAAGAGAAGCCAGCTGTCTAGGGATGCTGGTCTACTCTCCCATTGAGGTCCCCTGAGCCCCTGGTCCCCTCAGCTGAGGTCCCACAGTTCTCTCCCTGGTGCATTATCTAAGCTTTCCTTCTCCTCTACGAAACCTGGGGAAATGACTTCCCTTCCCCTCCACTCTGGGATCAAAACCTTGCCTCAAAATGGAAGCTTTCTCCTCTCTTCACACATTCCAGTTTTGTCGTGTATGCCCCAAATTATTTTTATTGGTCACAAAGTTTTAGTATCTCAGATCTCAAACCCTCTTAATGCTGCCACATCCTTTTTTGAAGACTCTCAATGAAGAGCCTTCTTAAAGGGAACCAAATAATGATAGACTGGAAGCAAAACATAGTTAAGGTTCCAAAAATATCCCACTTCAATCTCTTCCTCTTTCCATCCCTTGAAACATCCCTGTATGCTGGTGATCAGAATGCTGGTCCAAGTCCCTCATGGCGTATGTGGATGACATGTAGAGGCAGATGAAGAGAGCCTGCTGTCAGCTTTACATAGGGCTGGCAGGATAGGGAGCCAACATAGCGTGCAGGACTGTGGAAAGGGCATTTCTGGCAGAAAGAGCAGCCTGAGCAAGGTAGAGGGCAACTGTAGCTTGGTCTTTTTTGTTCATTGCTCAGGCTTCAAATGACAGAGAAAAATGTCCAGACTTTTCTAGTTTTGGAGTATGCCAGAGGCATAGAGCAGAAGAAAGGCCTGGTAGAAATACTGCAGAAAAACATGCCCCTGGTTGTCTGAAGAACAAAGCAGGGTAGAAAACAGAGATGGCAAACCTGGTCCAAAGTTCTTATAACTGCAGGTTTGAGAGAAAACCAGATCTAAAGCATGGGAGAGGGAATGGAGATGGAGCATAGGAAGATCAGCCTGAAACTGCAAACCAGCAGGACTCATCAAGGGACTATCTGTGCTGGACATGGGGCTTCAAGTTCCATCTGGGTCATTCATTTAATCCTCAGTATGTTAGCCGTGAGATTGATATTAGTATCCCTTTTTATAGATAAGAGCACTAGGTCTGAGGCTGGACCACAGTCCTTGGTATCGTCCTGGGCTATATCTCTTTTCCTGATGTAGTTATTGCAACATATTCTCTCTGGAAGGATCACCATCTTCCCTTTTTCCTCCATGTGAGCATCATTCTCCCACAAGAGAGAAGTCTATTGCTTCATTCTCTTAACTCAGGATAACTTATGGCTCCCTTGGTTCACGAAATGTTGCCAGAGTGGACTGTGTCCATTCCAAGCATCACCTTTGAGAAGGCTTGGAATTGCTGTGTGTCTTTGAAGCCTCAGTTATGTAGATGCCTTCTCTCAGAACTCAGCACCATGCTTGTGATAAACACAAGCCACAGGAAGAGATCATGCATAGGTATTCAGCCTGCCAACCCAGCTGGGCTCCCAGCAGACAGCTAGCACCAACCTCTAGCCACATCGAAAATTATTACATGACACCTCCCAGCCATAGTCACCTGAAGACCTCAAGTGAGAAGTATTTAGCCAAGCCCAATGGACATGGAAACTCATGAGAGATACAAACAATGGTGCTATAAGCCACTAAAGTTTGAAGTACTTTGTTCACAGCAATAGATAATAAGAGCAACTATTGGGTCCCCTGCTGTGGTCCCCTGCTGTGCTGTGTTACGTAGTTAACCTAGGAAAGAGGTACTGAAAAATTTTAAGTATTCAATAAAAAGTGTTAAAAGAATAACAAACATTAGAGAGATGAATAGATTTGATGGATGTATCACAGTCAACTGCCCTTAGTTATTTGGTTATATAATTGGGGAGATCATCTTGCATTTGCCCAGGAGTATTCTTTTGCAGAAGAGGAGCTCACTAGTGGACACATGGACCAGGTCCAAGCATGGTGCCATTGCCTATTCTTAACCTAATCTTTAGCTACCATGGGGAGCAAAGGGTGAAAGAAAAAAAGCAACCTTGAGTACAGGATAAAACCCATGTGAGGTTTTAATAAACTCTAGGGTGGACACTTTTTAAAGGAATGATCTGATTTTTTTTTTTCCAAAATGGAAATTATGTTTAGCTTTTATGATGGCTCAGGCCTTCCTCAAGCACTTTTCTCATAAATTTCAGCATTAGCATCCTCAGTGCTGCTTAACTGTGGGTAATGTGTTTTTTAAACCATTTTCTTCTCCTAGAGCTCATTAAGACCACTCTCTTCTCTAATGATGTCTAAGCCTGAAGTTAGACTTATTAGTGCAGAGGGAGCAATAGATGCCTGAATGCCAGGTCTGTTTGCTGGCTAAGAGGCCTGTTGCTCGGGGGCATTTGTCTTCTGTGGGACTGGCTGACTGCAGCCGGTTCATCCGCTCTTCCCAAAGCTATTGAGTCCAACCACACTTCAGCATGGGGAACTGCACTGGTCCATGCCATCCCCCAAGTTGGTTTTAACCAAAGGAGTTATTGTCGATGGTCTTTGAGCCTTCGTGGCAGGCCAGAAATCTCCTCTGTTCAGGTACCAGGCCTATGGATGTCCGTGTTTGTGGTGCTTGTTACAGCAACTGGAACACAGGCCTTTGTCCAATGAAGATTCATCTGCCTTGGTCTCACTTCTCTTCCCTTCTTTATCTATTTCTATTCTATTATCTATTTCTATTCTATCAATACTTTAAAATTTTGAGAGTTAGCCTCCTTAATAATTTTCAAAGAGGGCAACTTCATCCTTCCTTATTACCCCAGTCTACCCACCCCCATCCTCAACGGATTCTCAGGCAGCCTTCTCATTGTATCCTTCTCATCCATTCCCACATTGATTTCAAAATGGTAGTAAACTTTGCTCCATTCAAGCTTAAAATACGTCAGTGATTCCTCTTTGTCATCTCTTACTATAGGAAAAAATAACCTCCTCAATATACACTCAAGGCCTTTTTGATCTGGTCCCTCAATATTTTCTGGCTTCATTACTCACTCAACATCACTAGGCAAACTATGGCCCAATCAGACTCCTCATTCCCAAAATATTTCATGCACCTTCCTAATCACATCTTATTACCTGATTTTTTTTTTCTCTGAGTCTGGAATATTCGTTCTGCTATCTTGGCTTGTCAAAATTTACTCATCTTTTATGACCCATTGGAAATGGCTCAAACATTCCCAAACTATTTTCTACATCTTTCTTGTTAAGTGAATTACTCCCTTCTGAGCTTCCTCCACTAACCCCCAAGCTCGACTACTCTGCTTTGTGAAATTGAATGAGTTACTTCATGACTTTCTCAGTTTCCTCAACTGTAAAATGGAATAAAGATGGTGTCAGATTTTAGCACTGTTATGATCATTAAATGACTTTCTTGTCTGGCACATTGAAAGTGCTCTGTAAGCATTTCATCGATTTAAAAAATATTAGCAGATATGTTAGTAAAAGAGCACTGCCCTCCTGAATCACTGTTCTGACGTTCTCAAGGTATGCATCAGTCTCACCCTGAAAGGTGTTAGAAATGCACATTCTTGGGTTTCGTCTCCACCCTACTGAGTCCAAGACTGTAAGCCTGGACCCCACAATGCAACAAGCTCGTGGGGCCAAACCAACCTGGGATGGAGCTGGGGACCACCCTACAGATGCTCTCTAGGATGCCCTTTAAGCTTCCACCACATCTGGATGGATTATGTCCTGTTCAGTCCTTGAAGACTGGAGCATCCCCTTTGAAATCAGTGTAAAACATTGGGGAGGGGAGGAATACATTAAGTTAGGAAGCTGGAAGTAAAAGTATTCACTTTCTAGAGGAGGCATAAGGAGACAACAGGAAGAAACCACTGTTAGGGGTGGGAAAATGGCCAGGAGTGTTTTCTTCTAGTTCTTCCTTTTCTCATAAATGCAGGATCCTCACATAGATTATTCTAAAATGATTGAGACTTTTAATATACATTTAATATATATTAGCAATATATATTAAACATTAATAATGAGACATAATATATATAATATATATTTCTATATTAATATGAAATATCAAGTTAACAGAAAAAAACTTAACATAACTATCCTTCTATTTTTTGAAATGCATTTTGTAACTTAGAAATTGTTTTTCTGGAGCAAAACAAAAGGAAAAATTTATAGAAAAGTACAACAAATGTAATGTTTATCCCCAATATAATTATGTATGAAAAACTAAAATCAGACGCAAAGATTTCATTTAAGAGCAAGCAGCAAAGTCCTTCTTTGTAAGTCTGAGGTCATGGAGCAATACCACTGCCAAAAAGGATCTCATGAAATAGTTCAGACACAGGAGCACCCAGAGTGACACAACAGATATCTGTACACCCAGCACCCAGACTAAGAACCTACATACACCTATGCATACACCTCCGGTGGATTCAAAAAATTATGTGCATTTAAAATGCTGTCTGGCTTTAAAAAAATGTAATAATAATAATAAAAGCACAATACAGGGCTTAATGCAATAAATGTCCACTCCCTTCTGTTCCCAAGCTCTCCAGCAGTAGGACTTCCAGACAGAAAGATGTGTTTGTGGGTTAATATCTGGAAGAGTTAAAGTGGTTACAAGTGAATAAAACAATTACTGCTAATGTGCTCTCCAAATGAAGCAAAGTATTCTTACAGGAGGCTTATTTCACCCCTTTATAAATACAGATTGTACTAAAAATGCTGAAGAAAGCTCTCAAGGATAATTCCACTATTCAAGTAGCATGTTACAGATTCTGAGAGTGGAAAATGGATGACATTTAACTCTGTTGAATGTGAAGGTGTTTGTAAGCATGGGGGGAAATTGGTTCACATGAGCCTATAGAGAAATTAGGCAAACATAAAATCAACCAAATCTACTTTCTCTGTGCTCTTCTTTTGATTTCCCTGGAACTCTTGGTTGACAAGATAAATAAAAAGAACATAAAAGAAATTAGCAATAATAGTTGTTCTTATTGTTTATAGCTTAGTGAGTCGTGCTAACCACCTGTTGTAGTCTGGAGTGTGAGAGTCCCCCAAAGGCCAATGTGCTACAGCCCTGGTCTCCCAGGCAATGCTGTTGGGAGGTGGCAGAATCTTTGGGAGGCGGGGCCTAGTGAGAGGTCCTTAGGTCATTGGGGCATGAATTTCAAGGGGATTGTGGGACTCCATTATCTCTCTTTCTCCTCCAGTGTGAGATGTGACTGATTGTTGCCACATGTGCACTCACCATAATATGCCACTATCTACCAACCTCACCAGAGGCCAAACCAACATCCACCACCAGATCTTTGAACCTCCAAAATTGTGACCTCAATAATTTTTTTATCTTTATAAGTTATCTCCCTCAGGTATTTCATTGTAGTGATGAAAAGCTGAGTAATACATTACTTCATAGATGTCAGTTTGTTTATCTTTTTTTTTTTTTTTTTTTACTTTTGGTGACAGGTATTATGATTCAAATTTTCCATCTATGGGGATGGGACTGAGGCTCAGTGGTAGAGTGCTTGCCCAGCACTTGTGAGGCACTGGGTTCAATCCTCAGCACCACATGAAATTAGATAAAATAAAGGTATTATATCCATGTAGGACTAAAGAAAAAAAATCAATTAAAAAATCTCAGTTGACCCTTTCTCAAAAAGAAAAAAATCTAGCTATGGAAGTTAATCAGAAGTTGAATGACTTGTCTAAGGTCATTGTTAGAGAATGGTTTGTGCTGGTGTTTTACCCCATGTTTTTAACCCCTGTTGTACTCCATGTATCACTCAGAGATCATTGCCAAGGACTGGAGATCCCTCAGCACCTAGAGAGCACTTGACCAGTAGGTTGCACTTTTAGTCCAATCTCATCATTTATAAAGGTAAGGAAACTAAAGCTAAAATGGGAAAGACACTTCTTCAAGATCACAGATCTGAGGCTAGAAAGAAGGATTTCTGAATCACAGTTCACTCAGTATCATTTCCTCTTTTTCACTTTTCCAAAATGGAATGGGTCTTCATTCTTTCCCAAACCTCTTTGTCCACCACATTCCAGAACCCATCCACAACACCCCAAACTATACCAGTTGAAGTCAATCCTGGATATATCATAGAGTCACTTGGAGAAGATTATTTTAAATACCAAACTTACCATACAGTTCAGGAGATATTTATATATTTTGGTGTTAGGTAGAATGAAGACTCCATACTGCCTCCATTTGAGTATAAGATTCTCAAAATTGACATTTCTGTCTCCTCCACCCAAAGAAACTTAAGCAAGCTGCACACAGAGCTTTAGCATCTCTCAGTCAATGGCACCACCAAGTTGATCATACCAGAAATCTAGCATTTATTATTGCTTGCTCTCTTTCCCTTTTATCTACATTATACAGTTTGGGTCAGGTGTTAGGCAAATGTTTGTTAGAGAAAGAAATGTTTGTGTTACTGTGCACATCTCGAAGTGGGATCTCATTAGGAAGGGTAAATATTTTTAAATTACATATACTGTCAGGATACACACACATCTTGCTAGACCACTTCTGTCATTCCTACATGTCTTCAGGATTCCAAGTTGTGCTCTGTGAGGAGTGAGCTCTGGGCTCTCTGCTTAGCCATGTTGCTCCATATGACACCTTCAAGAAGGCATGGGCAATTTTATCCTCCCATTCCATCCTTCCTGTCTTTCTAGTGGTTGGCATCTACACAGGTAATCTGTGTGGCCCTGGGGAGAATTCTTTGCTCTGAAAAGAGCTGACAGAGAAAGGTTCTTTAAAGCAATTATCCCCATCACTTTTTAGTCAAGCGAGCAATAAATGGCTTTCAAGATTGATTAAATAGACCAACCAAGAAGAGGCATGGCTGCTATTTATTTGGATTATTCTGCCACAAAATAAGAGCACCTCTCTGACTTCCTACACCACTGCCTCGAGCACAGTTGTACGAACAGACCTTGCAGACCCTACACTGTGACCACACGTTGGGAAGAGTCAATGGCCAGTTACAGCTTACAAGTTAGGAAGCCATAGAAAAGGATTTTCTTCTTTCTGATGATTACTTGGCAGGTACAGTATTCAAAGTTTGGACTTTATTTTTATCTAATAAACAAAAAGGATTCTACAGAATTGCTGGCAAATGAAAATAAATATGAGCCACATCTGAAATTATAAGTTTTCTAGTAGTCACGCTGAAAATAGTAAGAACAGGGCTGGGGTGTGGTTCCATGGTGAAGAGTTTGCTTAGCATTTGCAAGGTCCTGGGTTCCAGCCCCAGCACCACAAAAATAGAAAAAAGAAAAGGAAAAACAAATGAGATTGGTTTTAAAAATATTTTAGGTAAACCAATATAAAAAGGATTCTTTCTACATGTAGTAAATATAAAAATTATTAATGAAATATTTTGCACTTTTTTCACACCAAGTCTTCAAAACTCAGTATGTATTTTGTACATATAGCACATCTCAGTTTGGATGCTAAACTTTCAAGAGTTTAAATAAAATGTAGTCCTACCAAAGCTATAGAATTATGTTTAATGGAAAATTTTTGAATTTTAATTAAGATCAATTAAAATTAAATTTAAAATTTATTTCCTCAGTTACACTACCCACACTTCAAATGCTTCACAGCCATGAGTGACTAGCAGCCACTATGTGACACAGTTTGTCTCTAGAGGCAGAGATAGGGCTTTTACACTTTGAATAGTATTCATTGGGAACTTGTGAGGAATCCAGTCTTCACTAAGTGTTATTCAATGCTTGTCAGCTAATAAAATTGTTTTAAGACCACTAAAAAAATAAAGAAAAATATAAGGTGTGGAGTAAGAACAAAAAAAATTGTTTTATATCTCATAGCTCAATTTCCTCATCTTTGAATGGTCATAACAAGTTCTTAGGCATTTCCCAAAACAAACAAATGATTCAAAATCAAGGTGACTTGGAAAATGCTTCATTCAAACCTATCTCACTGGAGACTGACTACACAGACTAGTGTTCTCTTTTTCACTCATGGATAAAATGGAAAGAAGAATGCTTGTTTCATACTATGTTCTCATTTTTGGTCTATAATGACATCTCTCTCTCTCTCTCTCTCTCTCTCTCTCTCTCTATATATATATATATATATATATATGATATCTCATATATATATCATACATATCATATATATGATATATGTATACATAATATATATATAATCCCCCTTAGCAACTTAATAAGTACTTTGCATCACCCAATAGAACAACCAGAGTTTTAATAGTAGTGTAACACATTTTGCCTAAGTTAATCTTCACCTGAATTATTCCATGCTCATTAGTTTCTTGCTTTCACTTGATATTTTTTTGGTTTTGCACTGGGGTACAACATGACACATAATTTATTGTATACACATACGTCATGGCATAGTGAGTTATCATGCTCTATGTAATTTTGAAGCATGCTGAATGCTCAGTCAGATTCAAAAATCCATAAAGATTTCTCCTCATTCAATCCTTACTCAAACCTTGCCATATCTTAACAGACTAATTTACAATTTTTCTAAACACATTTGCCTGACCTCAAATTTTTCTCTTTTTATTTCATATTCATTTTTCAAAATTATAAGCTTGATCATAAAATTACTTTGCTTAATACCTTTTAGAGATTCCCTGATCACTAATGGATAAAGCCAAAAGTCTTTACAAGATTATGGTAGATTTTTTTAAATGTCTCTAATTTCTCATCCCAGTCAAGACAGGGGTATACTGCAATGTGACTCTGCCATCACCCTTTCTACTTGATGAGTCTCTTCCTCCTTTCTCCTGAGTATGGGATAGCCTTATAACTTACTTTAATCAATAGAATATGGAAGAAATAAAAATGCAGTTTCTAAGGTTAGGCTTAAGAGATTCTTCTGATTTTGTTTTCTTGGAACATTCCTTTGAGACAGTCATAAAAAGAAGCTGATTTCAGTTACTGGGAGATAGGAGACCATCTGGAGAAAAAATCAGGTTCTCCCAACCAAAAGACATCCCCAATGGACGGTTGGAGAGTCATCTTATATCTCCCAGTCCGGACAAAATCTGCACAGGGCTTTCCCAAATGACCAACAGAATGATGAGAAATAAGAAAAATGTGAACAAAGATAATTCAAAACAGACCCCCAACTGCTGTCAGAGTTAAACATTTGCTAACATAGGTCATTTGTTTTGTTTTTAACAGTTTCATTGAGATATAATTCACATACCATATAATTTACTAATTTAAAGTATATACTACAAAGATTTTTAGTCTATATATGTTGGAGCTATCATCATTGCTGATTTTAGAAAATCTTCCTATAAAAAATAATTGCCCTTTAGCTATCCTATCACATACCCTGTTCTGGTCTCTGTTCAACCTTTAGCCTACTTCTTATCACTATAGGTTTGCTTATTCTGAATGTTACACATAAATTTATGTGGTCTTTTGTGATTGACATCTGATTTCATCAGTTTTGTGTTGCTATGACCAAAATACCTGACATGAGCAACTTAGAGGAGGAAAAGTTCATCTGGGGCTCATGACTTCAGAGGTCTCAGTCCATAGAGGGTCAACTCCATTGCTCTGGACCTAAGATGAGGCAGCACATCAAGACGAAACAGCAGAGCAGGGAAAAAAGGCTCATTGCAAAGCAGTGGGGAAGCAGAGGGAGTGGAGAACAGGTCATAGGGCAAATGAACCTTTCCAGAGCACAACCCCAGTGACCTCTGTCTTTCATCAAACCCCCTCGACTACAGTTATCACACAATCCACTCAAATTAGATTGGCCTGTTAGGTAAGAGCTCTCACAGTGCAATCACTTCACCTCTGAACATCCCTGCATTAACTCAGGAGCTTTTGAGGACAACTCATATCTAAACCAAAGCAGCATCTTTTATTTAGCATAATGTATTCAAGGTTCACCAGCAGCAGCACGTGTCAGTACTTCATTGCTGTTTATGACCAGACAATATTCCTTTGCATGGATGTGCCGCATTTCATTTATCCGTTCAATTGATAGACACTTGGGTTGATTTCACCTTTTGGTTCTTATAAAAATTGCTGCTATCAACATTTGTTTTCAAATTTATATGCAGATAAATGTTTTCATTTCTCCCATCTAGAGGTGGGAGTTAAATAAAAAGATCTAAGCTTAATCATTTCAGGAAACTGCTAGATTGTTTTCTAAACTTCCTGCACCATTTTATATTTCCCACAGCTGTCTTTGAGGATTCCAAATTCTCCACATTTTGTCAACACTGTTCTTTTCTGATCTTTTGATTGTTGCCATTCTTGTGGGTATGAAGTAGCTTCTGATTGTGGTTTTGATTTGCATTTACTAGATGATGAACCATGCCAAACATCTATTCATACTCTTATTGACCATTTTATCTCCCTTCTACAAATGTCTATTGAGATGATTTGCAATTTTTGTTTAGGTCATTTATCTTTTCTAATTATTGAATTGGAGTTTTTATATATTCCAAATACAAATTCCTTACCAGATATATCATTTATAAGCATCACTATCATCTATTGATTGGCTTTTCACTTTTCCTTCTTCCTTTTACTTCTGTTTCTTTATTTTTTTCTTTTATGGGGTTCAGACCACCACATGATGCTAGGCAAGTGCTCTACCACTGGGCTCCACCCCCAGATCTCATTTTCTTGATAGTACACTTTGAAGCACAATTTTTAAATTTGATGAAGTTCAATTTAGCTATTTTTTTCTTTTTCAGCTTGCATTTGGTGTCATCTCTAAAATTTGATTACTATATCTGAGGTTGTAAAGATTGACCTTTTTTTCTGGTAAAACATTTATGGTCTTAGCTCTTGTACCTGGGTCTCTGATTCATTTTAAGTTAATTTTCTGTATATTATGTAGTAAGATTTCAACATCATGCTTTTCTTAGGGCTATCCAGTTGTCCTGGAACTTTTTATTGGGAAGATCATTCTTTCCCATTGAGTAATCTTGCCATCTTTGTCACATATAAGTTGACCACACACACTTACACACATGAATCTTACTGGAGTGATAAGAAAAAGCACATAGGGAGTCATCTCAGTTTTATGGAGAAGGATATTTAATTGAAGTCTTTCTTAAGGTAAAATGATGGGCATATTTCTTAACCCACATGGTTTCCCAGAAACAGAGCTCAGGTAAAGTTCAATGTTGCAGGTCCTCCTTTTATGCAAGATGAATGGATGTAATAGTTGTTGAACAACTTAGAGACAATCATAAATCTCCTGAGTGAGATGAAGAAGGTTTTAATAACTAGTCATGCTAGGGCTCTTGATCATAGTGTTTCTGTAAAATAAATTGAGCCACTTCATGAGAGGTGGCAGCAAAGGTCAGTTGTTTTAGACTCCAGAGTGCAGGTGTCTTAAAGAAGTATACTGAAATAAAAAAAGAAATAATAACTTAAAAAGTTAAATTACAACAAATACCCTGAAGTCTCACCATGAGGGTCATGAATCGAGTGAATTTCAAGAGGTTGGTGCATGGAAGCCTTTTGCTGTAAGCGGCACTGCAGTGGAGTTGTCAGCCAGCCTTCTGGGTTACATATTTGGATTTCTCTTAATCTCTTCCAGGGGAAAATATTCAGCCCATTTGCCTAAGAAGTTTATTTAAATTTAGAATCACATGCTCTCTGGTCAATAGATTTGAATAATTAGTTCTTTTTCTAGGTGAGACAGACACTAGTAAAATGATAGGTTGATTCACTTAGGGTTGTTTTTCCACATAGGTACCAGTAGAAGCACCATCAGCATCATTCCTTATGATCTCATTGGAGAGACTGGAATTGCTCAGAGGATTTTAATAAGGGGATCAGGAGCTGGGTGGAATATCCATCAGACAATAAGACTTAGGAAAGTGGATACTGTTTGGAATAATCTAAAAATGGCATTGAAATGAGTATGCTCTGACCTAATAGTTAAAATAAGGAGGAAAGAAAATAGAAAAAAAAAGGCTATTGTGTGTGAATGACAGCCACGGGTGTGTAGAGAATGAAAAGAAGAATGATTATTAGCAAGTAGAGAAAATAAGGAAGCAGGAATTAACAGGAGTCTTGGTCCAACATCTTCACAATAGCTGTCTATTGTCTGCAGTCATCTGCTTGTTATCAAGGTCTTGGGTCAGCGTTTCTTTTCAAAGATCAGCTGTGTCCACAGCATCTAAGAATCTGAAGTTTTTCATGGCTGCAGTCCCCTGTTGGAGTAGTCTTCCAATTGTATGGCAATTCTGAATTGCCCCAAGCATTGACTCTCTGGGAGTTTTACTACTGTATTTGTTGTTAAGGTACCTGAGAAGGTGTCTTCCAATGAAATCAAAAGCAGGGAACTTTTTTCTTAAATCTCTGCCAGTGATGAAATATCCTGGTGGAAGATCATGAAGAAGCAATTTAGGAAAATGTTGTCGGGAGCTTTATAAATTTAACTCCTTGGTGACAGAACTGGTCTATGGTACATAAGCCATTAGTAGCAAGGGTAGAAATCCCTCAAAGTGGAGACTTCCATGCCTGGGAGGCCAGCCAGAGCACCCGCGTGAGGCTTCCCCACAGGGAAGGCCAGAGGCCTAGGTCCCACCCAGCCCAGCAGAGCCCCACAAGACTTCCAGGCAGGGGAGGTGATCCCAGAGACAGACATCAGGCTCAGCCCAGCACAGATGCATGAGACTTCCCCGCCTGGGAGGCCAACCCAGAGCACCCACATGAGGTACTGGAAACCTACAAGGACACTATAAATCCATAGGGAGGAAACTGTAATACCTCAGATTCTCACTGATAGATGGGAAGATCCATGAACAACATGAGAAAACAAGGGAAGAAAGTGTCCCAAACACACCTAGATGCTATATCAACAGAATCTAGTGACAGCAGGGCAGAAGAAATGTCAGAAAAGGAGTTCAGAATGCACATAATTAAAATGATCAGAGAAGCAAATGATGAGATGAGAGAGCAAATGCAGATAATGAATGATTGCACCAATCAACAGTTAAAAGAACAAATGCAGGAAGCAAAAGATCATTTTAATAAAGAGATAGAGATTCTGAAAAAAACAAACAAACAGATATCCTTGAAATAAAGGAAACAATAAACCAAATTAAAAACTCAGTAGAACGCATAACCAACAGCCTAGATCACCTGGAAGACAGAGCCTCAGACATTGAAGACAAAATATTTAATCTTGAAAACAAAGTTGACCAAACAGAGAAGATGGTAAAAATTCACAAACAGAACCTACAAGTTATGGGATATCATGAGAAGACCAAATTTCAGAATTATTGGGATTGAGGAAGGCACTTAGATACAAACTAAAGGAGTGAATAATCTATTCAATGAAATAATATCAGAAAATTTCCTAAATCTGAAGAAGGAAATGAAAAATCAAATACAAAAGGCTTACAGGACACCAAATGTATAAAATTACAAAAGATTCACCCCAAGTCACATTATAATGAAAGTACCTAACATACAAAATAAAGATAGAATTTTAAAGGCTGCAAGAGAAAAAAATCAGATTACATTCAGAGGAAAGCCAATATGATTATCAGATTTCTCAACCCAGACCTAAAAGCTAGAAGGGCCTGGAACAACATATTTCAAGCTCTGAAAGAAAATGGATGCCAACTAAGAATCTTATACCCAGCAAAATTAACCTCCAGATTTGAAGATGACATAAAATCCTTACATGATAAACAAAAGCTAAAAGAATTTACAAATAGAAATCCAGCACTACAGAATATTCTGAGCAAAATATTCCATGAGAAAGAAATGAAAACCAACAATGTAAGTCAATGTAGGGAGGAATTACCCTAAAGGAATAACCAAATAAAGGAGAAACCAAATCAACTTAAAAACCAAAAGTAAGCCAAAATGACCAGGAATACAAATCATATCTCAATAATTACCCTGAATGTTAATGGCCTAAACTCATCAATCAAAAGACATACACTGGCAGATTGGATTAAAAAGAAAAACCCAACAATATGCTGCCTCCAAGAAATGCATCTCATAGACGAAGATACCCTCAGACTAAATGTGAAAGGATGAGAAAAAACATACCACGCACACAGACCTCAGTAAAAAAGCGAGGGTTTCCATCCTCATTCTAATAAAGCAGATTTCAAGCCAAAATTAGCTAGAATGGATAAAGATGGACATTTCATACTGCTTAAGGGAAGCATAAATCAGTAAGACATAACTATCATAAATATTTATGCCCCAAACAATGGCACACCCATGTATGTCAAACAAATCCTTCTCAATTCCAGAAACCAAATAGACCACAACACAAAAATACTAGGTGACTTTAACACACCTCTCTCACCATTGGACATATCTTCCAAACAAAAATTGAACAAAGAAACCATAGAACTCAATAACACAAATGCTTATTTAGACTTAACAGACATATATAGAATATTCCATCCATCAACAAGTGAATACACTTTCTTCTCAGCAGCTCATGGATCCTTCTCTAAAATAGACTACATGTTATGCCACAAAGCTACTCTTAGCAAATACAAAAAGATAGAGATACTACCTTGTATTCTATCAGATCGGGGTGGGGTGTAAGAATAATAACAGAATGAGACAGACATCATTGCCCTGTGTACATGTATGATTATGCAAATGGTGTGACTCTACTTCGTGTACAACCAGAGAAATAATTGTACTCCATTCATGTATGATCAAAAAAAAAAAATTAAAAAAAAAGAAATCCCTCGAAGCATGATGGACCTTCAGTTATTAACTCACAGGGGTTAACCAATGTGTGGAGTGATTGAGCTGTATGGCTGCAAGAGTAGGCAGGCACACATTTGGCTAGGAGAACTCAAGGGTTTCTGAAAGTTTTGCTAATTATTTTAGCCTAAGTTTGTCATTGGTCTTCTCAACTTCTTCAGAAGATTGTGGGTGGTAAGGACAATGCTATTTTCTGAATAAGGACTGATATTTTGTAGAGTTGTAGTTGTTTTTGAGTACTCCATTACTTCATATAAAATTTAGCATGTCCCAGAATGGAGAATGGACAAAATCTAGCAGGTTTTTAGTGATTATAAGCGCTATTGTTTGTTGACATGGAAATACTGCAGCCCATCCCCAAAATACATATGCCATAACTAAAACAGTCAAACCCTATGGGTTGGAATTTGGATAAAATCCATCAGGCACTGTTCAATATGCCGCTAATTTTGACACTGGCTAGTTCTCAACTCTACAGTGTTTTCCAGGATGATGTGGTTAACTGGTGACACATGACCTGAGAAGAACCTCAGCTGTCTTGTTAGTTTCCTCACTTGTGGTGATGCATGACACTAACTAATCTGTCTATTCCACAATGAGAGGTTGCATGGAGAAATTTAGCTCATATCCACTGGAGATGATCTAGTGTCACAGAAGGCCATCTTGAGAGAGGTGGACTATCTCAGTGAGGGGTAAAACCAGATGTGTTTCATCCTTCCTTTTCAAAATTTCCCCAGGGATTATCTCCCAGCTCAAATAGGATCATGACCTTGGTCAAGGGACCTTGTTCATCACAACTATTTCCTAAAGCAATTCATCTAGGAGTCTCTCATTACAGGGACCTCAGCCTTTTTAACAGAAGATTGTGGGTGGTAAGGACAATGCTATTTTCTGAATAAGGACTGATATTTTGTGGAGTTGTAGTTGTTTTTGAGTACTCCATTACTTCATATAAAATTTAGCATAAATTTTATAGCATACCTCTCTAGGTAGCAGGAGTGCACCTCAAAATTCTGTAGCTTGTTCATTGCTAGAGGGGTCCTGGAAGACGAAAAGAAATACCCTTCATCCTGAGAGCATACTAAACTAGGGTACTACTCCCTAAACATGTCTGCTGTCTACATCTGTGCTTACTCTCAGGTGTTCAGCTATTTGACAAACTCTAGTAAACGCAACAAGTTCTGTCCTCTGGGCTGATTTTACTTCAGTTAGAGGATTATATTCTAAAGACCCATCTTCTTAAACTACTCATAGCAGATTCTGCTTAATAACCTTCAGTGTCAGTTTCAAGGTATAGTCTATCAATATCAGGGCAGGTTTTTCAGTGAGGTCACTAATGCATGCGAGTAAACTTACACAAAGTTCCATAAGAAGTAAGACAATCAAAATATTGTCCTTGTTTTAGGACAGTCACAGGATTCAGTGTGTAGTAGTGATTAGTAGTTCTGAGAGGGAGTGGGTGTGAGGGGTTCATGGCTGGCTGAGTACTCAGTCAGTAGTAATGCCCATGCTGCATGAGGAACCATAAGGAAAGACACAGAGCCCAAAAGTAGATGAGCAGAAGCATGGCGAGGTGTTGCCACCACACCTACTGCCCTAAGTCAAGGGGATCAACCTGTACAACCTGGTCAAGGTGGAGGATATAGTAAGCAAGAGGATTTTATTTTCTTATCATTCCCATGAAAGCACAAAGTTTTTGATAGTTCCTAGGAAACTGAGTTTAAACCCTAAGGGTATGTCCAGATCACTCATAAAATACAGTAAACACCCTTTAGGGTTTCCTAAGGAAGGAACACAACAGAGAACTTTCTTTGGGTTATGGAAGATTTGTTCCTATTTATGCTCCCAAATCGGAGGGTCTCTGCAGAGGATTTAAGTCCATACAAGAAGAGACACTCCAATCACAGAGAACTTGGCCCCGTCGTCTGCAACCCAGAAGTCCTCTCAGCTGCCATCTTGAAAGGAGCCTAGGAGAAGTTTTACAGTCTTTAACTTATCAGTAGAGAGCATTTCTCCTCCTCAAATAGGTCATGCCTCAAGTAATGGACACTGTTCTGGAAATTTTATATTTTGCCTTTTGAAACGTGATGTCTTTTTGCAGTCGGGACTGAAAGCAAGTAAATGGAATTTTTTACAGGTTTCCTCCTCTTTCAATGAACAAAAAAATAGGAGGTCATCTACATATGGTATCAAAACTGAATTACAAGAGGCATTTATAAAGCTAGAAAATCTTGTTAATAGAGGGCCTGGGAGAAATAAGAGGAGCTTCAGTGAACCTCTGAGGCATGACTGCTCAAATATATTGTTCTACCCAGGCAAAGGCAAAAACGTTTCTCCTGGTCTAAAGGCACACTCAGAAAAGGCAGGGCAGAGATCACTTGCTCACAGTGAAGCAAGTGGCTTTAGGTGGAATTGATGGCAGGACGACACGTGAGTTAAGAAATAAAATTCCCTGGTCTGCAAGGCTGGCACTAATGACAGGCTTGCAGTGCCTGTGCCCATGTCCCACCTGAGATTCTGCTCATGACAGATCACACTTTCAGCCAGCACAACTCTAGTTAGTAACACAAATGACAGCAAGAGGGAAGAAAAGAATGACTTAGCTCAATCAAAGATGCCACACCTTTGGGAAGTGATAACAGAACCAGAGGACCAAACTCAGAATAAATACCCACGAGCAGAGTTCAGACCTCGTGCTCCCTGATCATGTCAAGGTGGTGCAGGAAGCAGCAAGGCAGGCGGCATTCCTTAGTTGATTGCTGACTGGGATCTGTGATGAGGGGTAGTGCCAACCATATCTTGGTGGAACCTCCAAGAACACAATGGAAATAAACGTAGGTCACTCAAATGAGCACAAACAAGTACTATTTATTCAGAGTTTGCTAAACAAAGGAATCACCCACCATCATTTGCATTTCTTAGAGGCTTCAACACAGAGTGGTGGGAAAGCCCCATGGTGGAAAGTAGGAAGGCTATGTGGTATGCCTCAGTGAAGGCTGGTGGTATGGAGAAGTTAGAGGCAGGCTAACCAGAGGTGGGACATACAACTTGATTGGTTAGTATAGATTTGTCCTCCATGGTTAGTCCAAAGTTAAAAGTGGGGATGAAAAATGTAGAATCTGACAATCATTGATCATGTCCTGAGTGATTCTGGAACCTGTGCTGAAGAGGTTGAGGTTGGCCTTAGACTGTTGTTGCAGAGGTTGTGGTCAGAGTTGTATTTTTATATATAAACTGGCCATTATCTATTTGTGTCTAAGCCTATTTCTTGTTGTTATAACAAAATATCTGATGCTAGGTAATACATAAAGAAAAGAGATTTGTTTAGCACAAAGGTTTAGAGGTCCAAGGTCATGTTAGCATCTATTCCACTCTGGTGAGAGACTTCCTCGTATGTCACAACATGGCCAGTAGCATCATGGTGGGAGCATGTGTGAGAAGGAGAGATCACATGGTAAGAAAGGAAGCAAGCAAGGGACCCAGGACAGCTGCACTTGCTTTATAATAACCCATTTATTTTAGGCAGCTTTTTCATTGCTACAACAAAAAGACCTGACAAGAACAATTTTAGAAGAGAAAAAGTGTATTTGTCACTCACTGTTTCAGAGGTATTAGTCCTTAGATGGCAGATTCCATTCCTCTAGGTCCATGGTGTGGCAGAACATCATGGCAGAAGCATGTGACAGAGGAAAGCAGCTGGGGACATGGCACCAGGAAACAGAGAGAGTGAGTCTCCACTCACCACATATGAAATATATACCTCACGCACAGCCCACATGACCCACCTCCTCCAGCCACATCCCACCAGCCTACAGTTACCACCCAGTTAATCCCTCTTAGGATATTAATCACTGATTTGACTTTCATAACCCAATCATTTCACTCTGAACTTTCTTACATTATCTCACACATGAGCTTCTAAAGGACACCTCACATCTAAACCATAACACCATTCTTTCAAGGTCCAATCCACTTAGCAGCCTGCATTAATTCCTTCTGTGAGTGGGACCTGCATGGCCTGCCCACCTTCCCCTAGACCCACCTCTTAAAGATTCTACCACCTCAACATTGCCCTGCTGGGAAACAAACCTCCAGTACAAGGAACAGTGGGAGACAAACTAAAACTATACCCAATCCTTAGCAATTTAGGTTTGTTCCTTCACCACTCACTGGGTTTTTTGAAGCTAAGACGTTGATTGATATATTGCTAATGTTGTCCACAATGTTGGTTACTTCTCCAGTAAAGGAATGCATGACCTGATACATTCACTAGTTTCTTAGTAGAGTCCAGACAGTAGATTTTACAGGTTGATAGAGAATCATCACTGATCAGCTAGGATGAAAAATCCTTTAGACTTAGAACTAGACGTTGCTTGAGCCTATAGTGATTCTATAAATCCTAGGACAAAGAAGAGCTATGAGACAACCCAGAGTCCCAGGAAGGACCCATGGTTAAGGTTAGGAATCAGTGATGCCAAGGGTGAGAAAGAAAAAAAAAATTAAAGGTAGTTTGTTAGTTTGTCGGCAGATTTCTGTCAAATTTGGAGGGAGATACCAAACTTCATTTTGCTTAATGAGACACAAAGTTTGGTGACCAGACAAAGTTTGCATATCCACCAGTTGTGTGCAGTTTACAAAGAGGTTCAAAAGAGCTTCAACATAGATGAACACAACTAGAATCCAATTACACAGAAGGATGTGCTAGAGTTCCCCACTAAAGCTCAGAATTGCCTTCTAAGTCTCTCCCCACTTTTGATCAAAGACAATCTTAAAGAAAGATTATTCTTGATCACCAAAGAGGGCTGGTCTCATGAGATCTACCCTCGCTATTCACACAGGTGCAGCAAG
>JAJEJO010052547.1:0-11924 GCA_020662805.1 Glaucomys volans
CTGGTGCAGGGGAGGCATGACGCAGGTGCGCTGGTGCAGGGGAGGCATGACGCAGGTGTGCTGGTGCAGGGGAGGCATGGCGCAGGTGTGCTGGTGCAGGGAGGGATTGGTACCAATGCAGGCAGTGCTGCCATGAGCTTGCTCTGAGGGCCACAGGACATCCGAGAAGCTTCCCAGGAGCTGGCACAGCAGCTGGCCCTGGTTCCATCCCTGGCTGGCTGGAGACACTGAACCTGTGGCTTCCTCCAGGGAAGGTGGGGGTGGGTCCCACCAGAGGACAGGTTGCATACCAGCAGATGACCTTTCCTGTCTGTGGATCCTGTCCTCACCTCTGGTCTCTCAGGGGAGGTGGGCAGAACCCTCAAAGACTCAGAACACTTGACTCACAGGCAGAGTTCTTTGCCCCTCTGCTCCACACTCTTGTGTGTGCCCTGAGGGCAGGTGGAATGCTCAGAGCACTGATGGGGTCTGTCAGAGTCTGCTCTGCTGTGTGAGCATGAAAAGCCTCAGGGACCTGTGCTGGTCAAGGGTGCTGTCATGGTCTGCACAGTGGGGCAGACCTGGTGATGGTCAGGAGTACAGGTGTGAATCCAGTTTTCTCCTTGCTGTGTTCCTGGAGTGAGCCCCCATCTCCTTATTTGAGGTAATTTTCCTGCCTTGGCATGTAGAGGACATTAGATTGAGGGGTTCAGGCTGAGGGTTCCCTCAGAGCTTGCATGCTACTAGAAGGAGGTGTCCCTGCCCTGCTGCTCTGGACCTAGTCTGGGTTTCAGCCTGGGTGGAGTAATGATCTCACCTCAGCTGTGGATAAGGCAGGAGGCTAGGGGTGCTTCCCGCAGGTGGTGTGTGGGTTCTCAGCCTATGCAGAAATTGGGAGACCAGGCGGCCAGCTATGGCCCAAGTGTGGGGCTCTGCTATGGAGTGGAAGCACCTCACAGTCCCCTCTTCCAAGAGGTCCTCCCAGGCTAGCTCTGTCCCTCAGAGGGGCATTGTTTCCCCCAGACCTGAGCAGATGAGCCCTTCTGGCTCTAGACTGGGCAGCTTTTGTGCAAAGCAGTACAACCCTGACCCCCAGTGGCCAGTTCCAAGTTCTGATGCAGAGGAGTTGGAATAGACAGGGTATGCCCCGTAACCCTAGTCCCAGATCCTGGGACCTTCCTAAAGAATAGCCTGATCCATTAAGGGAGGCCCTCAGTGCAGCTTCAGACTTGGACATACAGCATGCATTTGTGGGCAATCATGGGAGTGGGAGGGCATCATGTCCCTGAGGACTGCCAAGGAGCTCTATTCTAATGTTGAGGGACCCAAGCACATGCCATGATCTTTATTATGGTGATGGCCCCGACTCTGATGGGTGTCAGGCAGGGTTCCTGGGGAGACGGCCTCTTGAGCTCAGCTGCTAAGGGAGAGCAGGGGTGCTTGGGGAGGGCAGGAAAGCCATAGGCAGGAATGCAACTGTGTGAGCCTGGTGGGGGCACAGTATTTCAGGGCGCCAGTTAGGGAGGGGAAGGCTACAGGGAAGGCAGGCTGGATTGTGAGGAGGTGGACAGTAGCAACCACAGAGGATTTTAAGCAGAGGTGTGACACGGCCATTTGTGTATTTCAAAACAAGCATTCTGGCTGCTGGAGGAAAGGTGCAGAGAAGCAGATGGCCAATCAAAAGTGCAGCTACTGAGACCTCAGTCCAATGGAGGGGCCTGGGTAGAGGCTGGACACAGCCTGGACACTTGGAGTGTTATTTGGAGGGACTTATGAATGTCAGCACCAAGGGGTGGGAATGGTTAGCTCTGGCTGGGGTGCCTGGGTTGGAGTCACACATACGCCAGTGGCAGCTGCATAATGTTGGGTAAGCCACTTTTCTTCTTGGAATCTCAATTTCACATCTGCACAATGGGGAAAATAGTACTTTGCTTTTTTGAGATACTGTGGGTCAGAGTACCTGGGAAACTAGGAAACATGATTTATCCATGCATCCATTCACTCATCCACCAGCCTGCCCTTCTGTCCACCCATCCATCCACCAGCCCATTATGGTTTAGATATAAAGTGTCCCCCAAAAGCTCCTGTGTTAATGCAGGAATGTTCAGAGGTAAAATGAGAAGATTACAACAAGAGCTGTAACCTAATCAGTGGATTAATCCATTTGATGGATAAAAAATTTGAATAAACTAACTGGGTGGTAACTATAGGAAGGAGTGGTGTGACTGGAGGAAGCTGAGTCACTAGGGGCTTGCTTTTGGGGGTTTATATTTTATTTTATTCCTGCCTCCTTATGGGATCTCTCTGCTTCCTGGCTACCGTCTTTCCTCTGCAATGTTCTACCATAATGTGCTGCCTTACCTCAGGCCCAGGGTGATGAAATAAACTGACCAAAGATTAAGACCTTCGAAACAGTGAGCTCTGAATAAACTTTTCCTCTGAGTTGTTCTCATCAAGTGTTTTGGTTACTGTGACAGAAACTAACACCCCACCCACACACCCATCTCTTTATTCATCCACCAATTTATATATCCTCCATCCACCCACCCACACATCCACCTATCCATCCATTCATCCACCCACATATCCATCCCCCACCCACCTATCCACCTATCCATCTATCCACCATCCGTCCATACACTCTCCACTCATCCAGCATCCATCCACCTAGCCTCTTATCGATCCATCCACCATCCATCCATGCAGCCATCCACCTATCCACCTATTCACCCATTCACTCAGGTTGCCTTGCCTAGCACTCTCCCTCCATGAGCCCTGGTTCCAGTCCTGATACCATCTCCTGGAGCCTGGGACCCAGGTGCTTCACTTCAGCAGTGGGGCCGTGGAACTCCAGATTGATGGAATTGGCATGCTCAATGGTTGAGGGAAGCTGAAGTCAGCGCTCGGGACTGCTTGCGGTGGACTCGAGCTGGAACAGCAGCAGAGTCTGGGAAAGACAACACTGTCTATTTTGGGTGTGTTGAGGCAAGGTGTTGCGGGCTTCAGATGGTGCAGCCTCTGTCGGCCAACGTGGCCTGGAGCTCCAGGAGTGGTGAGTGATCTGGGGCAGGTGAGTGTGCTGTCCTGGAGAGAGGGAGTAATGTGAGGAGAACAGCGAGGTGTGTGTGTGGGGTGCAGAATCTGGTGGGAGAATAGGAGCCCAGAAGAGTGTGGGAAGAACAACCCAGGGGATCCAGGAGAGACTGGTGGGCTTCTGGGCTTGGAACAGGCTGCAGTAAATGTGGATAGAGGGGCACAGAGGCCAGCTCAGGCAAACTGTGGGGTAAGATGGACATGAAGAGAAGGCGTGGGAGCCAGGGAGGGTTTTGCCTCTAGGTGCCAGAAAGAGCGATAAAGCATGGACTTGGGAGAGCTGTTCTTGAGCTAGTTTATAGGGTTACATACCTGACACTGCGGTTGGCCTGATTAAGTTAATTTATACCCCAAAGCAATATGGCAACCACAGAATTTAATGCAGCAATTCATTCTCATCTGGCCTGCAGTTTATAAATGAATGAAGTCAGTTCTGCAGACACATCGAGCTCAGGATAAATGTGCATGGATTTCAACAGTAGGCAAATATCCTTAATGGTTAACCTTCAAACTGCTATTAGAACTCTGTGTGCTGATATATAAGAAATGTTTATGCCCCTGGATCTCCTTTGATTAGGAGAAACACCTGGGCCATTTTGAGAAGCCATGAGGAGGCTGGGAATGTAGCTCAGTGGTGGAGCTCTTGCCTAGCATGCAGGAAGTTTCAATCCCTAGCACCACCCACAAAGAAGCCATGGTGCTGGGCCTCACAGCCCTGCTCTGTGTGCTTGGGCCAGGAGGGACCTGGCACCAGTTCTTGAACCCCGAGTGTTGGGTTGCTAGCACTTGCCTGGGGGCAGAAACTTCCACTGCGTTCCAGACATGGCTGGAGTCTTTGGCACTGTGGAGCCTCCCACTGGGATTCTCCATCCTTGGGGTCGGCAACACATGGAGCACCTGATGAATGTTTGGGGCTCTCTCTTTGGGTAATGGCACAAAGGTCTTCACTCAGCTTCAGGGATTCTAGGGTCCCTGAAGCCCCTCTGACCCAGCTCCCCTGGGTTTCTTTTGCAGTTGTGTGGAGAGGTGGGGAGGCATAGCCCCAAAGCCTTTGGATAGGGTGGCCTTGCCCTGACCTGGATTCCTGACCTTGGCCTCCAGATCTTCCAGAGCCACCTGCCTGTGGTCCTTAGCTGCAGCAACCCCAGAGATGACTCCAGTAAGGGCAGGGGAGCACTGTGGGGACATGGGAAAGGGTGGGGAAAGTGCTGGGCTCTGCAGAGGCCAGACTGGCCTTCTTCCTGAGTCAGGAGGCCTATACAGTGTGGAAGGACTCAGGTTTAGAGGTGAAATCATGATCCTCATATCACTGTGTGAGTTCTGGCCCTCAGGACCAGGACCAGGGTGAGTGGGGTTTTGTCACCCTTGCTTCTGGGGAGAACGTGGGGCTCTAGGCCTTCTGGCAGGATACAGTGGGGGAGAATATGTGTGGAAGACTGTGTTGGGTGTCAGTGTATTTGTCCTGAACCTTTTATTGTTCAGTCCACAATGGCAGTGGAAATGTAACACACTGGCTGAGGGTTCTTCCCTGGAGAATCACTGGGAGTCCGCTTTGGAAGAGTGAAGTAGTAATCAAGAACTGCTCAAGAAGAATGGAGCTTGCATCTGTTGCTGCATCCTTGTTCTTTCAACTTTTATTCCTCCAACCTATTGGATGGTGCTGACCATGCATAGGGAGGGTCTCCACTTCAGTTCTCTATCCCACATGCCAATCATTCCTAGATGCACCCTCACTAACATATCCAGAAGCCTCTTAATCTTCAGCATATCAAATTGACAATTCAAATTAACCATTCCACCCATCTATCCACCATCCATCCATCCATCAGTCCATCTATTTATCTACATCCATCCACCATGAATCCACTCTCTATCCACTCACCCATTTACTCATCCATTCATCCATCTACCCACCCACTTATCCACCATCCATCCATCCATCCATCCATCCATCCATTCATCCATCCATCCATTCACTCACCCACCTATCTACTATTCATCCAACCATTCATCCATCAACCCACCCACTAATCCACTATCCATCCAACAATTCATCCATCCACCCATCCACCTACCCACTACCCTTCCATCCGTATACCTATCCACCCATCCACCCACTCACTCATCCATCTACCCACCCACTTATGCATCCACCCACCCATTCCTCTACCCACCCACCTATCTACCACTCATCCATCCATTCAACATGTTTTTGTTCAATGCTTGCCCCAAAGTTAGGATGCTTCTTGACATAAAATTTAATATAAAAACTGGACTTGGTGGCACATGCCTATGATTCTAGGCACTTGGGAGGCTAAGGCAGGAGGATCACAAGTTCGAGGCCAGTCTGGGAAACCCTGTCTCAAAATAAAAAATAAAAAAGGCTGGGAAGTGGCTTAGTGTGGGAGACCCTGGGTTCAATCCCTGGTACTGAAAAAATTTAACATAAAAACAATATTAAACTATGAAACCAGTGTAAGAAAGTCCAAAACATTGTGATTTCCCCGAGGATGACCACTTGGATGCTTTTGAAAAAAATGCCAAATTCTTAAAAAAGAAATCATTCTCGGTGCCCTCTTTGATGGACACTTGCTCTGGCTTAGAAGTTCAGTGCCCAGGCAGGCGGGAGATGGAGAGGGGGAACAGATGCCCCGGTGAGGGGTATGGCTGCCATTCTTTGCCAAGGGGCAGGGCACAGGCAGAGTGTGATATGGTGTGAAGATGGGTGGGGAGGGGGGTGGGGAGGGGGGTGGGGAGGTGGCAGGGGTTATGGGGAGGATAGGAAAGAATGGAGGAAGTATGGATGGTGTGGAGGAAAATGGGACGGGAGGGGATGGGGGCAGGAAAGATAGTAGACTGAGACAGACAGCACTACCCTATGTAAATGTAAGATTATATGAACTGTGTGAATAAAAAATAAATTAAAAAAAAAAAGATGGGTGGGGAGCCCAGGAGGGCTGTTGGTTCCTCCTGGGCATTTGGCAGAAGGGAGGGAGTTCAGAAGGGCATAGAGGCAGTGGACATAGGCCCAGGTGGGCACTGGTAAGGGTCAGTGCTTACCAGTGTCTGGACAGGTCATGGCTCAGGGTCCACAGCAGGCCCCCAGCAAGACCCTGAGCCCCTGGCTCTGGTGGTGGGTTGACTCTGGGGAGTTTGTAGGGCCTGGGTACGTTGTGGGGGCTGGAAGGGCAGGCAGCATGGTGTCAAGGAGGTCCTCCTGTGGGGTGGGCCTGGCCGCTGCTGCTTGTCCAGGCTGGTGCATTGGGACCCCTGCTGTGTGTCTTTGACCAACTGATTAGCAACTGACTCCCTGAGTCCAGGTCAAGGAGCAAACTGCTTCCCCTGCCCCAACCCAGGGAGCTGAGGGCGGAAGGGACTCAGGGAGCTGAGGGCAGAAGGGACCCAGGGAGCTGAGGGTGGAAGGGACCCAGGGAGCTGAGGGCGGAAGGGACCCAGGGAGCTAAGGGCGGAAGGGACCCAGGGAGGTGCTTGCCCTCCTCCAGCAGTGCTGGGCTGGCCTGGCCTGGTACCCTGGCTCCCTGTGCCAGCCTGTCCTGACTTTCTCATGCTTTCCTGGGAAAGCAGGCTCTCCATTTGATGCGCAGGTTCCTTCTGAGCCCTCCAAGTCCTGGAAGTGGAGACCACGCAGCTGCTCCATCCCCTTCTGGGTGCGAGGAGCCCTATAACATCTATCATAACTTTTAATACAATCCCTGCTCAGAGCTGCTCTGGAATTGGAATTTAAATCAAAATGTTGTTTTGTGGTCTGGAGGCTTTACCTGGGAAGCTTTTACAGGGACAGCTCCAGAGCCAGCATTGGGAGGGTTGGTAGGAAGGAAAGCCAAGCCTAAAGAAGAGGAGGGTGGCTCCTCAGAGCTCCACCTGGGAGCTCAGGGCACAGAGTCGGTCCAGGGAGGGAGTGAGGAGAGGGCAGTTGAGGGGACTGCTTGACCAGGGGCTTCTTGTTTCCTTTCTCTGGCTGGAACTCACCATGGACTTGGCCCTCCTGTGAGTGGAGGAAGAGCTCTCACAGGTCATCAGATGTTCTGGGCTGTGGGTCTGACTGCCGTCTGGATGGGCTTCTCTTTAGAATTTAGAATGTTGGGATCAGGGAGGGTAATATCCTTGGCCCAACTCTGCCAAGGACACCTTCCTAGAAGATTACAAGTTGGGGACTTCTAGAGGCCCCTGGCTCCCTGCTGGGGCCTGCCTGGAACCCACAGTGAGGCTCAGGACCTGGCTGTTGTAAAGAGGCAGTGGCTGTCCCCCACTCCTGAGGTTGTCCCCACCTTGGGTGCCGGGGAGGTTTGGGCAGAGGGGAGGCAGGTGCTCTGAGGTCAGGTGTGGCCTCTGGAACCAGTGTGCTTTCCTATGAGCAGATGCAGTCCTTGAACTCACAAAGCTCCCTGTCCAGCTGGAAAAGAAAGGAAGGCAGGAAAGTGAGGGTGATGGCCTGGGGTGGGGGTGCTTATGCGGTGTACGGCGACACAGGACAGGGAGGCAGGCCAGGGCAGGCACCAGACAGCCCTCCACCTGGTCCCCACACAGTCCCTTCTGTCCATCAGCCAAGCCCTGCCTTGGACTTCACAGCATGAGTCTTCTGTTGAAATGAGCAGAGGCCTTTCTCGGCCTCCACCCCAACACGTTGAGGCCCATCTGGGCTTGTGCCCTCCTCCTCCCCCTCTTTGCCCTCTGCACTTCCAGGCAGCCCGCCTGGCGGGAGGCACAGCACACACGGTGCCATCTGTGGTCCTTGCCATGCGGCTGCTTCGAGGGGCCTGCAGACACCAGGGCTGCGAGAGGGGCTTTTCTTTCCTCGTTTTCCAAGCCGGCAATGCTGTCCTATCCCATCTGTGATGAAAAGGAGTTCTAAAGTGTGAAGCAGCGAATTTCTGGGGCTGTGTAAGGGATGGGCAGATCCCAGAAGAGGCTGGAGCCCACCAGCAGCTGGGAGGCAGCCGTCCAGTGGGCAGGGCTCAGGGAGAAGGTGTAAAGGTTGTAACTGAAGGAGGGAGAAGCTGGCTGTGGACCTGCTACCAGCCAGGGCTGGCTTCCAAGTAATGGGGAAAAGTGCTCACAGATCAACAGGAAAACCACAATGGCAGAGAAACAACAGAAACTTTTCCCGGGACTGCTGTGTACTGTGTCCTTTTCCAAGATGTGGTCCTACAGGAGCTGGGCTGCATCTGGGATGTAGGATACCCAGGCGTCTGTGGCTCTTCCTGGGTTGGGTGTAGCCACCTCAGTGGGTCGCTCTGAGTGTCTCAGGCAATGACCCATCACACTTTGATGTGGAGAATGTTCCAGGCCTCAGAGGTCCTGGGGAGGAATTGCCCAGGAGAAGCCTGTCCATCCATCTGTGGCCACCCAGCTTGGCAGTTCTAGGTCTGGGACCACCAGATGGGGAGCCTGAATGTGGGCTGCCTCCTTCCTGTCTGAGAGGCTGTCACCACACCCAGTGTTCTGAGTCACTGTGAAACACTGGAGTTCAGGAACCCCATACAATGGGGAGTCCCTGTGAAGTGGCGACCCTCAGGCGGTGGGAGGACAGCCTGGAGAGCCTGGTCTGAGACACCAGCAGCAGGAGGCAGGTCACTGAAATGTGCTTAGAATGACAAAAAGCCTCCCTGTCCCTCTGCAGGAGGCAAGATGCCCACATGGTTAGGATTGGTCAGATCAACTTGCATATACCTTAAAAATAATGTTGAACGGTAGGTGGCACTTGTGAAGGGTTTGTTCTGCATGATCACATGATCACATTAGTGCAAGCTGGGAAAGGTCATGCATGTCCTTGGACACATATGTAGAAGCTAAAACTGAAAATGTGCAGAGAGATGGTGGATGTCAGTTTCAGGGATGCCCCCTCCATGAGTCTGAACATTTTCATGCTTAAAAACTAAACAACAAAAGGTTTTGAGAGTGGGGTGAGGAGAAAGTTTATGGAAGGACAGTCATGTGGAAGGGAGTGAGCCTGGGCAGTGGGCTGGGCAGAGGGAGGACTCCGAGGACTCTGGCAGGATTCAACAGGAAGAGGAAGAGCTGGGACGGGCAGGTAAGACAAGGTAAGGCAGGCAGGTGCTCTGCTCTCATCCAGGCTGGGCTGGACTGAGTGAGTCCAGTCCAGTCAGAAGGGCACTTCAGGGAACCTGGACCCCAGTGGGGGACATACTCCTGCGCCCCCACAGTGTTGATAAGATGTGGGCGGCAGAGGCCACATGTGGCCTAGGATTGGGTGCTGGGTCAGGGGAAGGCTGGTGATCTAGTATAGATGGGTGCAGAAAGGACACTGAATCATGTGTCAGAGAGACATTTCCAAAGTCTCAGAGGCTAGCTCAGTTGTGGAGAGCCGATCCGTGGCTCAACCAGTTCACAATAAATGCAGTTAAACTTTTATTTAGGCACAGCTGCTAATTGCACCGTAAACATTTTTCATCAAGCAATTGCTGTTTACTCGTTCCCCAATCAGCTCATTATCCAGCCACCTCTCTCCACTCCTGGCTTCCGCTCACAAACCCTGCTGCTCTGAAGACTGCCTGCAGCTGTCCTCCAGGCTAGCCCCAGCCCGCAAGGCCTCAGCTGTGCTCAGTGACCACTCTCTCCTCTGGTTCCCAAACCCCTCGTTCAAGGCATCCTGGCCTCCCTGTCCCCTGCTTTCACCCCTCAGCTTGCCCCATGTCTCCCCACTCCTCTCCACAAGACAGGGTTACAGGAGGCAAAAAGCAAGCCAGTATCCTTGGCTCCCAGGCAGGAACATCTTCCTGGCCCTTGTGACAGTGGCCTGTTGATGGTGTCGCCCTGGACTCCTCGCTGGCTTGCCCCACCTTAGAGCACTGAGCCTGGCCCACCTTGGTTCACACCTTGCAAGATCCCTGTCTGGTTGTGGCCACTTCCCTCTCAGGTCTCTGTTGCAGGGCTGCCTCAGGTGGAATGACCTGACCTATTTCTGCATGCCTGCCCTTCCATGAGGCAGCAGGCCTGTGGGTGGGTGAGGCCATGTTGTGGGTCCTCAGCAACACCAACTTTTGGGACATACTCATTCATGTGTGTGTTTGTTAGTGTAATGTAAGTACCCACAAGTGGGCATGTATATGTGTTTAGGTAAGTGGACATGTGCATATATGTGTGTGAGTAACATGCATGCAGATATACACATACATGTGTGCCAGGAAGGTGTTGATGCATCAGTTCATTCATTGGTGTTCATGTATGTATGCATTGCATGCATGATAAGTTTATGTGTATAAATATGCTCATGCATGCATGATTGCACACATGAGTATGTGGATGTTTAGGTACACACATAAGTGCATGCATGCACACAAGGCTGTGTATCCATGCACACACCACATAGATACATATGTGGCATGTTCACATGCATGTGTATTTATGCAGTGCTCATGTGTATGCACATACTTATGTGCATGTGAGTGGTGTGTATATGATGCACATATTTATAATGTACCAGTGTACATATATGTCCACGAATGTCTGCATATGTGGTGTGTATGTGCATGCATATGTGTACATGCATGAGAGGTGCATAAATATGCACATACACACATAGGTGTGCTCATGTGTGTGTGCATATTATATACATGTGAGCATGCATATTTATGAAAATGGTACATGAGTAGCATGCATATGCATATTATTCACGTGTCATGTATATGTCACGTGTGTGAGTGGTGAATGTGTGTGTGCAAGGGGTTTGCACACAGGCCTCAAACTGAGTCTGAAGGGAGTTCCTGCTAGCTCTGGGAAGCGGAGGCTTGGGAGATGTCATGAGACTCTGGCAGCAGGGTTGGGGCACTAACCTCCCTCTGGAAGTTCTGCCTGGTGTGTGCTCAGGGCTCTTCTGTCCTGCTCCCTCAACTGAGGTCAGACCTGGGCATCTGACTTGGGGAATGTTGGGCTGCAATTGGCTGCATGTGCATGTGTGTGTGAATGTGCATGGCATGCTGGCAGAGCAGTGTGTGCTCTGTGTGTGACTGTGAGCACAGGCACCTGTTTGGCTGCCAGAGTGCCCACTGGGCATTGGGGCGCAGTGCCAAAGCGTGTGCCAAAGGTGTCTGAGCAGGTGGACTTTCTCCTGGGCCAGCCTGCACCTCTCTTCAGGCAGGAGAGGTGGAGAGAGGAGAATGTGGGAGTCTTCTCTGTCCCTGAGCTCCCTTAGTGGTGGTGAGAGCCTCAGCTTTGGTTCTCGTCTTTCTGAGACGAGAGTAATCTTCTGGGGTCCTCTGTAGGTGCCCTCAGGGCAGAGAAGTTGCAGAGTACTTCATATGGACAGAGCCCCTCAAAATATTCCTCTGAGACCTCACTGTCCTTCTGGGGATCCAGCAACACTGCCACACCAACTTTGGAGGGATACTGGTCCTGGGGCTTTAGGGCTCAGGGAGAGATCATGTCAATTCCTCCAACCCCTTCACTACGGAGACAGGGCTTGTTAGAGCCCTGAGTATCCTGATGGGTTTTGACTGGGAGGACAGGGCACCAGGACCCACAGGGGCTCCTTCTCTAAGGGGAAAACTGGGTCCAGCATGACCTGGAGGCTTGAAGGTAAGGTGGACCCTGGGATTAATGCCAGAAGCCCTTAGGCTTGGTTCTGTGCCAGGCTTGAGCTGATCAGTCTGTCCTCGAGGCCCCACAACAGGAACAGGCCAGCAAAGGTGCAAGTCACAGGGCTGTGCAGGGCCAGCAGAGACACCTGATAGGAGCTACTGGAGCACTGCTGCCAGAGCCCTGCTGTGGAGCTCCTCCAGGACTCAGGAGCAAGATGGGCCCACGCTGGACCTGGTGCTGTGGGGATCCTCCAGGACTCAGGAGCAAGATGGGCCCACACTGGACCTGGTGCT
>JAJEJO010052547.1:11934-89686 GCA_020662805.1 Glaucomys volans
TGGTTGACTGTGGAGCTTCTCCAGGACTCAGGAGCAAGATGGGCCCATGCTGGACCTGGTCCTGTGGAGCTCCTCCTGAACTCAGGAGCAAGATGGCCCCACGTTGGACCTGGCACAGTGCTTCTGGACAAGTGGTGTGTGTAAGGAGGGACTTCAGGGGACATCAGAATGTTGCAGGCTCTGTGCTGATGGCTTGGAGTTTGTGCACTGTTGGCATGCCAAAGCCTACTATGTGCTTCTGCCTGGAGCTGGGGACAGTCAGGCACTTACTCCCCCTCCTCCCAGAATTCAGGGGAGAGTCTGCCCAGGCCTGCTTTGGGGGCCTCTTGGCTGGTTGGGAACAGATATGGTAATTACATTGAGATGTGACCTGTGTACAAGGGCTGTGGCATCTGGTGCTACCCCAGGGCCCCTTGTCAGCACTGGGACAGGCACAGTGGAACTGATGCCTGAAGATGCACCAGGACCTACTGTAGCCCAGGGGCTGGGGGATTGGGGATCTGGGGATTGTGGTTTCCACAAACCTAAGAGTGGCTGGGGGCCCTGTCTCAGCCCATACGTGGGTCCTGCTGATGTCCCATCCTGTGATTGGACATGCCCTGGTTTGAGTTTGGTCCCTTCTTCCATGTCCATTAGTCCTGACCCAGATCTGGCAGGGACTTGCTAGGACTGGGTCAGGACACCCTGGCTGAGGCCCTGGTGGCTGAGGGCTTCACCCTGCCTTGAAATCTGCTTGGGTTGGAGGGTGTGTGACTGGCTTCTTGGGCAAGCAACTCACCTCCCAGATCCCTAGACTGTTTTCAACCAGATCAATTAGTTCAACTTTAAAGCAATTAGGGAGAAGTAGTGGGCTGGCTCTGCAGGCAGATGCTGAATACTTCATCCCCACCTCTTCCCCAGGCTGAGTGCCACTGGGGGTAACTGAGAGTGCCACTCTCAGGCCTGTGTACCTTCTCTGCCAGCTTTGTTCTTTTTCTTAAAGATCTGACCCAGGCCTTGTTTTCTCTCAACGGTCCGAGGAGTAGTTTAGGGGCATACCTGGGGACAGAGGCCCTGGGATTGGGAGGGTTGAGAGGGGCTGGACAGATGGGCTAGCTTCCCACTGAGGTCCTGGGCCTGGGCCTACTCTGAGGAGGAGATAGAAACTGATTAGAAGCTCAGCCCTGAGTGAGCATGCTGGGTGCAAATTCCAAGTGCTGACCAGTGGCACAGCCCAGCCCCTGTGCCCTGTGGCCTCTGGCCACCCCCAGGTCTGGTGGAGGCTTGGCTTTCTCAGTGGGGCAGAGAGCTGTCTCAGGAGGAGTCCTCTGAGCACAGTAGGCAAGACTTGGTCTCTGCTGCCCACCGCCAGCCTAGCCTGGGCCCTGCACACACGAAGCCTCTGAGCCAGTTCTGGAGCCACACCGTCCCTCTGCCTGGGGTGCAGGAGCGGGCTTCTCAGTGCTGCAGACCACCACCCCCTCCCTGAGTGTGCCTCAGGCTGCTCCGTGGGGAGGGCTCCCGGCTGGCCTGAGGGGGGCGCAGGGCAGGTGCAGGGCTGTTTGCAGACCAAGCCCTTTGTGTGGGGATGCCGTCTTCCGGGCTGCCCCTCCCCACTCCCCCAGCCTCTCAAAGGAGGCCTGTTTTCTGAGCCTCTTTAGTGAACCCCCACCAGTGGTGGTGCAGCCTCCCTCAGACGGGAGGGGTCACCAGTGATCCTTTCAGCACCCTTCCTTCCTCAGAGCGAGGCCCTGGAGAGGTGGAACCACTTTGGCCCCATGTTGTGCAGACGGTGTCTCAGTGACTTGTACAACTCCAGCTGTGGTAAGGGTCCCCAGAGGAACACCAGGGGGTTCCCCAGGGGGCAGTATGGGAAGGGAAGGTCTTACTGCAGGTGGGGTGTTGTGGGTGTGGCTTTCTCTCTGCCCCCGTGAAGCCCAGGGCAGAAGCTGGAAACCAAGTGCTTGGCACTTGCGCTTGGATGCACAGGCTCAGTACAGAGCTGTGAGGCTGGTGCAAGGAAGCACTCACTGAGTACCGGGCTCTGGCCTAGATGAAGGGAGGATAGGGCTTGCCTTGGTAGGTTGGGACTGACCAAGGCAAGTGCATGGCCATTGTGAGGGTGCAGGACAGGTCTCAGCTACCTGGAATCTGATCTGGGTGCTGTGTGATCTCAAGGTCATTTGTGTCCTCTGTGGGCCCGGTGTGTGTATGCTGTTCTGTGGGTCTGCAAGTGGGCTTCATTGGAGGCTCTGGCCCTCCTGAACCTCCACATCCATCTTGGCTGACATGGAACAGGGCCTGGCACTTGGTGTACTAATGATAAGGCTCCAGAGTGGCCAGATTCCTAACTTGGCTATACTTGGGGACCTCAGAAAAAACAGCCCCTTAGCCTTTCTGAGCCCAGAAAACAGGTGAAACCACTACTTTGAATTGCAGGGATGCTTTGCCAGGGCAACATTTGCTGCTGCTGCTGCTGCTGCTCGGGGCTCAGGTAATGGGCGCTGCTCTTCCTCTGGCTGCGATTGCTCAGGGTTACTGTCTTATGCCTGTAGACAGGTTCAATGCCCTGTTTTCAGGGGGACTTTGCAGCTGTGTGAATGCAGGAGTCAGTACATGAGCTCCATACAGTGATGTGCCCAGGTCCACTGTGGGCCCATGCTCCAAGCTTCTGGTTCTTCAATCTGGCAGCCCCTTCAGAGCAGGGGCCACAGGCTCCTAGACTCAGGGTTTGCACCCCTTCCTCCCACAGTCCTGCTTATTCCTCCTCTTGTGGTTCTGGGGTCACCTCCTCTCTGTGCTTCTCTCTAGTAAGTAGCACCTACTTAGGTCTGGTTTACTCACCTGCCCTCCAGGATTTGCAAACAGGCAAGAGGTGCAGCTGAATGTAGGTTGGGGCCAGCAGCCCAGGCCCATATGGCCAGCACATGAGGCCAGGTGGTGGTGGGTCTCATTCCCTACTGCCTCCTGGGGGCTTCTGTCTCACTCCTAGGTCAGCGGCAGGAGGTTGGTTGTGGTGTCTGGACTCTGGGGAGCCCCTGCTATGCCCTCAGTGGAACCTTGGTCAGGGTAGTCACTGAGTCTTGGATCCTTGGTGCTCTGGGGAAGGACAGAGGCCCTCCCTGTGCTGGCAGATGGATAGGATAAGTGTCCTGTCGGGGTCTGCACATTGAGGGAGAGGTTGCAGCAGGACCCTTCAGCCCAAGCTACACAAGGCCTCTCAGGAAGACCCTCAGGGTTCCCTCCAAATGGAGCGTGCACAGTCAGACAGGATGCAAGGCTTAGTGGGGCCCTGACACCATCCGCAGACCCTGTGTCCACTGTGTGTTTTCATTAACTCAGTGATGATCTCGTGAATATCCAACTGCACCAAGGGTTGAATGTGTGAATATTGGACACTCACCTGGCATTTGTAAAATGGACTTGCTATCATTGCCTCACGGACTAGAGAGTACCCTTTGACAACTTCAGGTCCTGGTGGTGCCTCTTGGTGAGTGCCTGGGGAGCTTCTGGGCGCATGGCACCAGCTCCTGCCCAGACTGGCCCTCTTCCAGGAACCTCTCTCACCACAGCCTGTCTCCTGGGGCTGGGGTGGCCCTGATCTGTAGCTTTCCCTTTTCCTCCCACACTCAGGGAAGCTCTGTGTGGGGTTAGGTAGTGAGGGTATGCAGGGTTCTCAGTTTGAGGTCCCTAGTGAGCCACACCCACCATGGTCCTGCACTTACTTAGCCGCACCAGCAAACTCTATGTCACATCCCCCATCTGTGCATGCTTATCAGGCTCAAAACTGGGGCTGTGGAGTTCAGGGTTGTGAAAGCTCTAATGAGCCTCATACAGCCAGCTCAGGGCTCTGGTGTGTGTGTATATGCACATGTACATGTGTACACACACGTGTGCACACACATGCACATGAAATGTATACATACATGTAGTTGTGTGTGGGGCTGTATACATGCATGTAGCATGTACACTCATGGGGTGTATATAAAAATGTATGTCTCTGCTGTGTATGTAGCACATGTGCAATGCTTAGAACATGCATGCATCTGCATGAGCACATGTGATGTATGTGCATGTGTGCACACATTTACGTGTATCCATGCATGAGTATATAAATGCATGTGGTATGTATGCGTGTGTGGTATGCACATGTATAGACATACAAGCATGTGAATATGTGTGTATCTGAATGTGCGTATTTGGTGGAAGTGGGAGAGCCGCATGGAGTTCCGAGTTACTCTCATCTGTAAAGTCTGGGATCTCTGAAGCTTCTATTGGGTTGGGGTTTGGGAATATGTGTACTTGGGGCCCTGGAAAGAGCTGCCAGGCCTGGCATAGTTCAGTCCCCTGGGAGAGTTGGGCTGCCTGGGCTACCCAGGCTGCTGAGGCCCAAGGCTCTGTGGCTAGTGTCACCACTTTTCCTGGTGGGAGTGTCTTTAAGGCACTGGTCCAGAGATCCCTCAGCAACCCACCCTTTGTTCACATGCCACTGTATGCCTCCTGTTCATTCAGGGGCTGATCTAGCTCTGCCCTTCCCTCGAGCTGAGCACAGGTTGCTCCCTACCCAGACTGCAACTGCTTGGGTTTTGCCAAGCAAGGTGTCCCTGGGCCCCTTAGCTGCAGTGTTGGTGCCACAGTCCTGGCCTCCAGCCCCAGCCTCTGCCCTGGGAGCAGTGGGCTCCTGGCCCTTCCAAGATGCATGAATCAGGAACAGTGTGCTGGCCTGCAGGGCTGCCTTGGGGCTCTGTGGATGAAGGCAACTAGGGCCTGGTGCAGATGTGCATCTCCCTGTCCCTTCCTTGGGGCTGCACTTTTGGGTGGTGGGACCATCAGGACATCAGTGGGACTCCTTGGTGGAATGTGGTTTTGCAGGCCTTGGGTGTGCTTGCTGGGACAACGAGGGGCTGGCACCCTGTCCAGAGCTCCAGATGCCCCTTCCTTTTGATGGGCTCCATCCCCTGCTGGGGTGGGAGGGCTCTGAGCTCCCATCCTCCCTGCTTCTCCCGTACTTGGGGAACTTCCTGGACTCTAGAGGATGGAGGCCCTCTGTGGCTCCTGGCCTCAGGGCCAGTTATAGCTGGAACCAGCCCAGGATCAGCATGTGCTGGGCTCCTGGCCCCTTGGCCAGGAGACTCCAGATGCTGGAGACTCCAGATGCTGTTTCTCTCAGGGCAACTGAGTCAGCCCTGTGTCTGCAGCTGCAGTGCCTGCCCCAAGCTCCGGGCTCTAAACCGCAGGGTGGCTCAGGCCAGGGTCTTACTTCCAGGGCTCTACTGTGGGGCGCCCTCCCTGTGTCTGCCTTGACCCCTGTGGCCTTGCTCCCTGTCTGCTGCAATGTGGACTTCGGCAGCCCAGCCTCCATGGCAACCGCTGCAGCTCTGTCCAGGCGCCCAGGCGGCTTTATCTCTGAGGCCATCTGTTCCAGGAGCACAATTCCAAAGCCACTTAAACAGAGCCTGGGGTGGGGCGTGTGTCTGCCTCACATGAGCTTGAACATGTGCACACGGCACACACAGAGGCGGTGTTAGCCCTGTAGGGTGGAAGGCGATGACCAGGAAGCTGGGAGGTCTCAGCAGCAGCTCATTTCCTGTTGTCTGTCCTCGAATATGTCTGGGAGCCTGATGGTCAGGTCTGTATTCTGTGTGCACGCATGTGCACAGTCACATTTGTGCACAGCAGCATGTCTGCAAGTTGTTTCTGTATACCTGTGTGTGTCTGTTTGTGGGTGTCGCATTATGTGTGTCTGTCCATATCTGTCTGAATCTGTGTCTGTGTACATCTTTGTGCACTGGTGTATGTCTGTGCACTTGTGTCTGTGTGTGTTTGTGTGTGTCTGTGTTTGTGTGTATCTATGTGTGCTTCTATGTGCGTCTGCCTGTCTGTGTCTCTGTGTGTCTACCTGTGCATGTCTCTGCCTGTGTGTGTCTCTGTATTCTGTCTGTGGGATCTCCGTGTCTCTGTGTGTCTGTGGCACCTCTGTTGGTCTGTGTGTCTGTGGCATCTGTGTGTCTGTCTGCCTCCACAACCTCCCTCTTGTTCTCTCTGTGCTTATTTCTCTCTGTCCTTCTGTCTGGTGAGCCCCCTCTCCTTGGTCCCCGGGTCGTCTATGCCCTTTCTGCCTTCTGCTGTGTCCACCTGTGTTGAGCCACGCTGCCCTGGTCTCCAGCTCCTCCCTGGCCATTGCTCTATTCTTTGGCCTTGGTCTGCATCCCCCCTTGTCCCTGCGACCTGGGCAGTTGTACTTGCTCTTGACTTTGCCTGCAGGGCTCCAGGGGCGAGGACCTACTCTGTGGGTGGGGACCTACTCTGTGCTCCCTGCTCTCCCAGCATACTCACCTTGCTTCCCCACCTCTCCTGCTCAGTGTGCCCAGGTCCAAGCTTTCTGGGCTGACACCCCATGTGGTGCCCCCAGCTCAAACCCAGCCACTCACTCTGAACCCAGATCCACTTTCACAGATGCACCTCCCTTCCTGCCAGGCAGCTGGAGGCCAATGCTCCCTACTCCAGTGGCACACAGGCCACCCGCTGGGCTGAGATGCGATGGTGGCAGGCCCTGCTGGTCCTTGAGCACCCCTGGAGCCTGAGCCTTGAGGACCTCCCAGAGCCAGCGACCTCAGTGGGGCACCAGCCTGGTTCTGACATGTCCAAGTGGTTCTGCCCCATGCTGGATTTTGAGGTTGTGTGGTTCTTCTAAATAAAGATGCAAAAAAGCAATTTATGGATTTACCACCATTGTAACTTTAACTAATCACTCAATTAACTCTACCTAAAGAATGACTTCCCCCAGGAGAGGGTCTAATCTAGAGAGACTTCATAACAGGCAGGCATGGTGGGTGCTGTGATGCCTGGAGGGGCCTTGAACTGGTGTCTCCCAGAAGAGCAGGGACCCAGGGGCATAATGGGCACAGTAAGACAATACCAACCAGTCCTGGCCTGATGGCACCACTGTGCCCTGGTTTGACATACGCAGAGAGAATCGGAGAGGACAGAAACCCCACGAGGCCCTTGGCATCATATCTGCCACAACCAAGAGGAAAAGGGACAGAAAAAGATGGGACCATACTGACAACAGCAGTATGTAGTATGTACATACTCCCCCGCTGCCCCACTCCCCTCCTCCCCTCCTGCCCCACTCACCTCCTCCTCTCCTCCTCTCCTGCCCCTTCTCCCAGACTCATGTGGTGCCTTATCGATTCCCAAGGCTCCCTTTTCCTGTGACGATTCACCTTTATTTGCAGTCCAACCCCTGCCTGACCGGCTCAGATTTAGTGGCATGGCCTGGGTGACATATCTCTGGGTAATTAAGGGTACTCAGGCATCTAAGCAGAGCTGTGCACCCCACTCTGCTCCCCTATAGCAGGCTTGGGTCAGGCAAACTCTGGAGGCCTCTTGGTCACACCATTGCTGACCCCAGCAGTCTGTCTTCCTCTAGCTCTCTTTCAACGTGGGTGGGATCAACACCAGAGCCTCCCCAACCTCTTCTCCTTCTACTGCTGACTGACACTCTCTGAAGTCCTCACTGGGCAGGCCAGTACTCCCCTGATCTGCCTCCCCCAGAGCTCTGAACTCCCTGTTGGCCTCCTTGCCCAGAATGCTGCTGCCCCGCCCCCTGCCCCAGGGTTAAGTACCAGCTGGGAGGGAGAGGACTCCACTTATCAGGAATAGTGGCCTCCCAGCGCAGACTCTGTGTGGCCAGGTTCATTGTTTCAATAGGTCTCAGTGGACAGTGAAGGGTCCTGAACATGGGTGAGGCAGAGGACTTGTTCCAGAAAAGGCCCCCAATCCCCACTTCCCCCACCTCCCCACCCCTACTCCGAAGGAGCTGCTAGGAGATCCGGTCCCCAGCACTCCTGCTCCCTCCACCCTCTTCCCTGCATGGCCCCCCTCTGCCTACAGGGCTTCCTGAGGCACCCTGGTCCCCACTTCACACTGCCCCTCTCCACAGCTTCTGCCTGGACTAGGTGGGGTCAGTCTTCAGGGTTGTGGGAAGGTCCCACTCTCCTGCCCTTCCCACCCAGTTCTGGACTGTCTCCCCCAGGCTTCAGGCTTGATCTTGTCTGACAGCCCCTGCCTTTCCTCACTGCTAGTCCTTTAGTGTGGGGAGGGTGGTGCCTCTGCCTCCCCACGCCCCTTCCAGGGCCCTGCAGGCGGGGCCCATTGTCTGGGCAAGAGGCCATTGTATGGGGGAGGGGAGCCTCCTTGCAGGCCGCTGGGCATCAATTTGTGATTATCTCCTTTAGTCTTGATTGGCTGGCTATGGGGGGCTCCCCAGGGCCCTGGGACACAGAAGTTTGCATAGCAACATCTTCCAGCAGGTGAGGCTTTGTGGGAGCTTCCTGGGTGTGTACTTCCCTGGCCCTACACCCCTCATGCCCCTCTCCAGCCTGTGCACCCAATTCTGCCAGGATCCCCCACGGTGCTCTTTGCTCTCTTCTGGGCACCGAGAAAGTGACAGACACGTGCCCCCATCCCCAATGCCACAAGGGCCGCTTGGAGCTGCCTGTGTACTCACTTTCGGGGACTCTGGCCTGCTGAGGAGCTACAGGAGGTGGGAGGTGGGAGAGTGGTGGGAAGGGGCCTCCTCTTAATTTACTCGTCCTCAGGCGAGGTGGGGAGGTGGGCGTAGGTGTCACAGCCAGCTGGAGCTCTGGAAGGGTGGCTCAGAGTGAGTGAGGTCCACTGGGGTTTCCTGAGGCAGAGGGCTTTGGCCAGGCTGCCACAGCAGCGGTGTGTGAGTCTCACGAGCTGGATGCCAAACGTCTGCGAGTGTGAGACAGGCACACAGTCAGCATGGAGTGTGGGTACAGTGGCTCCGTTTTGTTTGCTCCATCTGCCAGGGCCTGCCTGGGGCAGCGCCCCCAGCCCTCAGCTGTTCTATACAATATTAATGCTGACCATCTCCGCTCCACACACAACGCCCTAATTGTCGCAGGCAGCATTAGGGCAGGCGCCCATCTGCGGGGAAGCTTTCAGAAGGAAACAAGGAAACCTCACCCCCAGCTGGCCACCGGAGAGGTGGTGCCAATTACAGATGCAGAAAGTTGAGACCAAGATTACTTGAAAGAGTTTTTATGAAGCAGATGAATCGACACTTGGAATGTCTGTGTGCAGATTTGCACAAGTAATTACACCTTATTTGAAATGATCTTACCAGCTAAGCGGTCATTAAGCCTGCATCCCCAGCTCACACAAAGCACTTTCCTAGCATGGCTGCAGCCACACGTTTGGTTTTATAAACTCAGACTCCCATGTGGAGTCTCTGAGTGCCCACCAATCAAACAGGAGTTTTTTTCCCTGTGGATCTCTCCAAACTTAAAATTAAAGAGACACATGCAAAATAAATAAATAAATAAATAAATAAATAAATAAATAAATAAATAAATAAATATAGGCACATACAGTTTTCCCACAGATTTTTTTGAAAAAAAAAAACGTGAAGCATGAGCTCCATACTTTGTGGAAAAGAAAATATTTCACGATTAAAAAAAAAATCTTGACAAAATTTCACCCCGTATAAGAAGAAAGTTTTAGGTTCTACCTGGCAGCTGTCACAAGCCGGGGCTGTGCGGGTTGGAGCTTTGGGTTTGGAGCCGCCGCTCCTTGGGTTTGGAGCTCCCAGCCTGGAGTCCAGCGTCCGCGAACGGTGCAAACGCACACTCGAGCGCGCCGAGAACAAAGGCGAGCGCGGCGGGGGGAGAGCGCTGTCCAAAGTGCTGATCCGACGCCGCCTCTGCTCAGGCTCCTTCTTAAGGGCTGAAGGGCGGTGGCCAAACCCGAGAAATTTGCCGGCAAACACCTCCGCCCTGCTCCTTCCCGGGACTCCCGCTTTGTTCTCTTGATGGGTCAGCTAAAGATTTTGAACCTGTACTCTTCAAAACCCATCTTCTGAAAACGCCAGTTACCCCCCCCCCCCCCCCCCCCCCCCCCCCCCCCCGCACCTCCCAGCAGGGCGCCGGGCTGCGAGTTCTGCCGGCTGCAGGCTCTGTCGTGAAGTTTCTGGGGGCATCTCAGGTTCTCCTGCAGCAGCCCCAGGCAGGGTCTGGGCCCCTTCCCGAGGACTGGAGCGACACCCGGGAGCCCATGGCCACTCAGAGGGGAATGTGAGCTGCTGACAGACAGGTTTGTGCGATTCCTCACGAGGCCCTGGTGGCACACTTGGGTTTCTGCCTGCTCTCTCCTGGTTCTGCGTGGCTCCTTAAGTTTGACTGTTACATATCTGGATTGAAGGTTTTCCCAGAACTTTGGCATTGCTGGGAGCAAGACTGACTCAGCACTGGGCCTCCCTTGGCTCCCACCTGCTCAGGAACAATGGTGCATGGAGCTGCTCTGAGCCTGCAGTCTGCCGATAAGTGTTCAGTAGAATTTCTGAAAGCCAAAGGTGTGGGGTGTAAAATACCCAGTACTCCCAGCATGTTCAGAGGAGATAGACGCGGTTCTTCGGAGCGTTTCTTGGCTGAATGCATCCTTTTATGCTAATGGATATGAGTTCATGAAAGAATAGAAAAATGGTAGGCAGTCACTGTAGGAGATTCAAACTGTTCTCATTTGGCTAATTAATATTTCATTCTCAGTTTGGCTGCTGCAGGCTGCATGTATTTCCTTTTGCCTGATCTACACAATTGTCCTGCATGAGTTTTGCATTCTATTTGTTGAGAATGGTGTGTATGTGTAGGACTCCACCATGCTTGCTCTGGGGATGGAGTCTCTTAGTCCCCATCAATGTGGACAGCTTCTTCAGCATATTGACCATGGTGGCTCATGGAGCAGGGGGCTTCTCGGTTAACATCCACCATCAGGACCTGCTCTTTCAAGAAAGTCAAATGCTCCAGTTCTGTCTTGTTCATGCTTTTGGTCACCTGAACCCTCCAGAGCTCATCGAGTATGGTGTCCCTGTATGATTTGCCAAGAAACAATGCTTGCTGTCTGTTGAGAACTCAAGCTACACTTGCCCTCTGTGGGTCGGCTGTGTTGTCTTTGCAGGGGTCTGAATTCCCTTGCTAGTAAGTTTCCCATGTCCTTGTTCTGATTTCTCAGTGTGAGGAGAGGACTTGGACAGCAAACAAGAACACCTGGTTCTGGAGGTGCTTACCCAGGAAATCTGTGTTCACACTGGATGTGAAAAGCCACACAGGCAGATGAGGAAGTAGACAGCAGGTGCCTACATGTAGGCACTCCCAGGGTGTGTTGGAAGACTCTTGATGCTTTTGGCATAGCTTGTTGCAGACAGTTTGGAAAGGACTCAGGGAAAGACAGGACAGAGAACTTGAGCAGTGTGCTTCTCTCTGATTGGTAGGAGCTCCGTGTTTTTAGGGGTAGGGTACCAATGCTCAGCAGTTTCTAACTTGTGTTTGGGAGGGTTTTGTTGTTTTAAAAATTAAAAAGGGAGAGTGTGACCATGAAAAAGGTCTTTTCCTGATGTTTTCTGTTTGTGACTTTACTTTGTTGGTGCTTTTTATGCATGAAAACAAACAAAAAAACTCAAAACAAACAAACAGCAACCCATCTATTTAAATTCTTGGTACTTGAATATGCAGATGAACCCACGTATAATACTCGGGTTGGTTTGAGTAATAAATTCTGCAGCCCGTTCTTTATGATGGGAGGTCATATTCCTAACCACCAATAAATATTGTAAAGCACTTTCGCTGGAGCCATGCTAACCCAGGGCATCTGTCATTCTGGTCGCTGCTATTAGGAATTATTGGACTGAACCACCGGCAGAGAAAGAGGAGGGGGGTGAGCATGGCGGTGGTAATGCTCTCTGCCCTTTTGTATAGTTTTCATTTTAAAAAAAAAACCAACCATGCTGCATATTGATTATGGATCGGTGTGGGTAGATGTAGGCACCTTGTATTGGTGAGACAGAGGGCAGCCGACAGGAACTTCACTGGCCTGGGGCACCTCTTGCTCCCAATTTGGCAGACCCATCTTTCTGATGCTATACTGTAAATTTATTTCACCTCAGAGAGTAAACAGATATATTGGAGCCCCAAGGGTTCATGGGTAGCGTATTTACAAAGGAGACTCCTCCGCCAGCCCGTGCCACCGCTGCTAATGAGAGCGGTCATTAAGGAAATGAGACGGCGCCTTCGCTGGCTTAGGAGTTCGCACTGAGGGGAGAAGACATTTAATTGAAACCCGCACGCAGGCTTCCCCACATGTGACCGCTGTGAGGGCAGCAGCTGCCTCCCCTCCCCCGTCCACTCTGCACCCCCCATGTAAATTTCATGATTGCTTTCCGTGATGTCATTTTGAAGGAGGACAGACAATAGCTGTGGGGAAAGGTAAGTCACTTTATGTTCTTTTGCTGACAAAGGCAATACCCATCGCTGGCTTTCCCCTTGGACAGGGCAGGGGAGGGCACCAGCAGAGTTAGCTTCTGTGAGGAGCCTCTCTTTGCTGGAAAAGCAGGTTGGGGATCCTTTTAAGGCTGTTCTGAGGACGAGGCTTTCTTCTCCTCTGGTCTGCCCGGGCTGTGTTCCTCCCCTCTCTCTGCCCCTCCTCCTTCCATACCCAGATTCTCGTGGGCATGTTGTGCGTCAGAGAGAAAAGACATTAGGGGAAGGGGACACTGGATGGAGGCAGCAGCTTTATGTGCATTTCTGAAAAGGAGTGCAGATATGTCCGGTCCTGGGACTCTGCACCCCTGGCCCAGGGAGGAGGCTGATTCCTTAACCACAAGGTCTTGCTGGAGAAGGGCTCTGAGATTGGGGGTCTCAGGTGGGACTCACATGCAAGGTACGGCTCAGGGATGCTCATAGGAGCGTCCTGCCTTTGCCAGCCCTGTACTTCCAAACTTTAGGAGTGACGCCCAGGGTGTGCGTCTGTGGGATCCTTGTGCAGAACTGAGCACCGCCGTTCCTAGCGCCTTCTGCAATGTGGCTGTGGGTTGAGAAGTGTGGTTGTTTGTGGTGTCAGTATAACTGGATTTGCATATTTAAAATTAGGAAGTCACTTTGAGCTTTGAACACCATAGCCTACAGGACAGCACGTTCTGGGGCCATGGGCTTGGCTCTGTCTCCTGAACTCACAATCTTTATGCACCAGGAAAATAAAGAAGCTGTGGTGGTGTTGTCTGGGCTGTGGGTACTCACTGCTTGCTCATTCCAAACCACTAAGCCTCTTTTCTCAGCACCACCTTTGAATCAGTAGACTCATTGGCTGGCAAAGTTGGGTGTTTAATTTCTCAAACAAAACCTCTGAGAGGTGTGGGATTGCATGTGACTGGTGTTGGGGCATCAGGCTATGCTACTACAGTGATGATAATGACAGTGGTGGTTTTAATTATCTTTCAGGAGGGGGTGAGAAATTTTGCTCCAATGTTTAAGGAGAAAATCTTAGAGAAACCTGAGGACTTTTCTGAAGCTACTGGCCGAGTGAACAAAAGACAGGAGGATGTTGGGGCAAACCTGGAGGGAGGGAGCACCCAGCTGGCACTGAGGGGACTCCCTCTGGTTCCTCAGAGGTGCTGTGAGAGTGGGGGTGCTGGCCCCCTACAGGGCTGCTGGGGGAGGTCCCCAGCCCCAGGCTTCGTGTCCCCAGACCTCCCTTTCCATTGGTCCTGGGCTGTGATTATCACCTCCTTCCATATGGCCCTGTTAATTAATGGTAAACAAAAGAGCAGAGAGCAGGGATCACAGCCTCACCAGGATGCTGCTGCCAGTGGAGGCAGGACCCTTCCTCTCCCCCAGGTTATTTTCCTTGTGCAGGGGAGGCTGGGTTGAGGCTCAGAGGCAGTTTCTTCTCAGAGAGAGGAGGCTGCTTCTTGAACTGCTCTGTCCCATGGGGCTGGAGTCTGAGGACCCTGTTGTGGGCACCTGGGTGGTGCTGGACCTTGCAGTTTGCTGATCCAAGGGACTGAGCACAAGCCTCCAGGGGCTGGACATAGAGGCTTTCCATCATGTATGGTCTGCTATCCATGCCCCACTGCAGAGACTGCAGAGCCCAGATGTGGCCCTAGGAGTTCCTCAGAGTAGGGGGCTGCTTCTGTCTGAAGTGTGACCTGGGGTATCACCACAGATTCAGAAGCAGTCCCTAGAGTTTGGTGCCAATGCTGCACCCCAGAGTTTGTGACCCAAGTGCTGTGGTTCTGGATAGGGAGAGTCTACTCTGAGAGACTCACTCATGGACCCTCTCGTCTGTAGGGTGGCTGTGTGTGGGGCTGGACCCCCACTGAAAGCCTCTGTGTGCCCAGAGACATTGGAGGGATTGGAGAGTGTGCTGGCATGTTGCAGTTCTAGTGTCCACCTGGACATAGCCAAGATCTGCGCTTGCCTCCTGCCTGTGGTGGGCAGTCTTCTAATGCTGCCTGGGTTCCCACCCCTTCTCTGTCCCCCAGACCTTTTCTGGTGGGGTCACTGAATATGCAGATGAGGACATGGGTGACACTGTATCAGTGAGTGGCACTGGGTAGAGGTGCTGACCACACCAGCCACCCAACACCCTTTCCAGCCAGAGCTCTGCTGCCCACTTTCTTGGAGCTGCCCATGCCCAGTAATGGCTATTTGCAATGCTGGTTTGCATGGTCCAGCACTGGGTGAACACAGCAGGTGAGGGGCCTGCAGACTGAAAAAGTGCCAGAGACCTCCTGGGCCTCCAGCAGCTGGTTGATGGGGGCAGGCAGGCTCGTGGGGACAGAGTGCTCCTGGGTGGGCTTGGTACAAAAGGTATGACTGCTTTGGAGAAGGGTGAGTGAGGCTGGGCTGGGTTGTGGTTAGGTGCAGAGACAGCCAGGACACCTTGGTCAGCACTGGACCTGGAGTGGTGGATAGGGAGGCAGGGAATCTGTGTACCTGGCAGAGCTCAGGGTTGACTATGAGGCAGGCAGTGGCTCTGATGGTCAGCTAAGCCCTGGGTAGGCTGGGCAGGGGCCAATCAGCCAGACTTACATGTTACTCAGGCGTTCTGGAAGGGTCTGGCTTCCCAACCCTGGAAATTCCTGTCCAGAGCCCTTTGTTGTTGGCTTTTCCCTTGCAGAACACTGGGGGGAGAGGGTCTCCTCCTGGCCCCAGCTGTCTCCCAGCACCTTGAGCCTCCTTCTCTTAGGGCTGCTCTTTCTGCTCTCTCCTTGTGAACACTCACGAATAAACCAGAAGTTAGTTATCTACAGATGGAGTTTTTCTAAAATATTTTAAAAATTGTTGATGGATCTTTATTTTATTCATTTATATGTATGTGGTGCTTAGAATCGAACCCAGTGCCTCACACATGCTAGGCAAATGCTCTGCCACTAAGCCACAACCCCAGCCCCAGATGTAGTTTTAATGGGAATTTTGTGGTGTGAGTTTAAGGCCAATCAGAGGGTCAAGAGCCACATTTCCCAGAAGGAAGAAAGCAGCAGCCATGGTGGGTGCTCCTCCCTGAAGGCCCAGGGCCCTGTGCCCGTCAGGGTGTGTGCTGGGCTTTGGCCCCAGGTGCTTTTGCGCCCAAGCGCACTTTCCATCCTCCGTAGATGCTGACTTGCTCCAGACCCCACTTAAAACGCCCAAACAGAAGTGAGAGGGGGCACTTTCACCTGCACTGAAATGCTCTTGATTTCCAGCTCCCGCAGGGCCTACTTCAGAGAGAACAGATTGATAACAACCACAAGTGGGAAGCAGCCCCCATGTCCTGCCGTTTATCTCCAGCAGCGCTGGCTCTCCTGATGTGGTCTGGGGTCCCCATCTGTGTACTTAGGGCACATGCTGTGCTTTCTATCACTGTTGCTTCATGTTCTTTTCAGTTTTAAATTTGCACTTTAAGAGATGCAATGTTATTTTAATCCTAAGGAATGTATGTAACTCAGAGGGCATTTTGTTTCTAAATATTTTTTTTTTGAAAATTTTTGTTTAGTTGTAGATGGACAGTGCATTTATGTTATTTATTTGTTTATATGTGGTGCTGAGGATCAAACCCAGTGCCTCACACGTGCCAGGCAAATGCTCTACCACTGAGCCATAGCCCCAGTCCCTCAGAGGGCATTTTAATCTGCTCCAACTGAGTACTCTAGTACTCAAGACAAATCTGCCTTGCCCAGGTTTAGTCCTGCCCTTGGGAAGGGAGAGGCTGTCCAGCAGTGTGTCTGTGCCTATGGCCACCCCTTTTCCTGTGGCTGGGGGCATCCACCAGCAGACCCACCCTCTTGCTTAGGGGATTAGGCAGCTCCTGGGTGGTGTTTGCTAAGGTTGCTTGTAGCTTTTTGGACATGCCCTTAGGCCTTGGGTTTATGAGGGACAGTATCCTTGGAGTGTGGCCTGTCCAGGAGGTTGGAGGGGGATCGTCCTCAGAGGGCTCATGTGCAGGGTGGAGGTAACCCTTTGTTTTCACTGCACAGGGTGGCTGAGCAAGGTGGGAATGAACATGTGTGACGCAGGTGTGGGAAGGAGAGTGGAGGCATCACATGGCCTGAGCTGCGGGCAGGTTGCTTGCCTGGCCCACTCACCCTGGGCCTGGCTTCACCTCTCAGTCTTGTTCAGCGTCATTTCAGCATTGGTCTGAGGACTCGGGTAGAAGCCAGTTGGGTCCTCTCCTGGTTCCCATTTTGCTGCCTAAAGCTGCACTTAGGGGAGCAGAGGGTCTGCCACCTGCAGGGCAGAGCTCTCTGCCAAGTTCTCTCTGTTGGAGCAGGAGCCTGGATGTTCCATGGAGCCCCCAGGGCTTACTTAGAAGTCCCTGGCAGGTTCCCCAGACCTCAAACCCGCAGGGTCTAGGTGGCCTCCCATTTGTGTCCCACAGCTCTGAGGCCCTGAGTCCTTTACTTCTGTGACCCTGCTGAGTTGCTCTGTCTAGGTACTTGGCACTTCTCACCCATGGGCTTGGAATTCTGAAAGTGAGGTGGTTTCAGCGGCTGTCTTCTGTGGGCAGTCCAGGAGACCCTGGTGAAGGTGCCTCCTGTTCTTTTCTGACTCATATGAAGGACTCTCTGTTCTGGGCTTCCTGGGGACCCTGGCTTTGGTGGTTCAAAACTGTCTGCTCAGTTTCCAAACTGCTCAGTGAACAATTGGTTTGTGAATCATCAGTTTGCAGGTAGAGTTGCACAATTGCTCTTGCATATTCTATGTGACCAAAGGTTTTTTTTTGGGGGGGTGCAGAGGTTGTTGGAGATTGAACCCAGGGCCTTGTGCATGCTAGGCAAGCACTCTCCCAACTGGGCTGTATCCCCAGTCTCTGACCAAAGTTTTGCTTAGGAAAAAACAGGGACTTAAAAAAATCAAGAGGGCTTGTGATATTCAATATTTTTTCCATTGACACAGGGCTATTGTTTATAAAGTGGGTCAAAAAACAAAAAAATGAAAAAAGGCCTGGGGTGTGAAGGGCAAAGAGGCAGCCCAACACTCGCTATGCATTGCCACTGTGAGGTGAGTGGCATAACTGGGCTTAGGATGCTCTGGAGGAGCCTTCCACCAAGGCCCCACTTGGCCCTGCTGAGCCTTCTTGTCTATACACAGTCAGCCCTGGAGGGCATCCCCAGCCCACAACCTGGCCTTTGCTTCCCTCTTGGCTCTTTCTACAGCCTGGGAGACATCCTTGGTTCCTTGGTGTGCCCTAGCCTGCCCTTCAAACTTATTCTCCATCCCCAGCCAGGTTGTCCCCAGGATCCTTGGACAAAGGTCCCCAACTCCTTTAATCTCCTGCTGTTGGATTTTTGCTTCTCTTTCAAGGCTTAGCACAGATGCCACCTGGATCCTTGGATTCCTGGCTGTTACTTTCACTAGTCTTTCTTTCTCTCTCTCTCTCTCTCTCTCTCTCTCTCTCTCTCTCTCTATCTCTCTCTATCTCTTTTGCTTTTTAAATTTTATTTAAAAAAAATTTTAATTTGTTCTTTTTAGTTATACATGAAATAGAATGTATTTTGACTTATTTTACACACATGGAGTATAATTCTCCATTCTTGTGGTTGTACATGTTGTGGAGTTACATTGGTCGTGTGTTAATATGTGGACAAAGGACAGTAACGTCAGATCAGTCTCATCTTTGAAACACCTTTCCTGCCAGGTGCTTTGGTGCCTGCTGTAATCCCAGGCGCTCAGGAGGCTGAGACAGGAGGATCACAGGTTCAAAGCCAGTTTCAGCAAATTGGTGAGGCCTTAAGCAACTTAGTGAGACCCTGCCTCGAAATAAGAAATAGAAAGGGCTGGGGATGTGGCTCAGTGGTTAAGATCCCTTGGGTTAAATTCCTGGAACAAAAAAAAGAAAAACAAAACAAACAAAACAAAACAACAAAAAAAACCTTTCCCAGTAACTCTGCTGTCACATTGTGCATGTGAGTGGGGGTCTCTTCTTGCCTTCAGAGGAGACTGGGCCACTGGCTTGGGGCCATAGGCTGCCCATTCAGGCTTGCCTGGCACAGGAGCCTGTGACTGCCCAGACTCCTCTGTCAAAGCAGTGCTGGAAACTTTCCATAGCAGACTGGATGTAGCCAGAGAAGGACTGAGAGTCTGGCTTTGACGTAGAGGTGGAGGCTGGGCCCTGCCTTTTTGCCACTGGAGACTATGCCTATCCATATATAGACTATGAATCCACGCTGAAGGAATTATTTTTTAGTTGTCTGGTTTTTAGATTTTTGGGGGGCTAGATTATCTAGATTTCTGTGGCACCTCGTTTTATTTGCATGTAAGCCATGCCCAACCCTGGCCTTGGTAAGTCACACAGCCATGGATGCCTCTTAGGATCTCATTTCTGCATCAAGTCGGTCAGCTGTGAGTGTCCCCTGCCCAGGAAACACTGGGAGGCGATTTTCCCAGTCTCTGGGATGTGGACTACAGCTTGCCACTCGGAGACTTCTTCCTAGGTGTATCTGTCTGAAGGGAAAGAGCAGTGGATTTGTTATACAAATTGCAACTGGACAGGCTTTGCACCCCCTGGAAAGTTGCCCAAAGGTGAGGGAGGAGCCCACTGCAGAGGTCTGGCCCAGCCCCTGTTCCTGTACCTGCCTGTGCCTTCACTCTTCCGCTCCCATGGGCTTTGCTCATCTGGCTGTGAATCACAGGTTAGAATTGCTGCTGGGCACAGCTTCTTCATTTCCTCTTCCAGCTTCAGTGCTTGGCTAGCAACCTGTGCTTCCCGCACCTGGAGGAACCAGAGCCAGTTGTGTAGGAGCGTTTGAGTCTCACTCTCCTTCCCACAGAGCCCTCTGGGGCTTTGAAAGCCTGTGTGCCCATGTAGGGGTGTGACCTTGGGACCTGGGGGACTCTTTCTGCAGGTGCCTTGGTGCTCAGGCTGTGAGTGAAGTGTTTGCATTTTCTCCAAACTTTGGTCCCTATTGGCTCTGTGTACTGAGCACTGTGCATCCAGGTTGGGAAATTAGCAAGCCCCCATTCCCTCTGGGTTTCCAAGTTGGAAAGGCAGCAGTGAGTGGGCTCTTGCTTCACCCTGGACCCCAGAGCCTGGGCTGTGCAGCCAAACCTGTCTGGGAGCGGCTGCCTGGGGCTTGCCCTTCTCTACACACAAGGATTTGGGCAGGAGTCCTGGAGGGACTGGGAGTAGGAGAAGAATGGAACTATTTTCAAAAATCCCCTAACCCCAAGGCAGCACCCTGCCTCAGTGTGTGCCTCAACCCTTGCTTTCTGAGCAGAGGTGAGGCTGCTTGGACAGCTCCTGCAGGGATTGTGATCCAGCTCCTTCCAGGTGGGTTGTCAGGACCCCAGTAAAGTGTGGCCTCAAGGAAGGAGGTGGTTTCTTCTTTCTCTGGGCTAGAAAGAGGGGATGTTCTGACCAAGAGAGTTTCTGGCACTTGTGTAGGAACACTGAGCAGAGTTCCAGCTGCCCTTCTAGTCCTGGGGCTGGGGGTGTTGGGTGTGCCCTCTGAGGAGTTCACAGTCCCATTCTCTTAGTTCAGGACCGAGTCTGCCTCTCCTGTCCTGCTTGTAGAGGAGTGAGTGGGGGCTGGGTCTGTGCCGTATCCCAGGGGTTCACACAAGCCAAGTCCAGCTGTGCCTGGTCTGAAAAGGTGCCTCTGGTCTTGACCTATAAGGCAGGGCTGGCCAGTCAGCCTCGCTGTCCACCAGAATCCTTTCCTGACACAGGACAGGGCTGGCTGCCCTGCCGGGGGGGGGCAGCAGCAGGTGGGGGTGCCTTCTTTGGGCTTAAGACTTATCACTGACCTGTGGCCTGACCTGGCCAAGGGGGGTGGTGTCAGGGTAGGAGGGAGCCTATCAACGCCTCTCACAGGGCTGCATCTGTTTCTTCCTCCTGGGCTCCTCCTTCAGCACCTTTCCTGTTGTCCCCATTCTGGACTCACCTCCTCTAACTCCTTGTCCTGGTGTGCAGGTGTCTGTGCTGCTCCCTGGAGCTCCAGGAGCATCCTGGGATCATGCCAGCCAGAGGGTAGAGGTCGGGGCTGAGTGCTGAGGTCCACCTGGGGCTAAAGGAGTTCCTGCCTCAGAAGGAAAACCCTGTTTGCACCCTGCAGAGCAGGTTGCTTGGTCTGCTCTGGGTTCTAGCTCTGCTCAGGCCTAGCTCTGACAACTCTAGGGAAGCTGGTGATGCTGCAACACTGTGCCCTGGGCTGGACACACTCCTCCCCTGCTGGCAGCCTGGATGGCAGTCCACTTGGGGCGCCAGTCCAGTGACTTGGTTTGGAAAGTTGTTATTACTGCCTCGCAGTTTAGCTGTAGCTTCTGCAGCACTGGAGAGGTTAAAAGAAATGATGATAATATAAGAGAGACTCAGCCACTGCCTGCAACATGCTATTTGCATTTTTAAGGAAATACTTCTTTGAGACAGCCTGGGTGAAAGGTCACTATTTGCATATAAATGGAAAAGAAAGTGTATGATGCTGGAGGTTACTCCACATTATTTTCTCAGCAGTGAGCTGCTGTTGGAGAGATTAAGGGACATGGCTTGCGTTTGGCTTTTATTGAATAGAGAAAGTACCAGCAAGACTGAGTTAGAAGCAAAATAATGAGAGAAATGTGCAAAGCTGTAGAATTGCTGACTCCCCCTGCCCACTCTTCCCTCTCTCATTTTCACCTAAACTCAGCAAAAGCAGGTCTGTCTGCTCTGGTCAGCAACTCTCCACTCTCTGGATTCTACTTAAAACAAGAAGAAAGAAGAGCCAGACTTGCCTTTGCTTCCCCATTGGCCCTATTTGTGTTTCTTACCCAAAGCTGTTTCACTGGGGAGGGATACCAGCACAGGCCCTGGGTCCCCCAAACTCGGGGATGGAAACCCCTACTCTACCTGTGCACCTCCAGGGCTGGGGTCTGGCTCTGGCTGGGAGGAAAGGGCTTCTATCTGGGCCCCTACAGGAAGTGCAGGGAGGCAGATTCTGGGGTCCCGTGGGGCCCAGGCAGCCTATAGCCTCCAGGGGCCCAGATTTGGGGCGCGGGTCATAGGCCCCTCATGGAGAGTTTCAGGCTATGTCCCAGGCCCGGCCCCTGGCTTCCCAGGGCCTGGAGGCAGAGTCAGTCTACCTTTGGGTGGACCTGGGTCTGGGGCAGGATGCCCTGCCCTGGAGGGAAGGCACGAAGATGTCCTGCCAGAAGGAGGGGCCTGAGATTCCCCTGTTCCCTGCTTCAACCTCCCTCTCACAGAGGCTTCCACTGATAACTTTCCCACCACCATTATTTTAAAAAATGATTTATATTTTAATATTATTGTATTTTTATACCTTTATTTTATTTACCTATTTTTATGTGGTGCTGAGGATTGAACCCAGTGCCTCACACATGCTAGGCCAGCACTCTACCACTGAGCTACAGCCCCAACCCCAATAATTTTTTTTTTTGGTCATAATGGGGGTTAAACTCAGGACCTCATGAATGCTAGGCAAGCACTCTACCACTGAGCTATATCCCCAGCCTCCCCTGTCCACTATTTTAAAAAATATTTCTGAACACATCTCAAACCCACAGGAAGGTTTCAAGTCCAGGGCAGAACTGATTCCTGAACCATTTGAGATGCTGTTTCCAGAATGCTGGGTGGGCTTCCAAACCAGGGTCTGCTTTCACTTGCTTCTGGGTTCAGAACCACCTGCTGTGCTGGGTCTTGGTGCCTTGTCAATCTGGAATAAAGTGGTTTCAGAGTTCCCTGTCTTTCATGACCTTGAGCTTTTGTAGTATTCCCTATTTGCCAGTTCAACTACCTGTGACTGGACTTGGGTCTGCAGGAATGCCCATGTGAGCTTGTGGTCGCCAGACAGCCCTGCGGTCTGTGACAGGCCAGGCCTTGGGGGCACCTTATTGCCTTGCTCAGGCTCTGACAGCAGCCAGCCCAGTGCCCAGACTGTGGTTCTCAAGACATGGACATGGCAGTCCCAAGTGTCATGGGGCCTGACTTCTACGTGGGCCCAGGACTGCTGCCTTAGCCACAGCACCTGCGGCTTCCTTCATGGCACTGAAGGGCTCTTCCTCCTTCCCTCCTCTTTCCTCCCTCCCCTTTCTCCCTCCTTCCTCCTTCCCTCCTCTTCCTTTCTCCCTCCCTTTCCTCTCTTCTTCCTCCCTCCCTCTTCCTTCCCTCCTCCTTCCTTTTCTCTCTTCCTCTTCCTTCCTCCCTCCTTCCTCCTTCCTCCTCTTCCTCTCCTCCTTCCTCCCTCCCTTCCCTATCTTCCTTCTGCCTCCCTCTTCCTCCTTCCCTCCTTCCTCCTTCCCTCCTCCTCCTTCCCTCTTCCTTCCCTTTCTTCCTTCTCCCTCCCTCCTTCCCTCCCTTCCTTCTCCCTCCTCCCTCTCTCCTTTCCTCCCTCTCTTTCTCCTTTCCTCCCTCCCTTCCTTTTTCCCTTTCCGAATGCCTCTCTGCTGGACCCAGGAGCACAGGTCAGAGTCTTTCAGAGTCTTTCTCTTGCAGGTGGTCATCCCACACTACCCCTTTTGTTAGTGTCCAGTGGACAGTTTTGGAGGCAGTGTATATCTGTGTTTTTATTCTATCATTTCCTTTGGCCACTATTTCTGTCTCTGGCACAGAGGGCATAGCATGCACAGTCACTGAAATGCTGGGTGGGAGGGTCTTTCTTTGCTGCCTGTCCCATCATGCTGCTGTTGAGTGACATGATGCTATTATGGTCATAGGCTTTGTTAGTGGCTTTACCCCCTTTGAAAGTTGTGGGGCCCTTTCACCTGGTATTTTAGAACTTCACAGTGCTGGGTTGAGTTGCAGGTGGGTCTTTTTCAATTCACCGTGCTGGGCATTTAATGAACATTTTGATGTAGAAATTTTTCCTTTAATTCTGGGATGTTACTTTTCTTTATTATTCAACTCATTCTTTTCCTTTCCATTTTCTTGGTCCTCTCTTGCTGGAGCTACCAGGTCAGATGTTAACTCTCACTCTATCCTTCCTCTTCCTTCCATGGGATTGTTCATTTGGCTTTATGATTTACTTCCAGGTTGGGAAGGCAGACATCACAGTGGCACTGAATCTTCCTAGTCGATCTCTGTGCATCGGCTGGCCTCGTCTGCTCTGACCCATCCTCCCTGGCCCAGCCTGGTCCCTGCTGTAGCTGTTGTTCACAGTGGACATCCCACTGGCTCATCCAGCAGTCAGGGAAGGGACCTCATGCTGAACTCCAGAGATGCTACACCTGACTGTCTTCTGGGTGCTGTGGGATAGGGTATGGGTCTGTTTCTAAGAGCCTCATCCTCCCGTGGCTGGGCTTCAGGGCTCCGGTTCTCTGAGTCAGAGAGTGGATTTTGGACTGTGGCCCCCAGAGTCTCCTGTGGCCTGCTGTTGGTTTTGTGGGCCCTTGTATTAGTTCTCCATTTTCATTCTGATTTTTCCTTTTTGACTTGCGGGGCTTTGCTTCAACCCTGGCAGCAGCAAAGAGGGGAAGATGAGGGATTGAGATTTTCCTTTCAAATGGCCAGATGTAGGTTTACGCTCAGTCCCTGGGCTCAGCCTTTTCATTTCATCATGCCTCAGAAGGCCTGGTCTCTGCAGGTAGATGAGGCTGGACTATGCTCTGTGGCAGTCCTAGTCATCTGAGGGGTTGCTGCAGCCCTGGCTCAAGCTGGCGTGGGCAGAGGGGGCATTTGTACAGCTGGGTCCTAGGCTTCCTGGCTATGCAGAGGTGGCTGTGTTGATGGTAAGTCCTAGGCAGTGAGGGGGTGGGAGGCCTCCAGCATGGCCCCCAGCACTGCCACTTTCTCCTGCACCCTGGTCCCAGTCTTACCTGGACAGGGAAGTCTAGGTGGCAGTTAGTTTTTGTGTGTGGTGTGAGGACTCCAGCTTCCTTCTTTTGGATGTGCATGGGCCCAGCTATTCTTTTTCCGTTAGCCATATTAGCACATTTTCTGGGGATCAGCAGGTGTTTGTGGGAGCATCTTCCACTGTGAGATCTGTGAGGTTGTGTTCAGGACCTCAGTGCAGGTCCTTTGTAGTGCCACCAGCTCCCTTGTGAGCAGCTCTATCGAGGAATGGTCTATGTGCCACGTAGTTCTCCATTAGAAGAGTGCCATTCACCATTTCAGCATCACCCACATGATTTCAGAGCATCTTATCACCCCAGAGGTACAGCCCTCCACACTCTTTCCAGCCACAGGCACTGGAGCCTGCTTTTTGGGCCTGTGTATGTGATCTTCTGTGTCTGGTTTCTGGAGCGGTCGCATTGCTTTCCAGTTTGCTCACACTGTGCACATGCAAGCACTGCATTCCTTTTTATTGTCAAGTTCTATGTGATTGTGTTTTGCATTTTCCATTCGGTCGCTGGTGGACATTTTGTTTTCCCCCTCTTTGGCCAGTGTGAATAAAGCAGCTGCAGACTGCTGTGCACAAGCCTCTGCATGAACAGGCTTCGTTCCCTTGGGTGAATGTCTGGGGGTGGACTGGCTTGGCCAGAGGGCAAGTCTGGCCCGACCCCTGACCATTTTGCTATTTCACACCCTCTGAGGGTCCTGGTTTCTCTACCCTGGCAGTGGATGTGAAGTGTCACCTCACAGTTTTGATTTGCATTTCCCTAGTGATAGACTGTGAGCATGACTTCGTGTGCATATTCACCATTTGTATTTTGTCTTCAGAGAAATATCTATTCAGACCCTTTGCCCATTTTAAAATTAGGTGCCTGTCTTATATTCTGGAGTTGTGAGTTCTTCCCTCTGAGTCCAGGTCTTCATTGGACAGATGGTTTGCAAATACTTGGTCTTGGTCTCTGTGTTGTCTTTTTGCTTTATGGTTGGTGTTACTTGAAGTGCAGACGTTTTAGACTTTGATAACATCAAATACATTCCAAAGTTTTGTTTACAGCTCATGTCTGTGGTGTCAGCTAGGAAATCGTTGCCTAATCCAAAGCCAGGAGGATTCACTCCTGAGTGTTTGGAAAGTTTTAGATCTTACGTTTCTGTGATCCATTGAGACCTAATTTTTGTGTGCCATGTGAGAGCATACCAAGTCCACAGGCAGGAACTGACCACATGTAGGTCTCAGTGGGGACCAAAGGGTCAAAGAAAAATGGCCTATTTTCCTGAGCCTCTAGTGGCAAATCTCAGTCATTGTCAAGAAACTCCCTGGGAAAGTGAGCAGAATTGTGTCATGGTTGAGCATGGTCCTTGAACCAGGAGGTTCTGATCTGTGAGTTAGCCCTCTGATTAGCTGCATGCTCTGCCTCCCAGGGGTCTGATGCAAAGGGCCATGTTCTGCTCTTGCCCTGAGTCACTCTAACTTTGTGGCCATTGGGAGGCAGGGATGGCCCCTTGGAGAAGCAGATGGATGCTAAGTCCTCTGCTTTCCTGAGCAGATGTGGCGCCTCAGGCTGACCTAGGGACAGGAGGGTGAGGGACATGGGTAATGGAGTGCAGGAGAGACTTAGAGCAAGGCCTAGGGAAGGTGGCTTCTGGGGCACAGACCTTAGGTTCTTCTCCCAGTCACCATGAGCCATGGCCAGCTGCCTCACAGATTACATGTGTCCGTGTGACAGAAAGTTCTGCATGAGCCTTGCAAAGCAGCCAGCACTTAGGTTTCTACAGCATTGTCTTTCCTGGAATGGACACTTGGAAGCTGAACCCCGAGCACTTGGGAGCCTGGCTGTCTTCTAGCTCCTTCTGTCGCCATGGACAAGATGGACCCTTGCATTCCAGCTGCGACGTGTGAAGCACACCACATGGCTGTGGCTGGCATGGTGCTTGTCTGTTCACTCCTGGAATCTTCTGAGCAAGTTCTTCCTCTCTCTTTTCTCAGTGGGGTAAGGCTGCCAGACCTCTCCCTGGTGCAGAAGAGGAGAGACATGTCCTTAGGCCCCCTCATGCTATTGGCAGCATCTGTCCATGAGTTCTGTGCCTAGGTGTCCTACTGTCAGGCTTCATTCTCTGCCATAGGCTCTAGGGTCCATCTATCTGTGGGATAGGACTGACCACAGTTAACCCCACTTTACAGATGGGCCCCTAGGGGCCTAGAGACTTTGGGTTAGAGACTTCTGCAGCTCACTTCTAACTAGTGGAAGTGAGGTGGCTATCCTCAGCCATACCTGGATGACTCCACCTGGTGGGGAGGAACACAGCAGGTGCCTACAGTAAGTGCCAAGCACTCATCTCCGTGACAACCAAACCTGCTTTCATCTGTGTCCAGGTTTCCAAAAGAAACCAAGGCCCTTTAGTGGAATAGGGCTGCAATAGTGGAATTCTAGAGAAGAACAACAACATTTGAGAATGTGTGTTGAATCAGGGGAAGAAAGATACTGTTTATGATGAGAGTGAGCCCAACCTGTCTGTAGCAGAATCCAAACTCCCTTCTAAGGGGAGGGAGAGAGCAGAAAGCAGGAATATTCATTTCCTGTTGTTATTGGTGGTTACTGATGACCTTCCTTTGAAGCTCCACAGTTGTGGAAAGCAGGTTGTCATGGGAACAGGGAGTGACGTGCAGGGAATGGTACACGATGCATCTCTTTGTCATGTCCAGCTGATGCACTCAGCCCTGCCTGGGCGCGTGGGTTTATGTGAAGAATTAAATATTAACTGGAGTCATTGCCCTGGAGAGGTGCAGAACACAGGGAGAGAAAAGATGCAGAAAATAGGCACCGGATGCGGGTGGGCCCGGGCGCCTCGTGGAGGCAGAGTGCTGGTGGGCTGTGGTGTGGCCCTCACCTTCTTTGACAGGTGAAGCCACATGTTAGCCTTTGTTTGCAAGTGGGTCTGGGTGCCGCATTCTCTGGGGGCAGTGAGGACTCTGGTTGTGCTGGAGTAATTACTGGTTAGTCAGCTGATTTCCCAAGGCCAGGTCTTGTCAGGCAGGTCTTGCCTGAGTGCCCCAACGCCTGTGTTCCTGTGGTTGGAAGGCTGTGTTTGTGGACTTCTTTGCAACGGACAGAGCTGGGACAGTGACAGGGCCTCTGGGAAGCTCCCAAAGCAGAGGGCAGTTTTCTTTTGTCCCTGGAACAGCTATGGGGCCATGACCTTGTCTCTTTCTGGTGGATTGCAGAAATGAGGGATTTTATAAATGCTGTGTGAAAAAGTGTCCAAAGTCTCTCCTTCTCCTTGGAGCCAGCCTGGCTGGTACTCGTCTGGCTTTCCTTTTCTGACCCCATATCTTTTTAAACCCTCAGAAAATGAGTTCCGGGATGAGCTGCTGACTCAGAGGTGGACACACAGGGACAAGGCCCACAGCTGCAGGACCTCAAGACGTCTCCAGGGCAGACACAGCAAGGTGAGGGTTTGACCTCACAGGCTGCCCATGCCAACCTCCTCTCAGCTTCTAGGCATGATGCTTGAGGAGATGGTCATCATCAGGACTCTGACGAGGCAAAGGGTGAATGGGCCTAGGACCACCCAGGCACTCTAACTGAAAGGAAGAACAGTGACTGGGCAGAGTAGAGCTACCTTCTGACAGCAGACTCCCTCCTTCCTTGCCGCTCTCTCGAGGGTGCTTGTACCTTGGCCTCACAAGGGCCTTGGTAATCTGCTCTCCACTACCCTGCTTGACCTGGGTTGCTGCCATCTTCCTAAGGGGGCAGATGGTGTGCCCCTCCCATGCCTGCTCAGAAGGCGGGATGGCGGTGACCTGGCCCCCAACTCCCAGGGACACTGAGGAGGTCTGAGAGGTCGTGCATGCTGTGCTTGCTGTTCCCATCACCCTTTAGCTCCAGAACTTCCTGCTGTCCTGCTCTGGGTGAGACCAGCTCCCCAGGGCCAGCTAACCCCAGCGTTGCAAATTGAGGTGGACAGCAGGCACAGGGGAAGCTCTTCCCAGGTCAGATGCTGACCTCTTTTCCTGATGTGATGACCTCCTACCTGCTGTGATGTGGATGGTCTGGGGGCAGATTAGGGAGCTTGTACTGCTGGAAGTGGGAACTTTATCTGAGGGCACTTGCATTTTACTGTCAAAGAATAAAAATTTTTCCCATTTTCTTTCTCTTTGTGGTACTGGGGATTGAACCTAGAGGTGCTGAATGAACCACTGAGCCACATTTCCAGCCCTGTTTATTTTTTGAGACAGGGCCTCACTAAGTTGCTAAGGTTGGCCTCAGGCCTGTGATCCTCCTGCCTCAGCCTCCTGAGTTGCTGGGATGACAGGTGTGGCCACTGTACCTGGCTAACATTTTTCTTTTGAATCTGGTGATGAGAATGTTCATTTTACTGGGTCTGTTATGGCTACTTGCCAAGCACCTCCTCTCATTTTGGTTCTGTTCTGCAGATCCATATTGGAGCCTCAGACACAAGGAATATTGATTCTGTCTGGAATTGTGATATTGTGTTTATTATGGATTTTTTGCATTGTTGTTAATGTTTTAAAATATCACATTAAAATATTACTTCTCTTGATCACTGAGTTTTTGGCCTCACTCCCCTCACCCCATCCCACCCCTGAGGGTCCCCAAGCTGCACTGGCACAAGATCATGTGACCATAAAAGTGGTTTGACTTGTGACCAGGGTGCTAGGTAGTATTTTCTGCACTTGCCCAACATCCCAGTAGCTTTGGGTAGGAGAATTTTGGTCCCTTCATGGCCTAGGCTCAGAGGGATAACAGGGGACTGTCCAAACTTCAACCTCCATGAATAGCCACAAGCTGGTCCTCCTGGAGGCAGTGGTGGTTTCAAGACTGCTCTGAGAGCCACTCCCTCTGTTTGGTTAGATGGGACCTGAGTTACTGTGCTTTTTAGACAGCTCAGAAAGGCAAGGGCCAGAGAAGGGGAAGGGTGTGAAGGCAGGCTCCCAGGACTGAGGCCTGGCATAGGGGGTGGTGTCTTATAATGGAGGAGGCCAAAGAGGGGCAGCACAGGGGACAGATGGCCTAAGGCAGGAGGTGGGCAATGGGAGCCTGCTTGGGAGGAAGTGGGCCAGTCTGTGCCTTAGACTCTGAGTTGAGCACCAGGTATGTGGACAGCTCAGGGCAGGGAAGGGGGCTATCAGAAAAGTGAGGAGATGGCATGTTAGGGGAATGTGCAGGCAGGGTGGTGGCTCTGTGAACCCCTTCTGGACATGGAAGGGTGTAATACCTGGGCCCCGCATCACGTCATAATGGTGCCTAGAGCTGTGGAGTCAAGGAGTCAACTGCACAGCCCCTTGGGATCCAGTGATCCTTGCCTACAGGGGAGGGAGGTGCCACTGGTGAGGCCTCTCTGGCCACCTCACTGGATGTGGCTGGAGCCTGCCCTGGTGGGCTGAAGTGCCCTCTATGCCAGAGTGTTTAACCAGGCACATGCTGACATGGCTGCTTCATCCGGGTGTTTATTCTGTAGTTTTAATTTTTAACTTGGGGGTTGGTGTATGCCAAGACCCCCTGCTTAGAAGTGTCAGGAGACCCCTCAGACATGTTGGATAATACGGCAGGCAGTCGTTGCTCTACCCAAGGAGGAGGCTGTCTATTCAGCTGCAAGTATTTGTACATGGGTGGCAAGCCAGGAGATTTCAGATGCACAGCTGGATGTCCTCCTAAGGGAAACAGAGTGGTTAGTGGGGGCTGTGGTGGCTCCTGGTGGGGTGTGAGCCCATGGTTTGGCCTTCGAGCTCTAGATAATGGGAAGTAGGGCATGCCAGGCTTCTCAGAGAGAGCACTGTCCTGTGTTGGCAGAGCTGGCTTAGAGCTCACAATGGAAGCTGGAGGGCCATACAAGTGGGCAGCAAAGGGACAGGACCCTGAGGGACTCCTGCAATGCTGTGGAGGCATCTAGGCCAGCACCTAAAGTCTGTGTCACCTGCTGCCAGATCTGCTTGGCAGTGGCCCCTTCTCAGAGTTGATGCCCCCTTGGTGCATGCAGAGAGGAGGAGACCATTGCACTCCCTTCTCTCCTCCCTGGACCTAGGGAGGTGAGGCTCAACCAGCCAGGGTGGGGGCCAGCTTCCTGCCACCTCTTCTATACATGTCCCCTCAGCTGGTTCCTTCCTGGCAGGAGCTGCCTGTGGTTCCTGGGGGTCAGCAGGAGCCGCCCCCCCAATCTCGGTCTCTGAAGGACAGTGTTGCACAAAAGGCTGGAGCCTTCGGCAGGCCACTGAGATCCACTAATCTGTGGATTTAAAAAATCGTCCTAGATCCACCCTAATTCTCCAGCTTTGCTGGCTGTGGCAGCACATCTAAAATAATCCAGTGTGCCTTCCCTCCACTCAGGGCAGTGAGTGATCCCCTGGCATCAGGAGCCCCGATCCCTCAGCTGAGGCCCCCACAGCTGTCTCTGCCCAGGCCCCACTGAAGGTGCCCCTTCACCATCCTGTGCCAGGACTCAAGGACAGTTCTGACCATCCCCCCCTCTCCTCCACCCCCACTCTGTCCATCCTAGGTGGAACGTGAAGTGTGCTGGGCAGCTCTGCAGGAGATACAGTGAGTGACCTCACTCACATCTGAGGAGTGAGCTCACTGAGATGAGCACTGTAAAGGAGAGGAGCAGGTGTGGAGTGGAGAGTGGAGAGGTGGGTGGGAGGGTGGAGACCTGGCCTTGGGACCCAAGGCTGTGAGCTCTGGTGGGAGTCCACCCCACTTCCCTGGTGTCCCCAGGTTGTCTCTGCTCAGCCTACCCTCCCACCTGCCAGACTCTCAGGCCTCCTCAGCCCCTCCTCTTGGTGCTTGCTCATGAGCACTACTCCCACCTCCCTGGGGAGAAGTGCAGACCTGGGGAAGGCCTAGGCAGGTGCCACCTGTGATCAGGACACCTCCTGCTGGGGTCAGGTGGAGGAGCTTTTCAGAGAAAGGAGGGAGGGAGGGGAGAAGAGGCAGGGCAGTCAGGCAGTGGAACTTGGGTTAGGAGGGGTAGGTAAAAAGGTGAAGGTCAGCTCAAGCTGGCCGGGTACAGGAAAGAGCGAGCCCCTTAGCCTTGACATGGGTCACTTATATTGGCTGTGTCCTCGTGGCCACACCTTCAGGTTTCAGGTGCTGCTGTATGTGCTTTTTTAAAATTTTTTTATTTTTTAATTTTCAGTTGTAGATGGACACTGTATTTTATTTATTTATGTGGGCTGAGGATTGAACCCAGTGCCTCACACATGCTAGGCAGATGCTCTACCACCGAGCCACAACCCCAGCCCCTGCACTTTCTTTTTAGTACCTGAGCTGGTAAACATTCAGCTCAAGGGACTAGGTTTTCACAAGGGTACAGTGCAGAGTCATTGTGAGAGTGTGCATGTCTTGAAAGAACTTACACCATGGGTCTTGACTTTACTAAAAAGAAATATAAGCCAGAACAGAGCAAAAGCACCCTCTAGGGAGACTGGTCTTATGCAGTACCAAGAAAGCAAGCTGAGTGGATGGACAGAGACATCCCTGTCTGGTTAACGTGGCAGAACAGTGTGTTTGCATTTGTGGAGCATTCTCATTCCACAGTTTTCCATAGAAGGCAGGAGTGTTGAAATATTGGTTAGAATTACAAGACACACTGGGGCAGCAGGCATAATGAGGTTTGTGTTAGAGAAGCAGTGTGGACGTTACTCTTGAGCAAGGTCACTGACCTTGCAGTGGGAGTGGGGAGCTGGCCTGACCCTTTCCCTCTCAAGGCAAGAGGGCTGTGCAAACAGACCTGGTTGGTTTGTGCTTGAAACAAGTTTTTTTTTTTTTTTTAAATTTAAGCACCTCGTGTCTTTGGCATCAGTGAGCTGCCCTTGAGGACAGGGTCTGTCCTTGTGTGGAGGTGGGGGCATGTGGTCTGGGGGCTGCCTCCTAGCCCAGGAGTGGGAGAGCTGGGGTGGGGCTGGGCACAGGGATGCCCTGGGCTTGGCCACCTTGTGGGGCAGGACCTCAAGGCAAGAGGACAGCAGGTACCCCACTGCAGCACTTTGAGTTCTGACAAGGAAAGCCCCTTGGACCTGTGGCCAGTGTCACCAGAGCTTTGCCAGTAGCTCCCAACAGCTCAGGGGGCTTCGTCCCTGCTTGGTGTCAAGGTCACAAGTCACCCACCTCCTACAAATTCATTCTCATATTAAGGAGTACGGCTTTTCCTCCTGCAGTCCAGGTTTCACCCTTAGAATCAAAGGCTTCATGCCCTGAAGAGAACTTGCTTTGACCATTTGATGCAGATAAATTGCAAAGGGAAAGGTGCTCAGCAGAATGAATGCCGCAGCTGTTGGCTTCCTCAATGGCGCTCACAGTGTGTGAGCAGCGCCCATTACACATCCCTGCAACGCTCTCTATTCTCTGCTCTTTGAATAATTTATCTGCAGGAAATCCAAATTGCCAAGGCACGCTTTAACCTAACAGAATGCTTGCCAATTTCCTTGGGAAAACGAACGGGAAAAAAAAAAAGCTATAGATTGCATTTCAGCTGAATGCAGGCGCCTGGCCGTCAGACGCACAGCTCCATTGTGAGGCCTGCGTCGGGAGTCTGTGTGCATGGGCTCTGAGCGGTCGACATTTGAAGGCTCATACGTGTCATGAAGTCCCTTTGACACCTGCTCCTCTCCTCACTTTAAGTGTGAGCCATTGGTCCACAGGGAACCTTGGCTTTAAAAGTAGAAATCACAGTAATTGTCTTCTGTTTTACGGAGGGTTGTAATGAATGTGTGGCTCATAGCACTCTGCTCTCCAGCCCAGAGCCCACGGGTTTCATAAATTACCCGGGTTTTGATTTTTCTTCCTTAACAAATCACATAAATCATTGTATGTTATGCTGCTGGGGGAGGCTCACTTTGCAAATTCCATTCCACTAATAGGGGAATTTCCTTTTTCTTTCTTCCCAGGTGGTACTGTAGACATTTCTCTTTTGTTGGCTTTTAGGACCTAAAGTCCCACCTAAGACAGGGGCTTTTGCTTCTCCCCATTCCTTTCTTCTACAACTTCTTCCCCACTCTCCTGTTTCCCCCTGGACAGCCTCATGTCTGGAGCCCTGGCTGTCCTGGAGTCTGTGGTCTGGGACAGGTGTAGGTTTGTGCTCTCTCTGACCATGGTGACAGGTGGTGAAGGCCAAGCCAGCCACTCTCCTTCTGGAGTGTGTACCAGCCCCACCCAGCCTGGCTCTGGAAGAGAGGGTTGTTTTGCTCACCTGAGTGTGCTACTTTCTCCAGATCCATCATGGTGACACAGGACAGTCTGTAGTACCCAGGGGCTTCACCCTCAGATATATCCTCTCTGTGAATGTCACCCTCCTGTGGGCTTCTCCTCTTGTTCCCCGGTAGGACCATATTATGGTCAACATCCCCACAGAGGGTGGGGAGTGTAGATAGTTGGGTCACTGACAGGTTCAGGCAGGCAGCCAAACCCTGAGGCTAGAGGTTGTGAGGGAAGGGGCTGCTTCAGGCTGCTGGGGTTCAACAGCATGAGGCAGTGTGTTAGGGGCATGGATACCCCTGCTGCCCGGGAAGGAAGCACCTGTCTCTGGGAAGCCAGGCCCTGGGGCATTTGGGGCTGACCGACTCCATGGATGGCAACTTGCTTTGGTGTCTCAGCATCTGCCTGGCAGGTGAGCAATGCTGCTCCTTGCCACGTCAGGGTGCCCTGTGTTAGGAAACACTGTGCTCATGAGGGCTCTGGAGGGCAGGCCCCACCCTTGGGCTTTTGTGAGTAGGTATAGGGCCAGGACAACAGGGGTCAGAGTTTGATCCAGAAAATGGACTGATGTCCCTAACAGTTCTGGACATGGGAGGAGCTGGCTGGAGTTCCTTAACACGGTGCCTGTCTTTTCTTACAGATGAGCTTAGAGAATGAAGACAAGCGGGCCAGGAGGCGATCCAAGGCCCTCCGAGGTGAGTGCTCTCTAGTCAGTTGGAGCCCTGGCTGTGGCTGCTGCCTCTCTGAGGCTCTCAGGGTGGCTCTCACCACCTCCCCAGTGGTGTGCTCAGGAGAAGCAGCCCATAACAAGGGCTCTGGTGAACTGGATACCCTCACCTACACCAGGTCCTGGGGCCTCAGGGACCCACCTGGAGGCTGTCCAGGCCTTTGGCCCAGATAAACCTGCCCAGGGTGAAGAGGTGGAGATGGATGTGGCTCTACTGAGAGGGGAGCCAAGTTCAGTCGAGACCTTTCTGTTTGGAAATGAAAGGCCACTGGCCTTGGGTCAGCTGCCCCCATATTCCCCCAGTAGTTCTCGTACTATGGGGAGTGGGAGTTCATTGGATGTAACTGTGGGTGGGAGAAGGGGGCTGAGACTCTGCTCCCCCTACTAGGACTGAGCACCAACCCCTAGGCAAGTCTCCCCTCCTGGGTCCCTTGGGGCTTCCTGTCTTGCCCCATAGAGTGTCTAGGAACTCTGAGCTGTTAGGAGTGCCTGCCCTGATTGGAACCCTGCACCTCTTTGTAGCCAGTACTCATCACTTGCCCATCTGTCTTCTTCTCTGTTCAGTTTGATCTGGTGACTTGTGCCTTCTGCTGAAAGTCAACACTTTTCAGAGGGCTCAAAGAGGATCAGATCCATTGTACAAAACCTCCAGGGAGGGTCTGGAGTGAGCATGTGGCTGAGGCAGCAGTCCCTCCACTGGCCTTGGAGTGCATTCTTAGAGGTCAGGAGAGGTGGGTGCTGGAGAGCAGCTCAGTGCTGCTCTGGGTTGTCTTTCTGTAGGCCCTTGGCCACTTTACTTATGGTGTGCTCTGAGGGCAAAGTGCCTTCCAAATTCCAACTCTCACATGTGTTTCCCTGTTTTTCCTCCTCTTACCAGGACCTCCAGAGACCACAGGCACCGACTTCAGGTGAGAAGTTTTCCTACTGGCCCTACACTTCCTGTGTGTCTATGACCTGGAGGTATTCTGGGTGTCCCCGAGAGATGCCACTTTCCCTGTGTCATGTCTGCTATGTGTACCCCTACTGTGGCCTTCTTTAGGTTGCCCTGGCCCACCATGAGAGATCCAGCTTCATGGCAGGGACCCAGTGCTGGTCACCCCCAGGACCTGGACTGTCACCATGATCCAAAACTAGCAGTAGGTGATTCTTGGTGAATCTCACAAAAGCTTCAGTTTGGCCATAAATGAGATAGGGTCTTCCACATTCTGAGTCTCTATGGGCCTGAGATGTTCATGGGAGTTTCAGGCACTGAGATCTAGCAGTGCCTGGGTACAGCTGGCAGTTTTGTGAGCTTCCTTCACTGCTAAGGTAAAGATTCTCACTAACTGAACAAATAGGGCAGGAACTAACTATCTTATTCTTCAGCACACAGTGGTTGAGTGAATGGCTTCTGCCAATCAGGAGAATGCAAGAACCCAAAGTCACTCCATAAGCTTTGGGCAGAGGTGGAGCAGGATGCCAGTGTCCCTCCAGCATTTGGGACTGTAAGCTGGCAATGGAGAAGAAGTGGGGGAGGGCTGCTCTGGGTGCCAGGCTCTGGTATGATGTGGCTCACAGCCCCAGGCTCAGGGCTTCTTTGGGAAGTGCTATCTGGTGCTGTATTTGTTTTGTCTGTGAGGTGTGTAAGCTCAGCCTCCTTAAGATGAAACTGCATCCAACCAGAAATAGACCAGAGCTGTATCCTGCTGGAGGCCAGCCCTGGGTCCAGGAGGTATGAGGGAGCTGCAGCCACACCAGGCATCCCCAGGTCAGCTGGCACTGCCCCCCAAGGCCAAGGGGTGCCCAGACAGGCATCCGCTGGAGCGCCTGGCCAGCTCCCAGGAGGGGAGCCACCTCTGCAAGGCTGAGCCCAGGAGGGAGTGGTGTTCACCTGGGGACCCCTTCTGGACCCAGGTGGAAAAGGAGGCCCAGGCGAGGGGACCGAGGGAGGACACTCAGGCTTTGGTTGAACTTCCAAAGAGCAGAAGGAAAAGTGACTCAAAGTGGCTGTGCTTGTTGCTAGCCCTCCTGAGTGGTCTGGCAGTGTGCACGAGGCCTGTGAGCATCTGGACTTTGTCCCTGCGTTTATCCTGTGCCCTTCACCTGGTTACAAGTTACTGGTGATGCCCTTAAACTTTTCTGGGGAGAAACCGGGGGTAAATGCCTTGCATTTGGAGTTCTAGCAGCAATTTCTTTGGCAATTCTTCATTTTTGAGAGGCGATGCTTATGGTAAAGTCAAACTGAGTCTGAGCCAAGGAATCAGCCCACTGTGCAGGGGCCAGGAGACTATCTGCTGTGTGCATCAGACAGGGTGGGAGCATCTAGGGGTTGGCCTGTGCTGCTCCCTGCAGGACCTGTCCGCCATGGGTTCTCATCAGAGGGCAGATGAGACTCTGTCCTTGTGGGGCTCATGCTGTTGTGCCAGAATAGAGAACTGAGCTGTGTCTGGAGGGGAACATCAAGTCTGGGTGCAAATAGCAATTCCAGGGAGCTTCACAGAATTGCCTGGGGAGCCCTGTGTGCAGGCTCAGGATCAGAGACTTAAACCTGTCCTTTCAGGACTCCAAGCATAGGCTCCCCAGGGCTCAGGTAGAGCTCCCAGGAAGACACTGGCTCCTGGGTGGCAGCAGGGGCTTGCTATGGGGTGAGCACGGGCCTCGGTCCCAACCAAGCAGGACCCTGTAGTGCTCTGGCCTCTGGAACAATTTTTCTTGAGCCCTGAAATAAATACTCTAGTTCTTGGGAGAAGAAAGGAATTTAATATTTTTCTCTACACACCTGAGGAAGAACTGACTGTATTTGGTCGGGCCCAGCAAAGTTACTTGCCATTGGAGAGACTCTCTTGGAGGCCAGGGTTACTGTCTTTGAGACATGTCATTGGAGCAGTCAGGGCTGTCTTCAAGGGCGAAGATCTGGTCCCCAGGACCCTTGCAGCCAGCCCTTCCTCTTCTGAGGGACTTCCTCCTTGAACTAGCTCCCACCTGGAACATAGGTGGTGTGGGGACCTTCTGCTGCCCCAGAGTGGGAGGGAACACAGACCCTTTGAAGGGCAGTAGCCAAAGCATGGGCTTCTAGCTGGGATTTGGCCCCTCTCCCATATAGAGTTTCTGATGCCTATAGTTCACTTCGGGCCCTTCAGGCTGTGGTCTGGGGTGCTGTTGAGAGGTGGCTACCAGTCAGGCCCTCTGCCACCCCGTCAGTGCTCGACTCTGATGACTGACGCCAGTATCCGCTGTATGGGAACTGGGCTGGAGCACTCAGGAGGCTTGCTGCTGGGTGCTGTGAGCACACGTGGGCACCTCCAGTGGCTGGGGAGGGTCTGACAGAGCCTATCACTTCCCACACCTGGTGGAGGAGGCTCTGGAGGCCTGGAGCCTTAGCAATTGCTCACTGGCCCTGTACCTGAACACACGAAGATAAAATAAACACCCTGCTGGTGCCTGTGTGTGCTCCTGGTGCTTACCCATGTGTCCTCTTGGGTGAACCTGTGCAAACTGTGAGGCTCAAAGCTGATGTTGGCTGCCACTTCAGCCTCTGGAGGCCTGGGCAGATCTTGTGTGGACTCTGCCCACTCCTCCCTCCACTTCTGTCCCAGAGTGGCCCTTGCCAGTTCTGTGCACTTGGGCCCACAGCTGGGACCCTCACCCTTGGTGGCAGGATGGGGAGATGCCAGTCCACCTGGGAAACCAGGGCTCTTCTGCACCGGGTGGAGGGATTGCTTGGAGCAGGTGACGTGTGTGGGGCAGTGCAGTGCCCCCCAGGCCTCCGCAGCAGCTGTCGCCTAATTGCCTGATTAACTCAGTGATTAATCGACTAATTGGGACCTCAGCTTCAAATCCTCAATAACAAGGAGCTTTTTGTGAAAAGTCTCAAAGCTATTTCTTGAGAGAGTGAGAGCCAGTGTGGGCCTCCAGGGGCAGAGGCCTCCCCTCTGTCTGGGAAGGAAACTGCGCCACGGTCCCTCCCCACCCCTCCCCTCTTCCCTTCTGACAGTCTCTTGCTTACTTCTTAGCACACTGAGTGGTGGTCTGTTGGGGAGGGGTGTGCTGCAGGCTCAACCCTTGTCTGTGACTCCATTCCACACACAGTTCTGGTGATTCCTGATGTGGTTGGGTTGGTGAATGTGGCCTGCATGGCCAGTTGGGCTCCAGGTTGCAGTTAGGCCATGGTCAGTCACACTAAAACCAGCAGGGCTGTCTGGACCTATGTGGGGTTGTGTCCCCACCTCCCTCCCTTTGCAGGCTTGGGGAAGAAGTGCATGTTTTAGGAAAGCCTGACCCCAGGCAGGAACTCAGACTCAATTCAGCAATCCTGTTAACAACAGGGTCTCCAGGCCCACCCTTGGGGAGCTTAGGGTCAGCGTACCCCTCCTTCAGGGGATCTCTCTTGGTTTCCCTTGCTTGCTGGTCTACAGTGCTTTGGAGTATTGGCAGCTCCTTGCAGCCCCTAGGAGCATGAGGTGTGGCAGACACTGACCTCACGTGCCACAGGCCCCTCTTTAGCTGCCCTTCCAGGAGGCAACCTATGAGAATCAGGTTCCTGCTGCCACGGTTGTGTGACAAGGTCAGTGCCCATGGATTCCTCCTATTGATTTGGTCATGCTGGGAGACAGGTAATGACTGAGGGCGATTAACCCAGGGGGCCTCACCTCTGACCCCTGTATTTGCCAGCCCCAGGGTGGGAGCTGCCCTTCCTAGCACAGTTGAGGAGTCCTTGCAGGCAACGGGGGCAGCTCTGCTCATCGCTATCCTGGCTTCCCTTCCCTGTGTGGAAGCTGGGACCCACACCAGGCTGAAGGTAGTGGAGTGGAGTCTGTGCTGCTAGCTGGGGTCTCTGGCTTGGGTCACACAGAGCCCCACCTGCTTGGCAGCCCCCATTCAGCTCACCTGGCAGGAGTGTAGACTGTGCCCTCGGTGGCCACAGACCATGGAGTCAGTGATAGGCATTGAGAGTTCCAGCTTTTGTGCTCTGGACTTGGGCCAGACAAGTGAAGGGCCTCCTCTAGAGTGAGGTGATGTGTCCCGGGGGCCCCTCAAGGAGCTTCATCTCCAAGCTCCTGGAAGCCTGGTGGCAGCTGGCAGCAGGTCTGCAGTGGGAAAAAAGTTAGGTGTCCAGCGGATACTGGCATTAGAAGCCTTGCTCTTGTTCATACAGAACTTTAATAAAAATGCTCATAAAACTGTAATGAGCCATTCATTTATTTAAATGGGGTGAGTTATTTCACTAATTTTTAGCAAGCTGCCAGGGGCCATGCTATAATGAGCCATTGGGAGGCCATCTCCTCTCCCCAAGGGTCAGGACTGGGATGGCCCTGAGCCCACATCCTGTTGCCTGAGGTGACCTCTCCTGCTTGTCTCCTTAGCTGTCCCACCCCAGGATGCACAGGATCTGGACATGTCCGGGGCAAGTACTCCAGGCACCGCAGGTAAACAGCCTTTGCCTCACCAAGGGCAGCCCTTCCTCTGCCTGGGACCCTTTGATGGGTTAGAACCTTCCATTTCTATCTTCAGCCTGAGACCAGGCTGACCCCTGTCCTGAGCCATAGCTCTCCCACTGGACCATGTTCCTGGGGGCCTTAAGGAGGCTGAGCTTGCCGGAGCAGCAGCTAGACTGTGCTCTGCACCCTGTTTTTCCCACCAGGGGCTGCTGTGAGAACTGGGTGTGTCTGTGGAGCAGAGTTTGGAACAGGCCTGGTGCACAGTGGGGATGATGTGGGCCGTTGCTGGGTTATTAGTATGGTTCCCCACGTAGTTAGCTTGGCCTTAGGTGTCCCCTGCAGTGCGGGTTCACAGGGTGGGTGTGGATGTAGCCATCTCAGGTAAGGGGAAGGCTGGGGTGGAGCAGACAGCCAGGATCTGCTTGAGAGCATGTGGGATGTGGGTTAGGTCTCATGGGCCCCTTGGAGAGCAGCAGCCTGGGCCAGCAGCCCCTGAGGGGCCAGGAGTCCTGCTCTAGGTTGGATGTGGCTGCCCATTGTAATGCAATTGGGGATTGAACCAAGGCCCAGCTCACGCTGGGCAAGTGCTCTACCACTGAGCTACACCCCAAACCCTGGAAACTTTTAAATGTACATAATTAGATGTGGAATTTCAAGTCCATCTGGGTTTGGGGCTTCCAGTTAGAGTGGCTGCAGAGGGGGCTGCTCACCAGGCTTCCAAGGCCTCCCATGACTCTGACCTGGCTCTTCCCTCCCTTCTCTCCCTTCCAGTTTACAGAGTTGCCCACTGGCCAAGAAGAGGAAGCTGGAGGACGCTGAGGCTGAGCACCTGGTGTCCAAGAGGAAGTCACATCCCCTGAAGCTGGCTCTGGACGAGGGCTACAGTGTAGACAGCGACGGCAGTGAGGAGGCTGAGGTGAAGGACGCCTCTGTTTCCGATGAATCAGAAGGAACTCTGGAGGAGGCCGAGGCTGAGATGTCAGGACAGGAGGAAATTCATCCTCCTGAGCCAGCTGAAGGTGCTTTGTCGCTTTCTCCTCTGAATAAAGGGCGCTTAGTGTGGCTTGGAGAATGCAGCCTGTGTGGGGGGAGCTCGTGCTGAGTGAGGGGGCGTCTTCCTGGGAACAAGGCCTGTCTTGTCCTGACCTGTGCTGGTTTCCTGCGGGGGAGGCTGCCCAGGGCACGTGGTCTGTGGTGTGTGCGAACACCACACAGGGAGAGGCTGAAGGGCCTGCGTGCACATGCACACGGGGCATGTGAGAAGGACAGCCTTGTAGGCTGTGTCTCTGTGGGTGACTCTGGAGTGTCCAGCCTGGCTCTCTGGGAGAGCTGCCTGGGGTGGATCCACTTGTCCCCAGACACTGAGGGGCAGTTGCTGAGAAGGCACCTCAGGTTGAGCCTTTGGTGGGGGGAACTGAGTGGGGTCTCTGCAGAGGTGGTGCCTGGGGAAGCTGAGAGGGGAAAGTGGAGGCTGAGGGCCTGCTTCCCTGCGGGGTCCACCATGGCTGGTCGTGATGGGGCACAGCCCTTGGTAAATGTGGGTAAATGTGGCCCCTGAGCCACAGGGAGGAGTCTGTATCATTCTCAGGAGTCCTGGCAGACCTGGGGAGTCTAAGGTCAGGGAGAGAATCCAGGCCAACCACAGTGTACCCAGAGTATCTGGCGTCATCTGACTTTGAGGGCCGGGTTTGGAGTCTGTTTTACTATGGGAGAGATCCAGGCTGGGCTCTCACTTGCCTTTCCTTGGGGCTCTGGAGTGAACAAGGGGCCTATGGAGCCAAGCTAGCCTGCATTCCAGGTGGAAAAATCCTGACTTGCCTGCTCCTGGAAGAAGAGTACCTGTGCCCAGTGTCCTGGGCTGGGCACTGTGACCAGAGCATCTACCCTGGTGCATATGGATGGTAGGGTGGCTCCTACTATCGCCAGGAGTGCTGGCCCAAGTCCTGCAGGGCCTGCGTGTAGTGACCACACCTTAGTTATTGTGGCTGAAGATTTAAATATTAATCCTTTAAAAATATTAATGCTTTTCAATTATGAAATTTTTTAAAAAATCTGATTTGCTTTTTAAACTCCTTTGTATAAAATGTAATGGAGAAGAAACATGAATTCAAAAATATCAAAGTAATTCTTGACTTTAAAAATGCAGCACTGGCTTCTGACCCAGCTTCTAACAAGTTCTCCATGATCTCCAGATTCAGGCGGAAGGTGGCAGGAGCAATCCCACCTGGCTCCCACCTCTGGACTTCCCAGTCTCCTGAGCTGTGCTGAGGGAGGGTGGATGGGGCAGGGCGGGGCTGCTGCCCGGGAGCCAGAGACCTGGATCTTCCCCCCCACTCTCTCCAGCCCCCATGGCATTTCTGATTTTGTGCAGGAAGGAGCCCTGTCAAGTCCCATTTCGGACCTAACCCCATCGGCAGCCCCACTGGCTCCTCTAAGGGCAGCTACAGCAGCTGCCAGGGAATCATCGCAACTTCTCTCCTCAACTTGGGCCAAATTGCTGGAGAGACCCTGGTGGGGGAGGATGCAGGCCAGGTGGTCAAGACAGGCCCCAGCGTTTTGCACCTGCTTCAGGAAGAGGTTGTGGAGGGGGCCACCAGCGACGAGGGTGAGAAAGATCTCTTTATCCAGCCAGAGGATGCAGAGGAAGTCATTGAAGTCACCAGTGAGCGTTCCCAGGAGCCATGTCCCCAGTCCCTGGAGGATGTGGCCAGTGAGGATTCCATCAAGCAGAAAGGTGTTCTGGGCCATGAGGAGGAGGAAGAGGATGAGGAGGAGGAGGAGGAGGAAGAGGAAGAAGAGGAGGAGGAGGAGGACGTGGAGGAAGAGGAGGAGGAGGACGACGATGAGGAAGAAGAAGAAGGGGAGGAGGAGGGGGAGGAGGAGACCACTCCTGATGTCATCTTTGAGGAGGATGCCTCCCACAACTCTGCCCAGAAGTCCCCTGAGCCCCGGCGCCCAGAGCCACCCAGTCCCAAGCCTGAGTACTCCGTCATTGTGGAGGTCCGCTCTGATGACGACAAGGAGGAGGATGCGGGGTCCCAGAAGTCGGCAGTCACAGATGAGTCGGAGATGTATGACATGATGACCCGAGGGAACCTGGGTCTTCTGGAGCAGGCCATCGCCCTGAAGGCTGAACAGGTGCGCACCGTCTGTGAGCCAGGCTGCCCGCCCGCTGAGCAGGGTCAGTTGGGCCCAGGTGAGCCAGGGAAGTCGGCAAAGCCCCTGGATGCTGTGCGGAAGAGCTGCTACAGTAAAGGTAGGCTTGCAGGGACCTGTCCTGCATAACCACCCTCCCTCCTGGCTTCCAGGCATGGAGATACAGGCTGAGGGAGAGACACAGAGGTGCTGCACAGGTGGTGAGGGGAGGACAGAAGAGCAGACAGTGGCAAGTACTCACAGGATTGTGGGCCAAGGTTGAGGGAGCCCCACTTTATGCAGGGGATCTAGGGAGACACATGTGGCTGAGATGTGTGAGAAGGGGCCAGGGGGAGCAAGGGATGGCCATCTGATTCTTCTCTTCTGAGGAAGAAGCCTGTTGCTGGCTCTGTTTTTGGGCTTGAATTTGGCTTCTAAGACAGGGAGCTACCCTGACCTCTGACTCCTCATTCCTATCCCAGGACAGGTTCTCTTCTCTGGATGGACTGGGCAGTAGTGCTCCCTGTGCCTTTCTACTGCCCGCTCCTGGGAAGGGTTAGCTGACACCAGAGATGGGGCAGATAAAGAGGGAGATGAGGGCTGGGGTTGATTCAGATGCTGGAGTCAGGAACCAAAAAGGCAAGAGGCATGCACGTGGGGGAACCCCTGGAAGACATATCTGGGTCACCTGGAGATAACCTGGAGTGAGAGGTAGCTCAGCACCACAGCCAGCTGGATGGAGACAGGGAACATAATTTCTGGGAATACCCACACACGCAGGAAAATCCAGGGGAGATAATGAGGGGCACAGGCAAGGATATGATTTCAGTGTAAGTTGGACCTGGACAGTGACCCTTGAGGGAATACTCTTCTGGTGACACAAATTGGGGTTACTTTCTGGGGGCCAGATGGAGGCCAGCACTGCCAGGCTCAGAACTTGGGTCCCGGGCATGAGGACACATAGCCTGAGGGTGGGGCAGACTCAGGGACAGGTGTGGGGGCCTGGGCTTCTCAGGCTGCAGGTCTGTAGGTCAGGGCCTGCTTTGGAGGGACACTGAAAGACAACACAGACACCATGGGCAACCTGGCTCAGGTATGGAGGAACTTATAGAGGCAGAGTACCTATATCTGAAGTAGAGGTACTCTGCATGGACCAAGGGACGTGATGGCTGAGCTGAGGGCACCAGGCAGCACTGTCAGCCTGTGGGGACAAAAGTACACCCTCCTGCATTGGGACAGTGGTGGCTTGGGGAGTGGATGCATTGAGAGCTCTAGAACAAGACAGAGGTTGGGCACAGGACACCCTGGTGCTTGGTGGGCAGAAGTCTAACTTCCTGCCCATTCTAACTTGGAAGGCCCCTAGGGTCTGATGCAGGTCTGCCCTCTAGGTTGGGGCTCTGAGCTTGGTTCTGGGGTTTCCTGCCTTCCTGAAGGGTGGCCCACCCAGAAGGAGCATCTCTGAGATGTGACTGTGCTTTTAGGCTATTCCAAGTCCTTCTGATCCCAACACTCACTAATGACCTACCTGGGCCTCCAGAGGCCAGAGGAAGCCAAGGACTGAGATTTGGTATGGAGTTCTGCATAGGCATTTCTTAGTTGTGTGGCTGTGGATAAGCTCCTTAAACTCTGTCCTCCTCATTTTATTAAATCCCAAGGGTACCACTGGCAGTGGGAGGCAAACTGACTTCCCCTGCCATGCAGAAGGTTGGTCACATGCTCCACACCCAGTGGGAGGGACAGAGACTCCATCCCACATGGGTGGTTTTCTTCAAAATGTTGCCTACCCTGTTTGTGGGGTAGAAGCCATCAGCCCCTGGGCTTTGGACCAGCTTCTCCAGGGGCACCTGCTGTCCAGCTCCTGTTCCTCTTGGGTTTCTGGCCAGTCTTGCTTCCCTTCTCTGGACAGCCAGAGTGAGGGGTGTGAGCAGTGCCTGCACCTCCCTGCTCACTTCCCCTGCCCAGCCTCCTGGTTCTATGTGGTGTGTCTTGTGTTTTTCAGATGCTTCAAGAGCTGAGAAGCGTGAGATTAAGTGTCCAACGCCAGGTTGTGATGGCACCGGCCATGTTACCGGGTTGTACCCTCACCACCGCAGCCTGTCTGGCTGTCCCCATAAGGATAGGATCCCCCCAGAGAGTGAGTAGCTCCATGCAGGGTATTTGGAGGTATCCATGGGAGGGGCAGCCTGTCCAGGGCCCTGTCCTTTGGGTTTCCCTCAAACTGCCTGAGCCCAAAATTTAGTGCTATGACATGGCTGGGGACAGCAGCCTGCCCAGTTTCCACCTGGTGATGCCAGTCTTGGTCAGAGCCCCAGGAGGTTGCACAAACTCAGGCTGGCAGGAGTGGAGGGGCTATCAGCTGAGTGGGAAGGTGGAGTCTTTACTTTCAGATTGGAAGCCCAGAACTGCAAAATAGAAAAATGAGAGGTTTCAAAGTGGACTCTAGATTCTGACCCAGGAGGCTGGGGCCATGGTGAAGGGACACGCTTCACCTGGCTGAGGGTGGGCTCATGTTTGCAGGCTCTACATGGGGAGCCACCCTGAGCTGCTGCTTCAAGCCACTGTGACTCCTCTCTGCCTACAGAGCTGCAGGCTTCAGTCAGGGCACCTCTTTGGGCTGTCCTCCCCCCACGCCATGTCATCACTGTCTGTCTTCTCTGATTTTCTTATAGTCTTGGCCATGCATGAGAATGTGCTGAAGTGTCCCACTCCTGGCTGCACCGGCCAGGGCCACGTGAACAGCAATCGCAACACACATAGAAGGTACCTGAATTGATTTAGGCTGTGGTGGGGAATCTGGGCTGGGCCTGCAGTGTGTGTCCCCACCCTGGCCTTGAGCCCTCCCATGGGATAGTCTATGGAGCGACACCAGCCTCCCTGCACTGCTTGGTATAGTGGGGATAAGGTTAGGGCCTACAGGGTTTTGAGGGGCCTTTGTATGGGCAGAATGGCACCTCGAACTATAATTACCTGCTGGTGTTGCTGCCCACACTACTGTGAATGGGGTGAACATGTGCCTCTTTTGAAAAGTCTGAGACTTGTGCAGAGGACCAGGTGGAGACTTTATGTCCTGACCATTGGAAAACCTCTATTCATGGGGGAAGGACAGATGTGGACACAGCAGGAAGCTCAGTGGCTGGGGCTGCATTCTGGGCTTTTCTGAGCAAGTGCAGAGGCCAGGTGGACATGAGGCTTCCAGGCCACTGCCTATATTTACTCGTTGGTTATCTCCCTCCACAAGAGGGGTCCATGGTTCTAGCTCACCTGAGACCAATGGTTGGCCACACTCGACAGGATGGGCCTGGGTCCCAGTGGGCACACACGCAGCTGGGGGAAGTGCCAGAACACTCCAGCTCCAATCATGGAAAAGAGACCAAGATCCCAAGCCATGTGATTGTGTCACCCTCCATGGCCTGGAGCTGGCTCCTGAGCTCACTGTCAACCCAGTTTTGACAGGGGAACTGCTCTGCCCTGATCCTGGTCACTTTCCTGGGAAAGCCCAGAATCTTCCAGGTATAGTGCCCAGGCTATGATCTGAGTGGGGCCCTTGGTTCCCCCAAATCAGCTTATAAACATCAACCAGAGATGGTTCCAGAGTCTGGCCCTGGGAGCTGGTGAGTGACAGGAGCAAGTCAGAGGGTAGGCCTGGCACCAGGCCTAGCAGAGAGGTACCTCTGTCCAGGCTTTGCTGCCCTTTAGTATGCATTTCATTTTTGTGTGTCACTGGCATAAATTTTCCAAAACAGAAACTGAGCAACTGGTACTTTGAGGGCTCAGGATCGAGCCAGAGAGAAAGCCTTGTCCTGTGGGAATGTGAGTCAGGAACACACCTGGAGTTCTTATGTCTGAATGATGCTGCTCCCAGACCCACACATCTGGCCACCTGGAAGGAAAGGCTCAGATCTCTCTCTTTTCCTTTCCTCTAGTTTGTCTGGGTGTCCCATTGCTGCTGCTGAAAAATTAGCCAAATCTCATGAGAAGCAGCCGCCGCAGACAGGAGATCCTTCCAAGAATAGCTCCAATTCAGATCGGATCCTCAGGTGGGTGAGATGAACTACAGAACTGAAGGGCCTCCCCAGTGCCTGTTGGGGGTACTCAGCCTCTCCTGAGATGTAGTGTGGTGCATATGCACCACTCAGCCCACAGGAGAATGCAGCACTCACCATACCCTCAGCCAAGGCGCAAACACTGCATGGTCACTTTGGCTTTAGGCACAGGCTGCTCTGCCTTGCTTTCCCCACGGCACCTACTCCAATCACTGACACTGTTCAGAGACCCATTTGTGGAGAAGACCCTGTTCTTATCTAGAGACAGAAGACTGGACCAGCCAAGAGCAACAGATGTCCAGGAAGTACCATGGTACTAATTCCTGTCTGTCCTGCCTTCCCATCCTAGGATAGACACAAAGGCAAGGGAGAAGGGAGGGTGCAGGCCTTGCTCCCAGCACTGCCTCCTGTGTGGCCTGTGAGCATCTGAGACAACAGTGGGCCTGTGTGCGTATAGGCCTATATGTTTGCACACCTGTGTGGGTGTGTGCATCCATGATGCATTTACATGTGTGTGCAACTGCATGTGTGTATGCATGTGTAGAATACTCTCATCAACACAGGGCCTTCTGAAAGACCACCCAGAATGTATCTGCTTAAGTCTCTCCATACAGGTGACCCTGGGAGTGGGTTTCACAGATAAAGTGAGAGGTTTGGGTACTTTCCCAAGGCTACACCTCCTGACTGGCCTGTTGTCAGAGCCTTGTTCTGAACCACAGTCTTCCCCAGTGGGGCCAAGTTCCTGGACCAAGAGACACCACTGACTCATTTCCCCACTGCTGGTCCCAATTTCTCTGAGGAACCAGAGCTTGCTCATATCTCTTTCCCTGGTTCTCCTATCCTTGTTTCATGTCTGTCTCCGCAGACAAGAGCCCAGGAGACAGGCCATCATGCCCAGCAGAGTCCAAGCCCAGGCTGGCACAGTACTGCCACCTCTTTTTTTTTTTTTAATTATTTTTAGTTGTAGGTGGACTCAATATCTTCACTTTATTTTCATGTAGTGCTGAGGATCGAACCCAGTGCCTCACGTGTACCAAGCAAGAGCTCTACCACTGAGCCACAACCCCAGCCCAACTGTCACCTCCTTGCAGGGCCCCATGGCTACTGCCCTCTGCCTTTCCTGGCATGGACCTGCAGAACCCCAGTCAGAAGATCTTGGCTGCCAATCATGACTGTACCACACCCTGGCCCTTGACTGCCCCTCTGAAGGAGTGGCCCCATTCATTGCACCTCTGGTTGGGACAGGGCTCAACCTTCCTGCTCTGGGTGGGTGTGCTCATGTCCCATCCGTGGGCTCTTGTAGCCCTGCAAGTTCCATCTGGTATGTTCCCACTGGCTGACTCTCAGATGGTTTGAAGCAACTTCTTTCCTTCATACTCTGCTCTTATTTCCAGCTTCCTGGCAGTTGCTAATTTGATCCTTTCTCTGACATGATCTAAGCCACTGATAAAATATTAAAACATCCTGGGTTTAATGCCAGGTGAGGTCAGGGAGAGGAACAGGCCCTAAACTTGGAGGCTGTTCCCCTGGGACTGGGACCGATTTGTGCACCTCTGGAACTCCAAAGTTCTTGTCAGCCTTTAGAGACATGCTGCATTCCCTAGTCCCTGGTGAGCACTTGACCTGCAGTGCTGGTGGCCAGGGGCGGGGGCCTCCTGTTGGGCTGCTGATTCCATCTGGCCCACATTTCTGAGGTCCCAGCCTGGGATATGAGGACAGGCTTTGCAAAGCTTCCCTGGGTCTATGACCCCCCAAGGCTAAAGATCCTGGCAAAAGACTGGCCAAGGAAAAAATGGCCCAGATGCTAAGGTCAGAGTTGATGTGCCTCTCTACTGGAGCCCAGTGGCCACATGCTATAGCCTCCCCAGGCACTGCTGGGCCAGTCCAACCTGGGCCTCTTCCTTCCTGGGGCTGGGCACATCCCATACTCTTGGTGTCTGGCCTTTAGAGCTGACCTGATGGCTGCAGGCCATCTGGTATGTCTCTTCTCTGGCCACATTCAAGTTCCTGGAGTGCACCCATCTGAGACCTCAGAAGCCCAGGGGTCTCTGCTCAGAGGCCCTCAAGCACTCTCAAACCTCACATGTCACTGAAGTCAGTGCTCAGTCCAGGTGGGGATGAGGATTGCTGGGTGCACCCTGGTGCTAGCTCCCCTCATCTTCCCTCTGAGCCAATGGGTTCAGAGGCACCTCTGTGCTTAGTGCTCTCACTCCCCTGCCTCCCACGGCCTGTCTCCCTTTCTGCTTCCTTACTGTTCAAAACTTTTCCCAAGAACTCTCCATGGACTTCAGTGAACTGAAAGGTTTCTGTGGCCTTTTTGTGCCTACTGCTGACCCTTTTAGCAGACCCTCATGGGGCTGTCAACCCATCTTTGAGAAGAGGTCCACTAAGGGCTAAGTCCTTGCCTGAGGGGAGATCTGGGTCCAGTTGGGCCCAAGGCCAAGCTGCTACTTCCAAGCTGACGTCCCTCCAGATACTCTGATGGCCTCCTTGCTGGAGTGCTAGGCTGTTCTGCTATGCAGTGGCCTACCATTGTGCTGGGCTGTGCCAGAGCTGGGCTCCCTGCCAAGAGCTGGCCAGCTGTAGTTGAACTGGGGAGTTTTAGGTTATTTCCTCTGGCTAGTGCCCTCTGCATGAGGAGGTGGTGCTGTTTCTTACAGTTCCTGTTGCTGCCTCCTGGTGGGCAGTCCTTCTTTGTACTGACCACAGGCCTGCTACAGGGCCCTTCCTCTGGGAGCTGGCATTCTGATGGTCTTCAGGGGAAGAATATAGGGGCATCTCCCTGGGTCTCCATTCTCAATGGGCTACATGGGGTCCCTGCCTAGGCTGTTGGATAGGATAGGGGAGGATGGCATTGTGTCCCCTGTCCCTCACAGGCTCTGATCTCTGTCCCACTCCAGGCCCATGTGCTTCGTGAAGCAGCTTGAGGTCCCCCCTTATGGGAGCTACCGGCCCAACGTGGCTCCTGCCACACCCAGGGCCAACTTGGCCAAGGAGCTAGAGAAGTTCTCCAAGGTCACCTTTGACTACGCAAGTTTTGATGCTCAGGTTTTTGGCAAACGAATGCTTGCCCCAAAGATTCAGACCAGCGAAACCTCACCCAAAGCCTTCCAATGTAAGTTGGGGAGAATAACTCTTGTCTTTGCTCCTGGGAGGGCGGGACCAGTGCTCTGAGGAGCTAGAAGGTCTAAGGTGGAGGTCTGAGACCTCAGATGCCCAGGGGTCACTGCTGCGGCCTCCTTGGGCCCACGTCTCTCCCATGTGCTTCTGGGGACTTTACATGTTTCCTAAGTCTCTGTGAAGCAAAACCAGGTCCTTTATGGGTATATGTCCAGAGACTTAAGAAAAACTTCACTGACATGGTCCATCTAGAGAGAGTCCGCTTTCTCAATGCAGTGAGGTATCGACTCCTAGCAATGCCATGGGGGAGAGTCAGACTGTGGGATCAGGCAGGACCTGTATCCTGGCAGGAAACCACTTGCTTTCTTGCACAGGGACCATCTAATTGGAAACACTGTGACATCAGCAACATTTGTATTGATACAAATCATTCCTGCATATCTTTTAGAACAATTTCCCATCTTTTCTTTCCCTCATTGCACTAATTTGTCAATGTTAGAAAGGAATGTGATGTGGAAAAGCACACAGTTCACCTGTGACTGGGATCAGTGCCTCCAAGTGGGAGGCCCAAGAAGGAGTTTCCTGCTGCTGCTGCGTTGCCCCTGGGAGGGAGGTTCTTCCTCCCTGAAGTGGAGAGAGCCTGCTCACCAGGACTGGGGCCTGGGTGCCTGCTGGCTGGGCAGGGCCCTCTAGCAGCATTCTCCAGAGCCAGAGCTGGAAACACTGGTGTTTGTGGTTGCTCAGTATCACGTGGAAGAGCGATTCTATGGCCAGTGCATTTCTGGAAGGAGACATTTCATTCCCTCATTTGGGTTGTCTGGTCCCTATTGCTGCTTTGTTAAGGCCGCAGCTACTAACTAGAGATGCAAAGTGAGCTGAGATGTGGCCACACCTTCTGATACCATGTGATAAAATGTCCCCCACGAGTGACATTCCCCTTTCCACAGTACTCTCCAGTCTCTCATTAAGCACTTGCTAATGGACACATTACTTTTGCTTGGAACATCAGGGCTCCTGGGATGTCTTTGGAGCGTTTTGCTCTTTCTGCTTAGGTCTTGGTCAGGTTAGAAACAGGAGGTCTCCTCAGGGCTGGGGGGCATTGGAGGGGTGGACAGCTGTGCCCAAGCCTGCATCTCAGTGGCTGTGCTCTGGCCCCAGCATGCCCCACTCATCTGCCATCTCTGTTCCTGTCTAAGTCAGTGGTGTTGTTCCCTTTTTGCAGCCAAACCTTCCCCAAAGGCCTCCTCCCCCGAGGCTCAGCCCCCCAGTAGTTATGTGAGGAGCACCCCACCCTCTTCTGCAGGCTTCGACTACTCTCATGACGCTGAGGCTGCGCATATGGCTGCCACCGCCATCCTGAACCTCTCGACCCGCTGCTGGGAGATGCCAGAGAACCTCAGCACGAAGCCACAGGACCTACCCAGCAAGGTGGGCATGCTCCCCGCAGCCTCCCAGGAGGCTGCAGTCCCACCCACTCCTTGCAGGAGTTGCTTCCAGGAATGGCTGGGGTCTAGTTGACAATTCTCACACTTAACTTTACTACTGGCCTTGGCCTGCCCCCAACGAGAGTAACATGTGCTGTGGAAGAGGGACTGAGCTAGGGACTGGCTTGTGCTGAAGGGAGCAAGAGGGACTGTAGACTTCTTTTTGTGTGGTCAGGAAGCAGAGCTGGTCCTTCCCTCTCTACAGCAATCTATTCTGGTTGCTCTGTTTCCTTCCATGGGAACTAGTGTTCTGGGTTCTCTGTAAATTTAATTAAAAATGTACCAGAAAGCAAAAGTGGAAGGGGTTGACTCTCTCACATGTGTTTTTTCACCTTCACCTAGTCTGTGGACATTGAGGTGGATGAAAATGGAACGCTGGACTTGAGCATGCACAAACGCCGCCAGCGGGATGGTGCTTTCCCCAGCAGCAGCAGCTGCAGCAGCAGCCCTGGGGTCAAGTCTCCTGAGGCCTCCCAGCGCCAGAGCAGCACCAGCGCCCCCAGCAGCTCCATGACCTCCCCCCAGTCCAGCCAGGCCTCCCGTCAGGATGAGTGGGACCGGCCCCTGGACTATACCAAGCCCAGCCGCCTTCGAGAAGAGGAGCCTGAGGAGGTAGGCGCCGGGCAGGTTGGCACAAGTGGGTAATCAGGCGGCAGCAGCTGTTCACTTCCTAGGTGGCTCTGCCTCTTGGCTCTGGTCGGGCTGTGGGTCCCTTCCTTTGTATGAAGGACCTTACACCTCTGGGCAGCTGGGACTCGGGGCCTGCCCTCCAGGAAGGGTTTCTCCTGCTTAGCCATGTTCAACATTGTCCATTGACAGAGGTGGTCTTCTCACCTTGCAGAACGCATGGTCAGCACCAATGTGGATGCTCCCAGAGTGTGGGGAGGAGAGGGCCTTATTTCAGATTCCATGGGGATGATTTGGAGAAAACTCATGTTTCTTTGGTTTTGTGAGCCTCTCACTAACCTGCAAAACACATCTGCTGTTCAGACAGGGGCTCAGCCACTTGGCTCCTTGGGCCAAGACAGTGAGAAACTCCTGGCCCAGATCCCCCTTGGGAGTGGGGCCTCTATAATGGGCAGTGACCTGAGTCTCCAAGACGAGGATTGACCCAAGAGGAGACAGCCCAAGCATTGGTGTCGGAGCTGTGGAAACTTATTTTCCAATTGTCTCATATATCTGACCTATAAAATGAAGAGCCCTGGACATGGGCTCACTGGGGCTTTTCCCCCAGAAGAGGGCCTCCCAAGGAGCAGAGTCCAGCTCCAAGAGCACACAGGCTGCATGAGGCCTCTGGGCTCCCACTTCCTCTCCCTCTCCCAGGCTCCTCTGGAGGGGATCCCTGTGCAGGGAGTGGAGCCAAGTGCTCAAGGTGGAGAGGTGTGGCGAGGATCCCTCCTGGCCCATCCAGTGGGAGCCAGCCTCCTCATTTGACCCATGGGTGGGACTCAGGATCACCCCATCTTACAGAGAGATAGACTGGGCTCCCTGACTAGGTCACATGGCCCCCATCTGGTGTCGGGGTCCTGGAAGAGGTCCCCCAGGCTGAGTCCCCATTGGAGGGAAGCCACACCTGTGACTGCCTCTGCCTGGTCTTCTGAGGCTGGTTTCCTTCCCATGGTAGGCAGGAGTCCTGCCTGGGTGGGGAGGGCAGGTGTGACTTCCTGGGCAGTGTCTTCACTGCTAGTTCTTATCTGAAGGTCTAGAAGCTTCAACACTCATCCCCTACTCCCAGGACTCAGCACCGCCACCACCTCTTTCCTACTAACTTACATTCCTTGCCCCTACAACCCCATGGCCATGACTTAGCCAGCTGCCTTCTTGGCCCAGTGAGTGGGTATCCTGGACCCTCCTCTGCCCCTTCCTTAGCCCCTGCTCAGTGCTGGTTTCCCCAGGTTGCTTTGGTCCCTGCTCTTATCCCTTACTTAATACATCTTTTTGGGTCACTTCTTTACTCCTAGGAATAAGCGACCATCTATAGGGTGACTCTGTCTCAGAGGTCCTAAGATCCCCCCACTGAAGCCTATGCCACCAGTAGTGGCCAATCATTCACTCTGTCGAAAGTAGCTTTGGCTCATCCCCAAAGCCTGCCTCTTCACCCACCCACCTCCTAGGCATCGGTCACCCCCAGAAGTACCTCCTGAGTCAGGCTCTTCCTGTACCTCCATCTCTGTCCTGGATTCCTGACTCAGACTCTCCTGCCAGTGTTGCCTGGGGTCCCATGTTGCCACAGCAGCCCATCCTTCCTGTCCCCACATACTCTAGGCCCCTTGTATCCATGGGCCTCTGGGACAATCTTGTCCCCTGTTTCTAGGAGCCCTCACACATCCTGAGGCTAGGTGTGTCTGCCAAGGAACTTCCTCCAACTAGCTAGGACAAATAAGTCTCTTTCCCTGAGCCTTTTCAATGGAGGCAAAGGCAGCACCAGCCTCTCAACCAGGTCTACTGTCAGTTCCCTGAGTTGTCTGGTCCCATGGGCACTTTCTTACTTGCTATTCTCTCAGGTCTGCAGGGGCAGTGCCTGAACAGTTTACTGGGACCCATGGCAAGGTGGCGCCAGCCCTGGAACTGTGCAGTCATCCTGTGGGACTTTGGCTGTCCTGACCCTGCTGGAGCCCTGCCCTTACTGGGAGGAGCTATTCCTTGCCCACCTGTGTGTTGGTGAACAGTCCTCTAGAGCCAGTGTTTAGTTGGTGGCTTGTGAAGTACCACACCTGGTGGGTGGGTGGGTGGGTAGTGGGTCACCATGTCATAACAAGTGGTAATCATGCTCACCAGTGCAGCTTCCTGATAGGGCCTGCAGACATCTGGGCACTGTCTTTGCCCTGAGGGCTCTCCTTCAGGTGTTCATGCTGTGGGGTGACCTAGTAGAGGTGACCCAAGGCCAGGCAGTGCAGATTCCTGTCTCTGGTGGGCCAGGAGCTCTAGTGTTGGGCGAGTCCAGGCCGCAGGTTGAACTCTCTGTTCTCTGGGGGAACTGGGCCTTTTCCCTCCTCCAAAAGGCAAGGATTCCAGGAATGCCTCTTGGACACTGTCCTGAAGGGTCCCTCTCCCTCACCCACCGGGTTGGGTGCCCGGGCCTCCCTGCCAGCCGTTAAAACATCTCCCCGCTGGTTTTTTGCAGTCAGAGCCAGCAGCACATTCTTTTGCTTCTTCTGAAGCAGATGACCAGGAGGTGTCAGAAGAGAACTTTGAAGAGCGGAAGTACCCAGGAGAAGTCACCCTGACCAATTTCAAGCTGAAGTTTCTCTCCAAGGACATAAAGAAGGAGCTGCTCACGTAAGCTGTCACACCTCCAGTCTGGGAGGAGCAGGCCCCGTCATCACCCATGGCAGCTGCTGGGTCTTCTCCCTTCAGGGTCTCTCCTGCCTGGCTCCACCACTTCCAGCCAGGCCGCCCTCACAGCAACAGACACTTCTTGTCACTGCTGTGCTGTGTTGGGCACTAATACAATCCTCCAAAAGCAATTAAGAACAAGGACGAGTCTTTGGCCAGCCTGCAGAGCAGGACAGAGCAGAGCAGAGCAGGATGAGGACCAAGGAGTCACAAGCAGAAACTCCACAGGAGCCCTCAGGCAACAGAGGCCCAGCCCTCTCTCCGAGGCCACAGTTGGACCCCTGCATGGACCTGGAGCTCACTTCCTGGTCTCTACCTTCAGCTAGAGCCTCTGTTTCATGACCCCTCTGTCAACTGTCTCCCCTAGAGCTGTGCCTGGCACCTGTGCTAGGGTGACCCAGTCCTCCTCTCCCCAGGGAGCCCCACTCTTGCCCTTCTGCCTCCAGGTTGGCCTTCTCTGGGTGCTGGCTCCAGGCTCTTGTCCTTAGGGGAGGCCATGCTGGTTCAGGAGCTGAAGCTGGACAGGGCCCTTGCTTAGATGTCCACACATGAGCACTCAGTACACGTGCAACTGCTCAGCACTTGTGCTTTGGAGGCATCTTAACTTCAAGTCCAACTTTTCCTTCTTGAGTTAAGCTGTACGGGATAAGCTTCCAGTCTGAGGCGAGGGCTCTCCTCCTAGGGCTGGGGGCAGCCAGGAGGGTCCGGGCCGCCCACTGCGGCACCTGCAGTGCACGTCGCGCTCTGTTCTGATGCTCTTTTTCCTTTGTCCAGTTGTCCCACCCCTGGCTGTGACGGCAGTGGCCACATCACTGGGAACTATGCCTCCCACCGCAGGTTCGTCCCCTGCTCCTCTGGCCTGGCCCTGGTGCTTTCTGGGGGGTCTCCTCTTCTCTTTCTCTGCTCCTCCTCTGTGGCTTACCCCATATCCCATCTCTTCTCTTTCAGCCTCTCTGGTTGCCCTCTTGCTGACAAGAGCCTCAGAAACCTCATGGCTGCCCACTCTGCTGACCTCAAGTATGTTTGCGCTCCCTGACCCCCTGTCTCTTGGGCAGTTCCCTTGCTTTGCTCTCTCCTTCATGAGGCTCCTGCCAAAGTCAGTTCTCTCCAAGATGCCACCTGGGCTGGCCCCTGCTCTCCTGGAGGGGCAGGGGGCATGCCCGAGGAAGGGCTGCTTCTGCCTGGCTGGGGCTGCACTGCCACCTGTGCCCCTGCTCTGGGACTGCCATTGCTTCTCCCCTGGGCTGGAGCCAGGGCTGCCACAGGTTTCTACACAGCCCTGGCCCCTCCCCACCCTCTCTGGAGGACCCTGCAGGGCTGCCTGGGTCTGCTTTGCCCACAGTCCTAGTGATTGAGGGAAAGGCCAGAACTGGCTGAGGCTTGCAAGTCCTGCCATGGCTCAGTGGCTGCAGGTTGTGTGGCTCTTTCTGAGTGAAATGGAATCAATGATGCAAGAGAACTTCTTGCCTCCTTCTCCTGTAACCCTCAGCTACTCTGTCCTGTCCCAGCACCTCCCAGTGGTCCCCGCTTCCTGCTCTTGCCTTCTCTGCTGGCCCCTTTTCTGCTTCTGTGCCTCCCTGCCCCTAGCACATGGCAGGGTAGGCCCTGTGGGCACCAGCTAGCTGCTTGAGGTGTCCTGCACACACGAGCAGGCACCCAGAGGTTTCAAGGTATCTGTCCTTCTGGGGTTGGAGTTGGGAACAGTTGTTTCCTTTGGCTCTCATGCTTTTGGCTGAGCTGTGACACTGTTGACCCCATGACCCTGATCTGCAGGGACCTCATCCTGGGCCCCAGGGCCAAGTGGAGGCCTTGGCAGAAGGAGGTTCTCATTCCCACAGTTTATGCCCCTACATAAACATCTTGTACACCTTATATTAGGAAGCCCTGAATCCAGGTCAAGGCTCCTTGGCCTGGTTTTGGGACCAGAGAGAAGCTGGACATGGTGCCTTTGGGATGAGGAACCTGAGTGTGAAGGCTCCAGGAGAGCAGAGCTGGTTTAGGGCAGGACTGGAATTCCTGGGTCTGCAGTTCCCACCCTGCAGCCTTGTCTCTACCCCCTGTGGAGGAGTGTGCCCCACTTGGTTTTCCTTCTGGGAGTGAACAGCTGGTGTGCACCTTGGTGGGCTCAGACATTTACTCATTGACTCTTTGCCCTGACATTTCTGGCCTGGAAACCCAAAGTGGGAGCACTGAGCTCTGCAACCATGGGGCTCCACCCCCGCCCCCCACTCCCACCCTCCTGCCCCCGTCCTTCTTCTCTTGCTGTCTTTCTTACATTCTGTTTTTCTTTCCAATTCTGCTTTCTTTTTCCATGACAATCAGTTTTCCTGGTTTTCCAAGGGAAGTGCCTGAGCTAGTTATGCAGTCAAATCCAATGCTCTGGGCTGACGGAAGAAACTTGCATGATCCTGTCAGGAGGCAATTGCTGGGAGGTCAGGGTCCTCCTGAGACTGAGAGCCTGTGAAGAACACAAAACTTCTGTACAAATAGCAGTGAAAAGTCTCCCTTATGTGTAAGGAGCCACTCAGCCTCAGTGAGGTGGGGGCAGGCGGCTGAGGTACCCCTCTCCCCAGAGCTTCTCTGTGCCCTGGAGGTCTTTCTGGGGTGCCATCGCCTGTTTCCCTCTGACAACAGTGTGGCCTGGTGATTGTGGGTGATGGTGGCTGGCTCCTCCAAACCTCCATTCCCTGATACACAGGCTCTTGCTCCTTGTCCTCCTGAGTGGGTGTCAGACTGGCCAGGTCGGGGCAGATGAGTCTTTCAGTCATTCCCTCTCAACTCATGCAAAGACTCTAAGGGGATTCTTTCCCATAAGAGAACCCACAGCCACTTGTTCCCCGTTTCATGTGTCTGCGTGCCCAGGAGTTGCATGTGAGGAGTCCGGGTGCAGCCACATATCTGCAGGGCATGTTGGGCTCTGTATGGGCAGGGTCACTCCTGAAGCCTGCAGATGGGGTCAGAGTATGTGCTGCCCAAATAGAGCATGTCCATCAGGCATGGATTCTTCAGCCCAGACAAGGCACCCAGAGGCAAGTGGTGGGAGGGGTGCTGGGGGCTCCCGTTCCTGTGGCTGACCTTGTATAGCCCATAGAGGCATATTGAACACAACTCCTGGGAAAAGCCATGTGTCAGGCTCAGCACAAAGAGCAGGACAGCCCTGCCATGGGTCAAATCATGCTTCCCCGTGGGAGTCATGGGCCCAGTGGAGACTCACCAGGGCTAATGGGTGTGTCTGCATCTCATCACTCGTGCCACTCATCTCTGCCTAGAAGTCTGGGTCTGCCGCCAAATGACAACCACTCTCAGTGTCCACCCGAGGTTTTCGAGATACTTCCCTGGTGCTAAGTGTCAGGAACAGTGCTCACCTGGCCTGCAAGCTGACACCCTCACAAGGGGTGAAGTGCAGAGCAGATCCAAAGGGGAGACAGGCCCACCTGCAGAGTCAGTCCGCCTCCCCTTCCTAACACCTGCCAAGGCTCACATTTTATCATTTGTCATTTGGGAGAAAATAAGAACATCCATGCTTGTAATATTAGGGTATAATTTTGCCACCTTTTGTGATATATTTGTCAAACATTTTGGGGTGTATTAACTTGGACTTCTGTGTTTTGTGTCTTCTTTCCTCACCCTATGCTAGTGGCCAACACCCCACAAAAGTTACTGGTTACGTGAGCTCTGCACATGCTCCACGGGACCAGTCTTACAGCAGCTGTGTGGCAGGTGTTCACTGAGCACCCACGGGTTTCCTCAGTCACAGTGCACTTTCCCTGAGAGCAAGGCCACAGTGCAACTGGGAGGGCAGAGCTGTCTCAGGAGCGAGTGTGCCCTTCTGAGCCCTCGTGTGTAAAGTTAGGGCTCAGGTGTACTCTGGATGTTTCTAGTCCAGGTTAGAGCCATATAAACAGCCAAGCTGGAGCCCATCTTTGCTTTTGGATACAGCGACCCCCACACTTCGCTGTGGTGCCTGGTATAGAGCTGGACCCCTTGGGCTTCTCTCCTCAGCCTTCTGGGTAATCCCCCACCCCTGCCCTCAGGCAAATGAGGGAAGTGCTAAGGCCCTGAGATGACCCTGTGGATGTCCATTGTTGGCAGCAGCAGGCTAGGTGTGTCACTGGTAAAGGTAGGCAGCTACTCATGGGCCCTAAGCTGGGAAGGGCAGTGTGCTTCTTCAAGGGCTGGGCCCAGACAGGTGGATACCATCATGGGCTCCACACTTATCTCACTTTCCCCTTCAGGTGCCCTACGCCGGGCTGTGACGGTTCTGGCCACATAACAGGGAACTACGCTTCACACCGGAGGTAAGTGAGGCCTACAGCAAGGTGGGATATGTTGCGGGGGGCGCGGTCTCTGTCCCAGACAAAGTCCTAAAGTTTGGAACAGGGTACTGTTAATGTTGCTGACAACTGGAGCCCTCTGAATTGTTGGTACTTCTGGAACCTGGCCAAATGGTCCTTTGAGTGAGAGAAGAAGACAAAGGGTTAAGGCTAGAGGCTCATGAAGATGTTTCCCTTTCCTGACTCTTGCCCTGTGCAAAGGCTCTGTGTTGGTGGACTGTCCTCAAAATGACTGATTGACCGATAGATCTGCCCTCACTCCCTCCTGCCCTGCAGGGGTTACAGAGACCAAGGGGATAGGATGGGGTGGATGGTAAGGGAGCTGCTGTTCTAGGACTGAGGTTGCATTTCTCCTCTTTCAAAACTAGCTTGTCAGGCTGCCCTCGTGCCAAGAAGAGTGGACTCAAGGTGGCACCCACCAAGGATGACAAGGAGGACCCTGAGCTGATGAAGTATGTTTGACCCTCCTGGCTTCTTCACTACTGTGCAGAATTGAGATTTTCCTATATATTATAACTTAAGAAAACCAAACTTACTCTAGATTTCCCTTTTATTACAACTTATCATCAAGCTGCTCAATGTCATTCTTCATGTTTATGAAGTGCTCAGACCCAGTGTATCAATGCCTGAGTGTTGTAATGAGGCACATGTGCTGTTCCCTCTCTGGACTCAGCTCAGAGTAGAGGTGTTTGATGGGGGAGGCTGAGTGCCCTGCTGCCTCAGGCTGGCCAGAAGATGCCCATGGGCCTTGCAATCTACACAACTTTTCTCTGGCAGGAAAAGTCAGGTGCAGAGTCAGGAGGGGAGGATGGGTAGGGGGACATCAAGTCTTTGAATCCTGTGTGTCCATCAACCTGCTCACCTGTGCAGAGCCAGTGGAGTGAGAAAGCCTGGGAGTGTTGAAAGTAGGAACCAGACTCTGCTTTGGAGAGGAAAAAAGACATTCTTATCCTTACATGACCCAGATCCCTGGGGCAGAAAGGCTGCCTGTTGCTTACCTTCTCAGTGGGCACAGAGGGGCTGGCATCATCGCAGGCTTGTTCTCTCTGTGGGGAACTAGTGCTCCGTACTGTCCACTTGCAGGCAGAGGCCATGTCAGGCTGCAGGCTCCAACAATTTACTCAGCACAGAGGTGTTGCCCTGGACATGGGAGTTTTAGAGACAACACCTGCCCAAGTGGGTCCCCTCCAGGAGAACAGTGGAAGTGTTGGCTCTGGCTACCTGGTTGATGGGGCCTTCAGGTTGGTTGGTTGGGGCAGGTCTCAAGGGGCTCACAGGAATCAGACCTGCCCCAGTTGTGTCACTTACTGGGTCACAAACAACCATGTACTCCATAGAGGGGTACCTGGGCCCAAAGTTCCAATGCTCCTCCTCAGAGCTTGCCCCAGCTATGCCCAAACATCTACTTAGCCATAGAGGAGGTGCCTAAAGCAGTGTCACATCCTTCGGAAGTGGATGCCCTCACCAGCTGCTTGGTCTAGTAAGATGTGGTTACTCAAATTTTATAGTAAACTGCCAAATTAACAATGTAAAAATATGTGGTTGTTGGTGTCATAAGTCTGGCACACTAAATGCTTGGATGGAGAAAAAGTACTTTTCCTCCTGAGAGTCCAGGAGTTGCCTGTGATCATACAAATGCAATGCTTTTATGGATTTAGCAAGGATCCTGCTGGCAGGGATATTACAAATGAAATTGTGCTGCATTTGCAAATGATTAAAATCAAGATCAGCGTTTTTCAAATTAACTGGGGAAAATGATCTTCCTCCTTCTAATGTGCTGTCAATTTGGCTTTTTAAAAAGCAAGAGTTCTGCAGCCAAGTGGAGATTGTGATCTTTAGAAACTGTCCAGCATTTGCAGGGTGGATGGAGTTCTTAATTGTTCCACTGTGCCTCCATTTTATAAGGCCTTCCCTCAGCCATAGACCTTAGCCACATTTATAATCAACCAGCATCTTTTAGCAAGTGCAGACTGAGGCAGAAACTTTAATGGATGCACCATGTCCTGCTGAGGAATGGGATTTTGTTAGCAGGTGTGAACTATGGTTGTTCAGGGCTGCAGAGGAAGAGCTCCCCTTTATGACATCTCATGTTTGCTGTTGGAAGATAAGTCATGTTGGCACTTTGTGGTGAATCCCAGTTGCCATCGCTTTATAGCTGGTCAAGAAGTTGACAGCTCTTCCAGTGTGGGGGTCAGAAGCTGCTCACTCTGCTCACCTGGAGGAGGTCTGTGCCACCACACCCTGCATTGGGAGGGTGCTGTGCCAGGGGCATTTTTCATTCTGCATTCAGGTAATTTACATAAAGGCTTCTGCCCCTCTCCTTGAACATCTGGAGCAAAGGAAAAGCTACTCTTGGCCAGCCACAGCAAAATTATTATGGGATGTCTGAGCTCATGTTCCCAGGACAACCATGGGCATTGTGCCTGGCCTCAGCCCTGAGACTGTGGGATGGCAGACTATGAGACGGACAGCCTGCTGCCCCTGGCTGTCCTCCTGATTTTCAGGCCTCCCAACCAAGCAGGGGCTGTGGTGCCGAGGGAGAGGGAAGGCAGCCCCTGAGGGCTTGGCTTCCCACCTGGAAGACCAGGCTCTTCCCTAGGCTTCAGCACTCTGCAGTCCTCTTACTTCACTCAGGAGCTTGTGGGTCTCTAGGTACCCCCTCACACCAGTGCCCCTGTGGTTACCTCAGCCTTTCTGTGTCTAGGTGCCCAGTTCCAGGCTGTGTGGGGCTTGGTCACATCAGTGGCAAGTATGCCTCTCACAGAAGTGCATCTGGCTGCCCTCTGGCTGCCCGGAGGCAGAAAGAGGGTTCCCTCAATGGCTCGTCCTTCTCCTGGAAGGCTCTGAAGAACGAGGGGCCAACTTGCCCCACCCCAGGCTGTGATGGCTCTGGCCATGCCAATGGGAGCTTCCTCACCCACCGGAGGTAACTGCCCCACACACTCTGGCTCTGTATCAGAAGCAGGGACTCTGGTCTTGGGCTGGGACAAGGCTCCTGCAGGGAGGGAGGAGGGCTCAGTGTGGCCAGTAGCTCTCTGGGAGAGGCCAACTGGGCAGCTTCCCTGGGGAAGCCCACAGAGGCCCTGTTGTACCTGATGGCATTTATTTCGCTCTTCAGTTGTGTCTGTTCTGTTAGCTGCTCTCCATGCCCGAGGGAGTCCCCTTAGGCTGGTGTTACACCTGACACAGGTCGTTTCTGAGCAGAGGCCTATCTAGGCTCACATTTCCATTTAGGCTGTCAACTTCTTCTTTTTTTTTTAATACTTTTATTTCATTTATTTATTTTTATGTGATGCTGAAGATCGAACCCTGTGTCTCACACATGGTAGGCAATGCTTTACCACTGAGCCACAACCCCAGCCCTGGGCTGTCAACTTCTTGGGAAAATAATGTCTCCTGTCCTGCCCCTTTCACTGGAGCCTCTTATCTGAACTTTGGGCAGAGACCCTTCTTTGTATGGTATCTGGTGGCTAGACCCTTCCTGCATGGGCTGTGGGCCTGGGCAGCGCTTGTTGTCTCGTCTGCCCCAGGGGCAGGCCCTTGCTCCATCGCCCTCCTTCCTGTTAGTGCTGACAGTCACAGTGATGGTTGAGGAGTGTGGGGTCAGTGCCCAGTCCTGTCAGAAGTCCCCTTCCTGCCCTCTCCTTCCTTCCTTCCTTCCTTCCTCCATCTGCAAGAGTAATTAATGTATTCACCCCAAAAAAGCATTAACTGAGAGTATGTCTCACTCCAAGGCCTGGTGACAGAGCAGAGGCTGAGAGATGGCCAGCCCTTTCCATTTCAGAGTTCTGGGCAGGGGCTGAGGGCTTGCAAGCCCTTTCCCTTCAGAGTTCGTGGCCCTCAGACCCCAGAGGGAGCATAACTGCCTGGTAGCAGTTATGCCCTGGGCCACACTATGTTGGGGGCCAGCTGTGACTGTACCAGACAGGGTGTGCTCTGAGGGGACACTTCCTGGTCCTACCTTGTCTGGATTGTTGCCTCTTACTCCCCAGGAGGGCAGGCAGATGATGGGGGGCAGTTCTGCCATAGGGAGGACCTCCAGGTCATCTGAGTAAGAAGAAACCTTAGACTGGTCATGGTATGGGATCCTGGATTGGCCCAAGATCTGTGTCCCTGGGCTGGTCATGGTGTGTGACCCTGGGCTGGTCAGTGATGAATGATGTCTGCTTCCAGTTTGTCTGGCTGTCCCAGAGCAACCTTTGCTGGAAAGAAGGGAAAACTCTCAGGGGATGAGGTTCTCAGCCCCAAATTCAAGACCAGTGATGGTAAGGATGCACTTTGGAGATATCTCTGGGGAGGGAGTAGGGAGGCCAACCCCTCCAGGAATGAGTCATGTAGATACAGCCCTGTCCTGAGCTGCCAGACCTGCTAATACTTCTGAGGTTCTCAGTGCCCATGTCTGGGTTCCCCTGGCCCTTGCTTAGGGGTCATCCCTGCTCTGACCTGGGGCTTTGGTGATCACTGGCATCAGAGAGGCTTTCTGCAGCACCAGAAGCCATGTCCATGGGTTTGCGGAGAGTGTGACTCACTCCCACCCATGCCAGGAGGCTAATTTCTGGACACATCTCCCCTTTTGTCTCAGCAGTTAGAACCTGCAAATATACCCATGCCTTCCCACCAGGGCCCAGGCCAATAGGCAAAACAACTATCATCTCATTGCCAAGACAGGTTTCCCAGAGGGAAATGTGGGATCCTGGCCCAAGAGAGATGAGCTTAAAGGCCATGTGGGAGCCTCTGCTCTACCAAGAAAGCAGGCCCCTCCAACTCTACTTGCTGGTCTGGGCCTGAGGTCAGAGCTACATTTGAGGTTTCTTTTTGGGGCAGTATTGGAGAATGATGAGGAGATCAAGCAGCTGAACCAGGAGATCCGAGACCTGAACGAGTCCAACTCTGAGATGGAGGCTGCCATGGTACAGCTACAGTCCCAGGTGGGTGTTGCTGCTCCTGCCTATCTCTGCCTTCAACACACAGAGTCCATCATGGAGATTGCATAGTGTCTGTCAGTGCTGTCTGAGCTGAGCTGGCTGAGAGCCCAGTGCCTGGCATGCAAGGACACTTAGTGTGGGCTGGCTGGCTGCCCACACACCACCTGGCAGTGCTAGTGCTGTCTTACTCCTAGGGCCCTGGGTCTCACTGGTGCTAGGCATCCTACTGGATCAGTAGGGTGTGAATGGTCCTTCAGAGTCAATACACTGTGAGAAGCAGCTGCCCTGCTGGAGTTTCTAGACTCATTAGCACTGGCAGCCCTTGAGCATGGTGCTTTGCCTGAACTGGAACCAGACTCCCCAGCACAGCCACACATTGATGGAGTGGCCTGTACACCTCCACCTCTTTGTTCTGTTTCTTTCTCAGTATGATGGAGTCAGAGCGGATCCTGCTCCGTTTGGTTGTTGTTCAAGGATTCACTGCTCTGAGGAAGGCTTTGGCCACCAGTGCCTGAGCAGGGCACATGTGCCTCTGAGCCCAGCTGTTGCTGAGCGGCACATCGCTTAAAGGATTTCCCCCAAATGAGCATTAGTAATCAGAAAAAAAAGCAGTAAAGGCCTTATTTCGAAAACAAGAACATACCTCATCCCCTGGCTGCTGATTGGGTCACAGCAGAGCTGGTGACATGGGAGAAGTGTCCCATAGTGGTTGGAGGGACAAAGGGACAAAAAGGTGACCATTCCCACACAGGGAATGTGGGAGGAACTCCTTCAGGGCAGAGGGGATGATGAGAAGATGGGAAGATGGCAAGGCCCCTTCCTGTAGGCAGCCCCTTCCCAACGTGGTCCAGCCCCAGGTGTCTTGTTGCTCTGCTCATTTCTCTGCTGGCTCAAGAACCTATATAAAAATAGCATCAGCCATGGAGCTCAGAAAGAATTTTCACTGTGTCCTGTCCATGTCAATGCTGAGTCCTCCTGCTGAGGTTCACAGGCAGTGACAATGGGGTGCCAGGACTCCTGGCTGGGTCTTCCCTGTCCCCTAGCAATGATTCTGGGGAGACACAGTATGTGTGGGTGTCACTCCCTCTCTGAGTCCCAAGGGCCCTTACCAATGGCAGTGTCCTTGGGTCAGTAACTCTTATTTCTCATTATTTGTAAAACTCACTTCTTTTTTCTTTTCTTTTTATCATTATACATAGTAATTGGGTTCATCCTGACAAACTCAGACGTGCATGGAAACCAATTTCTTCCTTTTCTTACCTGTCCCCCCTCCCCTCTCCCATTCTCCTTCCTCTACTCTACTAGACTTCCTTTTGCTTGTCTTTTAATTTGTATTTGATTAGTTCTTTATCCTATGAAGGATGTTATCCTATCCTTCCCTCCCCTTTCCTTTATTTTGCTACATGAGAGAAAACATTTGACCTTTGAGTTTCTGAGTTTGATTATTTCACTTAGCATGATATTTTCCATTTCCATCCATTTACTGGCAAATGCCATGATTTCTTTTTTTTATGGCAAGTTGAACTTCACTGTATATATTCCACAATTTCTTAATCCATTCATCTATTGATGCACATCTGGCTTGATTTCATAATTTAGCTGTTGTGAATTGGCTATTATAAACATTCATGTGGCTGTATTGGAGTAGTATGCCAATTTTAGATATTTTGGGAAAATACCAAGGAGTGGGATGGCTGGCTCTTGTGATGGTTCCATCCCTAGTGTTTCGAGGACTCTTCACACTGCTTTCCAGAGAGCAACACCCACCTTTTAAGAGCCAGGCCTGCAGTGGTTCCTGCCTATAGTCCTAGCTACTCAGGGGGCTGAGGTGGGAGATCTCCTGAGTCTACCAGTTTGAGACCAGTCTGGGCAACACAGTGAGACCCCATATCAAAGCAAAACAAAGCCTGTTTGTTTAAAAGACAAGTTGTTACATTTTACTAGCCTTATTTTGGAAGGTTTTTGCCACCCTTTGAGGGTGTTTGGTGGATTGTGCTCACTGTAGTATGCAACGGGAAGGCAGGTTCCTCCTTCCCCAGTCCTTTAAAGCCACCCTTGTCACCAGGTGATAAGACTCACTTGGTCCTACCTGCAGCCTCCTGTAGGGAGCTCACTATCCCTGTTTAGGGCCATACATGGCCTTCATGTGAGCTGAGTCTTTGCCCTGGGGCTCCTTCGAGACATCCAGACAGGTCTGGGCTGTCCCTTGTTACCAGAGACCCTGGGTCCCTGTGCAGGCTTGTGGCCAGGGTGTAGCAAGCAAGGAAGGGGCCACCCTTGTGCTTGGCCTGCAGGAATCTTGCTTAGGACACCTGTGGAGGCAGTTTGTTGGTCTTTTGGTGAGGGGAAGACCCAGAGGCGGCCTGATACCCATGAGGTGGGTACAGGCATTCACAACTTACAGAAAGGAAATGGAAACTTGGCAAAGCGAGAAGCATAGCTGGTGTGGCCAAGATTGAGCTCAGGGTGCTTCTGTGCCTGTGCCCTCACCCCATCCCTAGGATGAACTCAACATGGCCACACATAGCCCCTGGCCCCACATCAATGCCTGGCCTCTTGAGCACAGGCTATTTGTAGAGAGCTCTGCCTCCTGTGCCCAGGGGGAGCAGTCAGCTCCATCCCTGGAGGTGGAGCCAGCAGTGAAGCAGGCTCCTGCTTCTCCCCACCCCTGTGCTCTGTCCTCAGATTTCCTCCATGGAGAAGAACCTGAAGAGCATCGAGGAGGAGAACAAGCTCATCGAGGAGCAGAATGAAGCCCTGTTTCTGGAGCTGTCCGGCCTGAGCCAGGCTCTCATCCAAAGTCTCGCCAACATCCGCCTTCCCCACTTGGTAAGCAACTCTGCTTTACTGCCTGGGCCTTCAGGGGAGGGTGGCTGGCCCCTCACCGCTTTGCTTCTGGGCCCTGCTCTTGTGGCCCACCAGAGCCAGTTGTCAGCTGCAGAGCTCTTGCCTTCCTGAGCAGCCTGTGAATCTGGAGCAGGAGGTCCTGGTGGCAGAGGGTCTGTCACTGGGGTCACTGTAGACAGAAACCCTGGTGGGCTTTCCAGCAGGAGTAGCCATCAGCATTGCCCAGCAACCTGGGTTTGTCCCTGGTCATGTGGACAAACCCTGGTTTCTACTGCATGGGGCCCACTGCCTGGATGGACTTGCTAACCTAGTTCTGTTCTCTAGGAGCCAATATGTGAACAGAATTTTGACGCCTATGTGAGCACCCTCACCGACATGTACTCCAATCAGGACTGCTACCAGAACCCCGAGAACAAGGGCCTCCTGGAGAGCATCAAGCAGGCCGTGAGGGGCATCCAGGTCTAGGCCTTGATGCTTGGAGGAGCGCCCTGCCCTGGCTCCTATGTGGGGTCCCTAATTCACAGTGACTTCTAGTTGGCAGCCTGGGTGTGGCCTTGGGTGGGTTCATCCAAAGGGGTGCCTGGAAATCATGTCTCTGGGGCCGAGGCCTCCCCATGCAAGTGCCTGGGGAAGCTGGAGTGTTACAGAGTGATTTATTTTTGTTTTCTGAAAGAAATCTGAAGAGCAGCTCAAAGTCTCCAGTGGAAGCTCATGGACAAGGTTCTCAGGGAAGTTTTGGAGTTTGCAACCATAGTATTCTTTGTCTGCAGAGGCTGGGAGGGTAGCATGGGCTCGGTGGGCCAGTGTTTCAGCCCAGAGGACATGTCTGTGCTCAGTGAGGGCCCTTGTGGCAAGTGTGTTTTTTGTTTTTATTTAGTTCAGCTTTGTGTTAAGTGTGGAGCAAGCTCTGTGTCAGAGGTGAGGAAGGAGTAGGCCTTCCAGATGGAAGTCCAGACAGTAGGCCCATTGCAGCCCAGTCAGCTCATAGGGTTCTGCTGGGAGGCCCCTGGAAAGCAGCCTCCCATCTCTGGGGGCCAGTTCCCGGCATCTGCACCTCCACCCAGGCTCCTGGCCTATCACTGCTACATCACTTGGTCACCACTGGCTGGCCTTGATCTCCGGGTCTGAGGTGGCTGAGGTAGGGACAGTGTCTGTGAGGTCAGGGGTAAATTCCTAGGGGGAGACCACCAAGGTTTCACTTCTTTTTAGATCCATTCAAGATGTGAAAAAAGGTGAATTTTAATTTAATGTGTTAAGAACACAATGTTCCGATTGTGTAAATAGAGACAAGTCGCTTGTGACTGCAATTCCGAATTAGTATTTAAAAGTAGAGAAGCTGCAGCTCCTGGAAGACATTGAAGGTAGTTAGCTTATTGTGTAAATTATTTAATTTTGTCCAGATGTAAGTATTTATATTCACATCCTCTTATGTTAATGTTCGCTATTTATTTAACATTTTATTTATTAATTTTGTACTATTTCAACTAGACCCTGCACTAAGGCACCCTAAGAGCGGAATAAGTGAAATCAAAGCAAAAGTGGCTACTTGACTGTAAGACAGGCCACGGAAACCAGGATACAACTCCTAGTCGTGATTTTGATGCAACCAAGTTATTTTTTATATATTTTGTTATTTATTCTTTTAATATGGAATTTTTAAGAAGTATTTTGTAACTGAGGAATTTTGATAGTTTGGGAATTTCCTCCCTTGGCCCAGTGGAGAGAAACATGCTTTGGTTTCCGTTTCCCTTTGGGTTCCTTCATTCAGGCACAATGAAAGCAAGCGGGATTCTGTATTTATTATTATTTAAGTAGCGCAGATGTGTGTGCCCTGGCGTATGTCTCGTGTCGCATTTGTGGCAGTTCTTATGGCTGAGTCATGTGGCTGTGGGGGAGTACTGGTCGCGGTCTGGCCAAGTGGCGGCTGGTACTCTCGGGTCAGCTGCCTGGCCCCTGACAACTCTGGTACTGTGACCCTCCTTCCTCAGGAAACGTGTTGGACCCACAGTACTCCATGGTGCGTCTGGAGGGTGATTTCCTAATAAAAGTCTGACTGTGCGTGGTGCCATGGTCTATGGGGTGCCCTGGTTTTACTTCCTGGGGTGCTGTGGGTGGTCAGGGTGGGCTGGCTCTACCATTTCTGGCCTCCTGGACAAAGCAACCTGGGCCCTGCCCCCATCAGCTCAGCCAATGTCTGCTGGAGCGGCCTTCTCCCAGGTGTGGTCATAGAAGGTCTAAATCACTGTGCCCTGTTCCTCCTCCTGTGACCAGGCATATGCAAATCTGAGTTCTTCCCAGGGCTTTTCTCTTAGGGTAGGGGTCTTGGGGTGGGGGGTGGGTGGGAAATGTCCCTGCTGGGGTTTTAAGCTGGGATTATGGAATTCTTTCCTTACAGCCACAAGTAGGGGTTGTGTGTAGACACTCTGGAAGGAGGCTGAGCTGGGAAATGAGGTGGGAGACGAAGAGAGAACTCTGATAAAGTCTTCGGAGTGCTGGATGGAGCCATAACTGAAGAGAACTACCCTTGCCAGCTATATGAGGCAATGGATTCCTTTACTTTTTTTTTTTTTTCTTTCCCTTAAGCTAATGTGTTTTGGCTTTTTGGTCTGATAGTAGAAGGTCTTCCTTGTTTTGCTGTGCCAGGTAGAGCTCTAGTCTCCCCTGGTGAGACTTAGATTTGAGGTTTCTAGTCACATTCAACCTGAACGGAACTGACAAAGTGTCAATGTGTTTTTGATTTCCTGGGAATCTGGCCCTGGAAACTGACCCAGAGCTCCCTCTTCTACGCAAAGGACCCACCTTCACTGTCAATTCTAGACAATCCAGGCCGCTGTTTCCAGCCCCTGCTGCATTTGCACGGGGACCAGGACACATGGAGGGCACTTGCTGTGTCCAGAGGGGAGAGCAGGGGCCAAAGCAGGTGCACGCTAGTGGGACATGCAGAACCTGCACAGCCGTGAGGAGGGCTCCTGAGGATCCCTTTGCTGCTGTCCCACTGGGGGCAGAGACAGCAGCTGGGGTTGTATCCCTTCATGGCAGCACAACAGATGTTGGGTGTGGCCAGGAGTGGGCAAGGCCCCTTCAGAAGTGTCCTGCTGCAGGCTGAGGTGGTCATTCTGAAGCCAATCAGAGTTGGCCAGAGATGGGGGCTGTGCTGATCCCTGGTAGGCTACGGAGTGGAGGGGCCACTGCAGGCCCCTTGTTGTACCTGGTGGAGGTAAGTAGCAGAGCCAGTACTGCAGAGGAACCAGGTGCCACCCAGCAGAGGGTCTCATTCGCCCTCCAGGGGGACTACTGGCCACCTCCCCATCCAGCACGAGGTCTCCACTCCTTTCACTTAAAAAAATTTTTTTTCTCGTAGCTGTAGATGGATACAGATTGTTTTTATTTATTTATTTTTTAAAATGTGGTACTAAGGATTGAACCCAGTACCTGACACATGCGAGGCAAGTGCTCTGCTGCTGAGCCACAGTCCAGCCCTCACTCTTTTCACTTTTGAAGGTCTGTCAGCCTTGCATCCATCCTGGCTCTTCAACCCCGCAGGTCAGGGGAACCGCCTCCCCAAGGTCTCTCAGACCAGAGCCTCTTCATAATGACACTCGGCACAGATGCAAGACTTATTGTAAAGCCTTCCAGGCAATTCCAAAGAGCAACAGTGTCAAGACCCTCTGATGCATGTGAAAGCAGTTGGCAAGCTCATCATTAGTGAGCTCAGCTGGGGTCTGACAACTCACTCATCTGCCTCTGATCTCTGTGGAGCTCTCAGAGATGATGCACCACATGGGTGGGAAAGAGGTCCTGGAGGTAGGCATCACTGCCTCAGGTGGGTGCATGGGTGGGGGCCATGGAGGGCTTTGGAAGTGGGGACAGGGTGTAGGGGCCACATCCCAGCAGAGATCTCTGCTCATAAGCAGGGGACTGGTAGGCAACTAAGAAAAAAGCAGCACCTAATCATGGGTGGGTTCCAAACTGAGTCCTGGCCTGACCCTAGCAGGGGCTCCATTTGGGAAAAATGCAGCTCTGCCCACAGTAGCTGGTCAGGCCCAGAGCTGATCATGATGGGGGTCCCCTCAGCAGGTGGGTGCCAAGGGCTGCAGCAGGCATGCAGGGTTTCCTGTGGCTCTCCTTCCGGTGGGTCTCTGAAGATCTCTGAGGGAAGTGATGTTTTGGATGTGGCTGTTGGAGTGGGATGGAGGAAATTCCTGGAGAGGGAATGCAGTGTGCAAGGAATACTGGGTGTAGGACCCTTGATCCTTAAAGAAACTCAAGGAGGCTGCTTTGACCCTGTATGACCTTTAGGTTTCCTAAACTTTGCTCTCCCAACTCCAGGATTATGGGAGTACTGAAGCCTAGGTTGGAGTCCTGAGTCCTTAACATCTTTCAGATAAAAGTGCTGTCCCTCTCGGCAGGTCTCATGTGGCCATGAGGACTTCAGCTGGGTGAGTGAGGACTGGGAGCTGATGGTGTTGCCTTGCTTGGATCAGGGAGGGCCAGGTAGAGAGTAAGTACCCAGTGGGCTGTTGTGGTCACTGGGGCACAGAGTTGGGACAGGTAGGCTTGGGGATAATGTGGAGTTCTCTGCCCAGCAGGTATCAGCCTTGGGGAGGAGAGAAGAGGGTCAGATTGAGGGTTGGGGCAGGTTCTAAGGAGCACTCAGGGACAGCTGTGGGGAGTGCAGAGTTGTTATGATTTGTATCTGGAACGTCCCCAAAAGGCTCATGTGCTGAAAAAATGCAGTGATGCTCAGAGTGAGGTGGGGCTTTTGGGAGATGCTCGGATCATGAGGACTCCAATCTCATTATTAGTCAATTGATAAGTTCATAGCTAAATGAACTATTAGCAGGAGGGGGCAAGTTGAAGGAAGTATGTTGCTGGGGGCATGTCCTAGAATTGATGTGTCTTGTCCCCTCATCTCTGCTTTAGGGGCACCCTCTGCTAAATTAGGCATACTTTTGTCTGTTTCTTTCACAACCTGTCAAAAGTATTTTCTTTGTTTTTAATTCTGTCATAGCTCTTTCTGTAGAAGTTGTGAAAATAGGAGAAGACAAATCTGGTGGTGCCTAGTACTAAAACGATGAGGAGCCCCTCTGAGACCCACTTGCAGAGCTGTGAAGACCAAGGGTGCTCGCTGGTTCTACCCATGATCCCTGAGACCACTGCTGGGGACCCTTGACCATAGGATGATAATCCGTGACCTAAACCTAGAGGGGCTCAGTAATAGCTGCTCCAACTCCTCTGCCACAAGGCCCTAACTAGCTCTGCTTTGATTAGGTGCAGGATAGAAACAAGGCCCAACTGATTCTGAACCTTTTAGCCTTTGTGCATTTTTAGTACAGCCTCCTTCTACCTCTCAGCCACCCATGATGCAGGCAGTGGGATTGCACCCATCATACAGATGGGAAAATTTAGGCCCAGAAAGATCCAATAAGCTGTTCGAGGTAACACAGAGGGTTGGCTGTGCAGCCAGGATTTGCCTGCTGGCTCCAGGTACTGCATGATGATGCCCCCAGGGCCTGTCTCTGCAGGAGGAGGAGTTCCAGGTCAGGTGCATTCCGATGGGCAGTCATGGGGATGTCTGATGGGTCAGAGAAGGGGCTGCCACAGTCCCCAGGTCAGGGAGATAACCCAGGTGCATCAGAGAGAGCCAGAGCTCACACCTGGCTTACTCTGGCCTGAGGAGAGGTGGCAAGTATCTGGGCACCATTTGGGTGTCTGGAGGAAAGGCCAGCTTGATGCCATTGCCTTCTGGGTTGCCCTGAACATTCCTCAGGGCAAGTGGAGCTGGCCAGAGACACTGAAGACTCCTTGAAGTGGAGGCAGATTCTCTGACTCATCTGGAGATGGATATATTTGGTGAGAAGAGCTACCAGAAAGCAGGGAGGGGAAATGGGCATGAGGGTGGTTAGGGAATTCTCTGGACCTGTAGGAAGCAAGGGCCAGCCCTGCCAGTGTTAAAGCTGAGGCAGGGAACCTGATATGAAGGAGAGAGGATGCCGAACCTGTGGGGCTGGCCAGGGGCCAGGGTGGAGTGCAGGAGTGAGGGGTGAATGGGGCTTGGTCACCACCTGATATTCTGTGACATGTGAAACACCAGAGAGTGGGCAGTGTGTGGTTTTGCTGAATTGCTTCTGGCTTTTTGTTAGCCTAAGATTCCTGAGACCAGAGTCTCCCATCACACTAACCCTGGGCCTTAGTATCCAGAGTGGAGTCTGTCCTTGCATTGGACATGCATGGTGCAGAGTCAATGGAGGGAGGAAGGTGAGGGCCAGCCTTGAGTCACTGAGGACCTCTGGTGGGTAGGATGGGGGTGCTCCCCAAGATGTCTCTCCACCCAGCTCCTGGCCCTGGGCTGCTTGGGAGGAGCCAACTTGGAGCAGGCCTCTTTAGACCTGGCAGCTGGGTGCTTCTTCCAGTGCCTGGCACCCCCAGTCACATAAAACCAGTGACCCAGGTCACTCACCATCTCTGACACTCCAAGGAAACCCTCAGACCTGTTTCCCCTTTTCTGTACCTCCCATCAGCTGATCAGCAGCTCTCAGCTAAGGTCCACTCTTGATTGCAAGCTGCCTGATGTCTGACCATGGCTGCCACCCTTGACCTTCCTGCATACACAGGTCTGCTGCCACTTGCCTGGTGTACAGGGAGTGGACTTGTCTGCTGTGGCTGTCCCCTCACACTGAGGTCAGGTCCACCATCAGCTGCAGGCAGTGGTCTCTGGCATGGTCCTACATCTCCAAGGCCACATCCCCTTGAAATTCCCTCTCAGGATTCACAAGAGACAGTGCAGAGTAGGCAGTGGTAGGAGGGCTGGAGCATGGGGGAGGGGAGGGACCCCAGGTTCCTGTCTGGGGCAGCAGTGCCACTGAAGCCTTGGTTCCCACCTCACAAGGCACACCACTCTTCAAGGCAGCTCTGCCACAGGATCCTGTGGATGGCCCTGGGCCTGGTCTGACACTACTGCTCTTTTCTTTTTTTGTAGTGATGGGGATGGAACCCAGGGCCCCACAACACCCTAGGCAAGCGCTCTACCACTGAACTACGACCCCAGCCTGATACTACTTCTTTGTAAGGACAGTGTACCAGCAGGGTCATCAGAGATAGATGTGTGGCTTAAAATTGGCCCTCGCAGACCTCTTCCCAGGGCCTGTGTATTGCTTTCTATTAAAGTGGTTCAAGATGAGAAAATTTTGTGTTCCTTCCCAACCATTCTGCGTGTGAGCATGTTAAGGTCACCTGTATTTCCCATCATCATTGCCTGTTGAAACTGTGGCATGAATAGCAGAGAAGCCTTGACACCTGTCTGAAGAGTATTAATTCCATTCTCTGGCCACAAAAGGCTTAAAATGGGGAAGAACTACTTTCTTCCTTTTAAGATGACCTCATTTGTCTCCTCCTCCCAACGCATCAGCAAGGCAGTGGTGACACCTTGTGGCAAATCCTGCATCTTGTCGTTCCTTTGGCCTTGGCCTTGCCCCATTCTAAGCCTATCCATAGGATTCTACTGCTTACACACTCCGAAGCACTGGCAAAAGAGCCCTATCCAATGTCTGTGGACAAGTATCTCAGAGGCCAAGAACAGAGACCTGAAGCAAAGAGCACCCAGAGGAGATGTCAGAGCCGGGCAGGGAAGGGGCTGAGGCTCTGGAGCAGTTGGCACGGGGACACCTGTCCTTGTGTGGCACCACTTCCCTTGCAAAACGGAGTAAGGGGGACTTTGGGGGAGCTTCCTGCAGAGCAGGGAGGAGAGCGGCTGGCACATGATTTGTGGGGCTTGTTATTCTCATTTCCTGCAGCCAGCCCTGACGTGGCCTCCCTTGACCATCAGGTCCTGAGTGAACAAGACCATAGCAGTTTCTGGATCGGAAGCTCCTCCTCAAGAACAGGCGCAGTCTGTGACTCTCAGAGGATAAAAAATATGTTGTCATTATTGTAACTGCAGAAGTAACACTTGCCCACCATAAAACCACCACCACACAGAGGCAAATAAAGAAGTGGTGTCCTCAGGGCTGAGGTGCACTAAGATAGCAGTCTTACATATTTACCCATACGGTGATAGGGCTCTTCATTCTTTTGTGCTGATCTATATTTCCATCAGGTGCTATTTGTTTTCTGCTTGAAGAACTCCCTTTAACATTTCATGTTGTTTCTGTCTTTTGCTAAATTCTTTCAACATTTTGGGTGGCTGGGAAAAAAAACCTTTTGCTTTAAAAAAATAATAAACTTTATTTTAGGTACTGGGGATTGAACCCAGGGGCACTTAACCACTGAGCCACATCCCCAGTCCTTTTTTTCTTTTTCTTTTTTAATTTTGAGACAGGGCATCACTAAGTGGCTGAGGCTGGCTTTTTGATCTTGCAATCCTCCTGCCTCAGCCTCCTGAGTCACTAGGATTATAGGCATGTGCCATCATGCCCTACAATAAACTTTATTTTTGAGAATGGTTTTAGATTTACAGAAAACAAGCAGATAGTAGAGATTCCCTCTCTCCCCTGCAGATACCTTCTCCTGTTAACATCTTGCATTAGTGTCATACATTATTACAACGGAAACACCGATACATTACTATTAACTACAGTCTGCAGTTTCATTGGGCTCCCACCTGGTGTTGAGCTTACTGTGAATTTTGACAGGTATATAATAACAGGCTTCTATGATTACATGGATCATACAGAATTCTTTCACTGCCTTAAAAATCTCCCATGATGCACATGTTCATCCTCTCTGCCCTGGTCCCTGGTAATCACTGACTATTTTTCATTCAGAATGTCACATCACTGAAATTCCACAGAATGCCTGTCTTTTCATGCTGGTTTCTTTCAGTTATCAATGACCATTTAAGCTTTTCCCAAGGCTCCATAGCTCATTCTTTTTATCACTGGCTAATACTCTAGTATATGGATATACCACAGTGTTTTCCATTCACCCTTGGAAGACTATGCCAGCTGCTTCCAAGTTATTAAGCTGTCACAAATATCTACATGTGTGTTGTTGTGTATGCATAGTGGTCATTTGGATGAAATACCTGTGAGCACAAATTATAGATCTTAGAGTAAGACTGTTCAGCTCAGTAAGAAACTGCCAAATTGTCTTCTGAAGTGGCTTTACTGAACTCCTGGCATTACCTTCAGCAATGGGAACTGCTGTTGCTCCATGTCCTCCTCAGCATTTGGTGGCATCAGTGTTTCAGATTTTGGCCGTTGCAATAGGTGTGTGTTGATATCTTGTTGTTTTATAAATTTGCAATTCCCTAACAACTTAAGATATTGAGCATCTGTTCATACACTTATTTGCCATCTGTATATTTACATTGTTGAGGCATCCATTTAGAGTTTTTGCACATTTTAAAATTATGTTGTTTGTTTCCTTACTGTTCTTAGAGTTCTTTAAAAGTCATTTATTAAGTAAGTGTTTGATGAATATTTTCTTTCAGTCTGTGGCTTTTCATTCTCTTAACAGTGTCTTCCACAGAGCAGAACTTTTAATGAAATCCAACTTGCCAATTTTCTCTCATGGACTCACAAATCTAAAGAGTCATCACTAAGCTCAAGGTCACCTAGATCCTCTCCTATATTATCTTCTAGAAGTTTTATGTGGGGAGTGAGACCTGTCTCTAGATTGTACTCCCCCCCCATTTCCTTGGTGTGTGAATGTCTAGCTGCACCAGCATCTTTTATTGAAAAGATTACCCTTTCTCCAGTCAATTGTTTTTGCTCCTTTATCGAAGTGTTGAAATAGACCCATGGGTCTATTTCTAGGCTTTCTATTTTGTGCTATTCATCTAGGTGTTTTTTCCCCCCAAAGAGCACACTGTCTTATTACATAATAAGTCTTGAAATCAGGTAGCAGCAATCGTTCAATTTTGTTCTTTTCCATCATTAATGTTTTGACTATTCTGGGTTGTTTATCTTCCCACATTAACTTTCTTTTTTAAACTGTACAATCATTTTTTTTCCCTAATTCATATCGCAGTTCATTGTAGGCTGAGGGGCTCTCTTAACAAGTGTTGACTCACGGAATCTAGGTTCCTTCATTTTATGATGCTATTGTCTTCAATCTGCAGTCTCCAGGGTTCTGGTGCGATGGAGAGGTCATGGAACAGGCCTCAGTTTCTCACTTGAACTGGAAGAACAAAATGCAAAGCAATCTGGACAAGTGGCTGTGAATGATGCTCCGCACGCTCCTCTGCCGAGGCCCAGATAGAGCTGCGCGCTCCGGCAGGTGCAGGTGTGGAGGTGCCACTTCGGCGGCCCAGTGCGGGTGCCCCGCCCAGCTCAGCTCAGCTCAGCTCAGCTCTGCCTGGCAGCGACGAGTCCTCGTCGTTCCGCACGACGCGGGAGTATTCCGCCGCCCCGTTCCTCCCTTCCGTCTAGTCACCTGCACAGGACGGAGTCCTGGAGCGGTCGACCGCCGTGCCCCTGGGCCCCACCGCCCTGCCACCGAGCGCAGCCTCCCGCTCTCCAGCTTCTCCCCAGCGCACCGGGACAGAGGCCCCTTCTGCCGACACGCCCACAGCCCTCCCAGTCACTAGGCCGAGGATATTCTCTATGTCAACGACGCGGCCAAGAGGGCAGGGACCAATGCGGGAGGCGGAGAGGTCCCAGCCACAGAGACCTCGCCGCTTTAAGCGCCTTCGCCGTCGCCCCTTTAAGCGCCGGCCGGCGGCGCACGCGCACTGCGGACACGGCGCGCGCAGGCGCAGAGGCGGCGGCGGATGTTTACGGCGGCCGAGGTCGGAGCGGCGCCCGGGCCGCGGACGCCAGGGACGCGCCCGAGCAGCTGCGGTCGCGGCCCAGACCCGGGGGCTGCCGAGCGCGGAGGTAGAGCCGCCGCCGCCCGGCCCCGCCATTGCAGCCCTGCAGCTTTCCGCGGGCGCCCAGCCGTCTCTGGGCCGTCGTCCCGGTCGCCCCACGCCCTCCCGTCCCGGGGAGCGTTTGCGCCGGGCGTCCCGGCGTCTCCCGCCGTTCCTGGTGTCTGCGCACTGCGCCCTCGCATCACCTTCCCTCCCATCACCTCCTTCTCCATCACCTTCCCTCCCATCACCTTCCCTCCCCATCACCTTCCCTCCCATCACCTTCCCTCTCATCACCTTCCCTCCCATCACCT
>JAJEJO010052547.1:90086-123797 GCA_020662805.1 Glaucomys volans
CCCATCACCTTCCCTCCCATCACCTTCCCTCCCATCACTTTCACTCCTATCTCCTTCCCTCCCATCACCTTCCTTCCCCAGCATCTTCCCTCCCTAGCATCTTTCCTCCAGCATCTTCCCTCCTCAGTGTCCCCTCTCCAGCATCTTCCCTTCCTCCCTCCCTAGCATCTTCCCTGCCCAGCATCCTGTCCTGTGGGTGCTGTCTTCCCTGCTTGTGCTAGTTGGGATCTGCTTACTCCAGGCGGGCAGCCTGTCTTTGCATAAGTAGGAAGTGTTTGCAGTTAACTCTGAAGCCAGTGGGTAGTGGGAAGTTTAAACCTTTTCAGAGAATAGAATTGGCTTGAGCATTGGGAAAAGGTCTTAAGCAGAGGCAAGGAAAACTTGTCTGGTCCCTTTGTTCCTCCCTTCAAATTAATCATCTGAATATCTGCCCTTTGCTACTCTGTGCCTACAGTGGTTGTCTTTGTTCTTGTTAGCAGGAATGGCTAAAGCAAATGCACTTCGTAGCCTGTCATTCAAGAATGAGGGATGCTGAGATGCCTGGAAAGACTCAGGAATTGTGACTGCCCTTCCCTGTAAGGTGGCAGGATTTTCCCTGTCTCCGCTGGCTGGAGTGTCTGAGAAACCAGTTTGTTTCCTTCCTCCCCCCCCCCCCCCCCCCCCCCCCCCCCCCCCCCCCTTCCTTACTCCTTTCTCTCTCTCTCTCTCTCCCTCCCTCCCTCCTCCCCCCTCTTTCTCTATTTTATTTTTTTATTATTATTATTATTTTTTATAATTCCAGTTGTTAGAAAACTTTCCTGTGTTTGGTAGTAATTGTCTCCAACATGGACTGATGGTCAGGTTTTTATCCATGAATAGGAATTTTTAAGAGTTCTGGTTCTCTAGAGGAGAAGCCTGTTTCCCATCATTTCTGTCCTCAGGATGTGTGCGTGTGAGTCCCTATCCCCAGCTCATCCTCCTCATATTCTCCTTAAGAAATGACATTCAGATTAGACCTTGGGACCTCCTTGTGTAGACTGACCAGACAAGTGTAGACCATAATCAGGAACACCCACTCCCATAACCACAGCTTCGCTTGTGTTGACACAGCCTCAGTCACAGACCTTCTCATGTGGCTGTAGCTCAGTGCATCTTCCTCCTGCTGGTCACTGCTGGGCAGGGACTGGATTAAGAATTTCAGCAAACAGTAAAGTACAGTCAAGGGCAGCATTCTAGAAGTGCTCTCCATTACTTTGAGAAATTGGACTTAACTGTTGCAGTGACAGGATTTGGTTTGGTGAGGATGTCTTCAAGTGTAGGTGTTTTTGGTGTGTGGCGTGGTAACTGATCACATCCATATCAGCAGTAGCAGTGATCTTTCCTTAGGAGGGAGCATTGGAATACCGGGGAAAGCCAGTAAGAACCCCACACCACTGTACCTGTGGCAGTAGATAAGGTTGCCCTGATGGTCAGAGGGTTAACAATGTTTCAGGTAAAAAGTTTTGCTTTCCTTTCGGTTTCACTGGTGTGAAAACGCAGGGCTTTGGCCATGGTCCTGGTTTTGACTCCAACTCCTGTGTGCCCTGGTGGTATGATAGTGAGCCAGGTAACTGCTCCTCTCCAGCTCACTTGTGTGAGGTCACATTTGGCAGGTGGCACCAGTAGAAAGGTGGTAGCTGTTTTTCTAAATAGCTGTCCTTTGATATGGAATAAACTTTCAAAGTGAGGAAAAGTTCAAAATAAGTGGTAGATACTTAGTGAAGAATGAAACATGCCTAATGTACAGTTTGTGCAATCGTGTAAAGGTAAAACAGCAGTGTCAAGGTAAAGTGACAGCATTACACTCAGGCTTTGGAGTAAAGAGGTGGCTTTCCTGACCTGACACTTGGTAGGATACATGGCTTTCTAAATAGGCCATTAAGAATCCAAATGCATGACTCCACTGTTAACCAGTGACCTGAGCTGTAAGATGACTGTGCTAGACTAGATAGGGGTGTTGCTTCAGAAGGAAGCTCATCCCAGATTAACCCTGAATGTAGCACTTAATCCCCCTTTAACTAGCCTGGCTGTCATGGAGTGGTTCTGAAACAGCTTCAAATGGAGCTGATGTGTAGTATTTGAATCATGATTTGAAGTCTCATGTTCAGCCTCAGGTATTGATCATGGAGACTGGTAAATAGAAGAGATGCAGTTTGTTCACCTGCTGTAAGAAGCTGGAGAGTCACGCAGGTGGTGTTTGTTTTCATTCTGGCTAATCGCTCCTGCCACCTCTGCCAGTTGTCTGCCCAGTGTTTCCTGCTGCCCTCATTCTGCAGGTGGAGACCCACAGGACTGAAGGGAGCACTGCAGGTTCGTCTTCCTGCCTGGATTTTTCCCTAGCAGTTGCACCAGAGCCACCATCTTGTGTGAAGTAAAGCTGTGGCTTTGGAAAAGTTGCATGGGCCCGGATAAACTGTGTTTTAGGATGAGTAGGAGCTCTCCAGGCGGAAGAGCATTTCTCTGTGCGGTAGATGGGGGCTCAAAGGTGACAGAAGGTACTGCACATTTTCCTCTCTGAAGGCAATTTGGGAAAAGGTAGGAAGTGCACTTTTGGGAGAGCTGGAGAGCTGCATGGCACCTCAGAAGTGGGTGTGGGAGTTCTCGGAGCTGCTGATCCTGTTTCCTAGCTTCAGCTTTGAAGCTCATTTTGGGTTTGTTACAATAAGGTGTTTGCCACAATGTGTTCTCTTTAGGAAGATAATTTTTTTGATGGTTTGTTCAAAATTTGAATATCAAAATACCCAAATGAACACACTGGATGGGTCTTTTTGTGTGCAGAGGTGTAGAATCACCAGATAAAAATTTAGGACACAACTTAAATTTGAATTTCCAATAAAAATCAAATAATTTTTTTGGTATTATTGTTGGTCTGACTTTCTAACTGAAATGGGCTTCTATATCTGGTACCTTTGGAAGATGGGGAAGTTGGTGACAAAAGATATTCCATCTGTAGTATTTTCAGAGTTCAGAATTTGAATTTGTTGTATTTAGAACTTCTGTTGTTTTGCTCTTATCGATAATGTAAATAATGCTTCACTTTTGGTTCTAGTCTTGCCTGAGTGTAATTCTGAACATGGGCGGTGCTGTGAGTGCTGGAGAGGACAACGATGAGCTGATCGATAATCTGAAGGAAGCGCAGTATATCCGGACGGAACTGGTAGAGCAGGCATTCCGAGCTATCGATCGTGCAGATTATTATCTTGAAGAGTTTAAAGAGAATGCCTACAAGGACTTGGCATGGAAACATGGAAACATTCACCTCTCTGCCCCGTGCATCTACTCAGAGGTGATGGAGGCCCTGGATCTGCAGCCCGGGCTCTCATTTCTGAACCTGGGTAGTGGCACTGGCTACCTCAGCTCCATGGTGGGCCTCATTCTAGGTGAGCGTGGAAGGAGAGTGTGCAGCTCCTCAAATCAGTGCCTGTGGTTGCTCTCCTTGGGCAGAAAATACAGTCGGCCAACTGCATGTCCTGCAAGAGACCTGGCCTCCCCAAAAGGTTGCCAGAAGTGTCATCACTGGGTGACGGGTGACCAGATGAAATGCACCTGTGAGCTCCGAGTTCTTAGGGTATCTCTCCTCTCCCTTCTCACTTGCAGCCTGCAGTCTTTCATGGCCAATACACCACCAGGAGAGGAGGATAGATCCTTACCTTGTGATTTCTTGACTTGGCCACTGTGTTTCCTTTTCTTCTTTCCACTGAGGTTCATGATGTTTCTTGGTAGTTTAAGTTTTTCCAAGCAGTTTCTGTTTGTTTTGTTGTTTAATACTAAAAGTAATACCTGTAAGTTTATGTACTTTTAAATAAATTTTAGGAATGCAGGCAGTTTCACTGGTTATCTTACTTGAAGCTGTTTAGCCTGTTTCCCTGAACAAGTTGTGACAATGATGTGAGAATAAGGCCATTTCTAATATTAATAGCAGTGGGGTCAGATCCAAGGGCTATTGAATGTTGCTTTGCGTGAAATGCCACACTGGGGAAAGACGTGTGCTCTGACTCTGAGTGAGGTGGGATGTGTTTGCCAGGGGACTGGAAGGAGTGGCTCTTTTCTGTGACAGATGGGCTGAAGAGGAATTGGGCTGGGCTGCTGCAGCAAGCTGGGTGGGAGCCGGATGAGGCCTGCATGGCGTGGCTACAGTTGGTGTTTCTTGCTATTGGATCGACAGCATTTGCTGTAGGACCGGTTGTGGTTGTGAATGAAACATCAGGAATGTCCATAGTGTAGTCCCAGCTACTTGGGAGGCAAGGAGGTGGGTTCCCTTGAGCCCAGGAGTTTGTGACCAGCCTGGACAATGCAGCAAGACTGTTTCAAAACAAAACAAGGATATTTACAGCGGCCTAAGTATTTGCAGTGTGGAATTCCAAATATTGAGGTGTCGAGGAAAACTCATCCCCATGTACGTCAGAGTCAGAGTCCCCTCTTTTTTGTAATTGTTTCACTCTGGAGAACCCTGGTCAATTGACGTTTTGTGGATATGGAAGAAAAATTTTGTATTTTTTAGGTTTGTGAACTTTGGAATTTGGTGAAGTTTTGAGACTGGTCACTTGGCTCTAGGGTATAGATTGTTGTCTTCAACTTTTAAAATGTTTTTGTTTTTAAGCTAAACTACTTACCTCAATTTGTTTTTCGTTGAGACTGCTATGGTTGCCATGCTTTGAGAGCACAGTGCCCAGATAATTTATCATTTCTAAACCTGCCAGTTGTGGTCTCCCTCCTCATAGCAGAACAATTGGAGGAACCTTGGTTAAATTGGTGTTTTTTGAGAAGTTGATTTTAAAACTGGTTAGATTAGAAATACTGTTGACAGGAGGGAGATGCCTGGGAGGGCTGACTAGCAAGCCTGGGCTGACCTGCTGCTCTGGATGCCCTAGAGGTGATGAAGAGAGTGCCTGCAGCTTGATGCTGTACCCTGGATGCCCTAGATTCTATTGCTTCTCCTTTCTGGGTCCCCTGGGTACTAGGAATTGCACTTGAGGTCTGCAGGAAGAGCATGTGTCTTCTGCTATGGTGAGTGGATGATGCAGCTCTGGGGTGTGCTCTTAGCTCAGACATCTTGGCCATCTGCATCCAGATGCCCAACTTGTTTGGCCTTTTGCCATCTCACACACCTCACTCCAGAGATCAGATCTTGTTTGTCTTCTAGGGCCTGTGCACACTAGGTCTGGGTCTCCTTTGGTACAGAGGCCCTCCTGACCCCTCTGCCTTCCCCTGGTTCATCCCATCTCACCTGCCTCCCTGTGCAGTTCTGCAGGCTTCTGTCCCCTTGGCCAGAGTTCTTCATTTCTGCCTTACCAGGGAGGGATGGGTGGTGGATCATGAGGTAACCTGCCTGTAGGAGTGACTTGTATGTGGGAGCTGCTCTGCTGGTGGGGGGTGGGGCTTGCAGTCCCAATTACAGCATGTGAGGTCCATGTCCTGAGGCACCACCCTGCCCACCACGTTATGCTTCTCTGCTAGTGGAGGGACTTCTGCTGTTTGGGGGTGAACTGTATATGTCCCATAGGCACTACTAAATAGAAGTAACTAGTATTTTTTAAATTTTTTTCTTTTTGGAGATGGGGTATTGCTGTGTTGCAAAGCTTGGTCTGGAACTTGTGGGCTTAAGGGATCCTCCTGCCTCTGCTTCCCAAGTGCTGGGAATTCAGGCCTAGTGAGTTACAGCGAAATTGGGGGGTTAATGAGAAAAAGATGGGGGTCAAGTGCACCCAAGCTAGAGTAACGTAGATTCAGGTCAGTGAGTTGGCAAGGGTCTTAAAATTTAAAATACTTTGAAGTTTGATGTTGTAACTAGCAAACAGAATATATCTCAGGAAGGATGTCTTGATGAGGGAATGTTTTAGCAGCACCTACACGTGTGTGAGAGATGCTAAGAGAAAAGAGGCTTGTGTTTAAAGGCGGGCAGGGAGGCTTGGCCTTGGGTAGGGGCTGTCCAGATGTATCCAGGAGCCAAAGTGCAGATGTGGGATACATAGACAGTTGCTCATTCATCGGTATTTCTGCTGGGTTTGAGTGCCACGCTGTGACTGTAGTGTGTATGTCTAGTAATAAAGTATTACACGCCCTGTTGGTTTGCTAATGGTGAGTTTTAGGGAAGGAGCAAGGTGAAGTGTTGAGTTTAGTGGACTCCTACACCATGTCCCCTCCAGGGAAGCACCACCCAGAATGAAGTGCAGAGAAGCTGCTCTGCCCTGCCCTCATGCTCCGTCCCCCGTTGCACCTTTGAACTTAGCCTGGGTTGAAGTTGGTGTAGAGAGGCATAAGCTGCTTATTTGTAAAGTGTTCTCTGCTTGCCTGAAACTAACCTAGAAGCATGTTTACAGGAGGGAATGCTTTTCCTCATCACATGGGCTTGCGAATGGTCTCACAGTTTTATTTCAAATTATGGATGCGTAGCCAGAGTGGTGGCGCACTCCTGCAGTCCCATCAACTCGGGAGGCTGAGGCAAGGGGATTGCAGGTTCAAGGCCAGCCTTGGCAACTTAGCCAGACCCTGTCTCAAAAAATAAAATAAAAAGGGCTGGGGGTGTGGCTCAGTGCTTGCCTTGCATGTGCAGGCCTGTGTTCTCTCCAGTACTGCCAGAAAGCAAACGGACAAATGTAGGGATACATTTCCTGTGATATAAGAAAGTCTCATTTTAATTATTGTTTTATTCTAATGATAATTAAAGCCTATTTTGTGAGAATTATTAAAATGCCTATGAATGTTTCGGGGGACCTATTATGGGAAACAGAATTGCCCTAAATGCTGCCTCTGGACAAGCACAGCTGAGGCCTCTGTCAGCCCCAGTTGCATGTTCACTTCTCTTCTGTAATTGAGTAGGAAGACCCTGAGCTCTTCTCTTTTGTTTTGCTTTTTTTTTTTTTTTTTTTTCATTTTCAAATGATTCTTTGAGCAAAGTGGCCTGAGCATGAGTGAGGCTGCCGTACACATCGAAAGAGTGGCTCTAGGGGTTTAGGCCTGCCCATGTGCCAAGATACCAAAACCTTTGGGTTTTTGCTGGATGTGGTGCACACATCTTTCCTCCCAGCAACTTGGGAGGCTGAGGCAGGAGGATCACAAGTTCCAGGTCAGCCTAGGTAATTTAGCAAGCCCCTGTCTCAAAATAAAAAAGACTGATGTGGCCCAGTGGTAGAGCATTCCTGGGTTTAACCCCCGGTAAAAACCCAAAACCAAAAACCTAGTAAGTTTCTGTATAATGCATGCTAAATTAGATGTGTTGTAATTAATAAAGTAGAAAGAAGCAAGCGTTCTTCCTGTAGTTCTAAAAGTTTTTTTGTTCTGAAACCTTTTAGGTCCTTTTGGTGTGAACCACGGGGTGGAGCTTCATTCAGACGTTATAGAGTATGCAAAGCAGAAACTGGACTTCTTCATCAGAACGAGTGATAGCTTCGACAAGTACGTCAGACAGTAAAGGGTGTGAAGTAGAATTTAAACTTGGATCAGATAGAAGTTGGCTTGAGTGTGCACCTGCTGGCAAATATGCCTGTGCTGTGTTGGGATGATACCAGGTCATCTGTGTGTCTCTTCTGATTGTTCTGTAAGGACTTTAGGTTTTCTGATTCCTGTGTAAAGGCAATTTTTCACTAATGTAATAGAAGAAAAGAAAAGTTTTATCTTGCTAAATTTTCATGTTTCCAATATAAATAACTTTCTCATTAAATTGTTTCTAAAATACAGTTGTTCCTTTTGTCTCTAAACAGTTTATGTAACTACTTTTTGCCTTCTTAAGATAAGGCATAGAAGTTCTTGTTTTAGGAATTAGAATTTTTAGGGAAATGGTGTGCTTTTTCCCTTCTGTCCCTCGTCAAGCTGACTTTGACTGCAGGCTACTTTAAACCTGGAGCATGCTTGTGGTGTTCGCTCCCATTGTGTAGGTTTTGGAATTGTGGCTTTGGCTCCCCATTTGCAGTGCTTTGGGTTTTACCTTGAGCCATAACTTGTGGTCAGTATGAATTTTCTGTGTGGTCTTGTTTCAGTGTGTACATTTCGTTACAGAAAACACGTTTTTCCTTCCAGGTTCGATTTCTGTGAGCCCTCCTTTGTTACTGGCAATTGCCTGGAGATTTCCCCAGATTGCTCTCAGTATGATCGTGTGTACTGTGGGGCTGGCGTGCAGAAAGAGCATGAAGAGTACATGAAGAGTCTTCTCAAGGTTGGAGGAATTCTGGTCATGCCCCTGGAAGAGAAGGTCAGGCTCCCTGCCGTTGATATTTTGTGCCCTGTCTGCCACAGTCTCCTCTGCATTTTATGTGAATTTACTCTAGTAATGGCTTCCACTGACTCATGAGCCAGGAGACAGGCAGGCACAGGCAGGGTGTCGGGCAGCTCCGACTCAGAGGAGCCCGCCCTGCTCCTCTCTTCCTCTCTTCTGCCTCTCACTCTTCTTCTTCCTCCTCTCTCCTTCCCTCTTCTCCTTCCTTTCTCACCCTAGGTGTTCTAATTGTTATTATGTTTGTTCTAATGCCATAATCACTATTTATAAAATTGTTTGAATAAGTTCATTTTGTTAGTCTGCTTGTTAAATACCTCGGTGGTGAGTACTTTACAAGAACCTCTGCTTCCTAGGAATCTTGTTGCAAGGCTGTGGTCTGGCTATGCATGTTTGTGTGTGTTTAGATGCTGTGTTTCATTGGGGAAAGAGATTATAATAAATGGGCATGTCAGTCAGGTGTGAATTGGTCATCAGGAGAGATTTCTTTCAGTTACAAAGAACCAGGAAGAATAGAAATGCTAAAAATTAGGAGATTGTGCACTTTTGTGCAATTTTTAAATATTAGCATTTATTTGATTCCAGAAGTAATACTCATTTTAGAAAATCCAGAAAATATGAATATTAAGAAGAACTGCTCATGGTCCTTAACCTAATGACTATGATTCTTATAATCATATGATTCTTGTAATATTTTTATTTCACTTATTTATTTTTTTGGTACTGGGGATTGAACCTGGGGGGCTTTGCCACTGATCTACATTCCCAGCCCTATTTAATTTTTGAGACCAGGTCTCAGATCTTGCTTGGTTGCTGAGGGTCTGGCTAATTTGCTGAGGCTGGCCTCAAACTTCTGATCCTCCTCTCTCAGGCTCCTAAGTTACTGGGATCACAAGTGTGTGCCACTGCACCTGACCTTATAATTCTTTTAATCTGTGCTTCTCCTTTTTTGAAAAGATTATTGAGCATAGTGGTTTACAACTGACATTGTTTACCAAGACTCTGATTTTAAGTCATCCACTCTTCAGTGACATTTTGGTGCCTACACAGTCGCCTGTTGAGCTGTTTATTACTGGCTGCTGTTTGCAAGCATTAGGTGGTATGTACTGTCTCGCTGTTACTCTATCATAAAGACATTAGTGAGGTCCCTAATTTTAAAAATTGTAAATATCTTAGTATGTATCTGCAGAAGGTAAAAGCTCTGTTTTTTTAAAACATTGTTTTAAGACCATCTGTAAACTAATAGCCAATAACCATTGTAATTTGTAAATATCTTCAAATAACCAGTTCATGTTCATGTTTTCCTTATTGACTGAGAAATTTCTTCAGCAGCCTGTCTGAAGAGAACTTGTTTAAGGCTGCTGTGATGTCTGTGGGTGGCGCTTCTCTCAAGTGCTTAAAGGGCTGGAGGTTCCTGCAGCTTTCGCTGTCACTTTCTTTTTTTTTGGCAGCTTATTTTTCAAGGACTTGGCTGACATGTCCTGTAGAATTTCCTGCAGTCTGGATTTTGCAGGTCACCTCCTCTGCCTCTCTGTTTTCTGTTGCTGGTTAGTACTAGAGACTTGATTAGATGACATTTGATATATTTTGGGGAGGACAGCACAGGAATATCTGCCAAGTATTGAAATACGCAGTCATTGTTTGGCACCCATAGGGATTGGGCCCAGGACCCTTCCCTCTGCCCAGAATGCTCCATGTACAGATGCTCAGGTCTCTCATAAAATCACATATTATGTTATTGGCATATAGCTGATATGCATCCTCTGGTCACTTACAACACCTGATACAATGTAAATCCCTTTAAATAGTTGTGTACTGTATTGTTTAGGGAATAAGGACAAGAAAACAATCTGTACATGTTTGGTACACACTTTTCCCCTGAGTATTTTTGATATGGGGTTGGTTGAATTTGCGAATGCCGAAGCCTTGGATGCAGAGGGCCAGCTTGACTTCCGTGTGTAAGCACGTCAGGCCTGTTGTCTGTGTGTTCTGATGCTTGTGGCCATGATTGTGGACTGGATGGATTATTCCATTAGAAACTGTAGAATAATATCCTTTTGATTCTATCATTTCTTCTTTATTTAGTATCTAGTATACTTATATGAAGAGAAGACCTCTTATTACCAATTTGGTTCCCCTGAGGTAACTTTATGGAAGAGAGGATGAATTTTGATTTTTAACTTTATTTATGAATTTCCTCAATGATTTGATTATCTATCTGCTAAACGTGGTGATCTCTGAGCTCTTGCTTGTGTTTCACCATCTTTATGAATTCCTAGATTTACACAGGCCTCATGTTTTAGTCCTGGTGTGATTCTTGGCCCGTCCTTGGCCAGATACGCCCTCTACAGACCGTGACAGCCTTGCTGCTTTCTTTCTGGAAGAAAAGGCCTTCCAGGCTCAGCTTGCGTGTTTTTGACCTAAGAGTTGGCGTGTTAGTGGGAATCACTGTTTAGAGGCCACAGCTGGGGCCCAGTGCTCCTGGACACTGCGTCTGTGTGTCCAGGGCCTCGTGGAGCCCGGCTGTTTACTTGGTGTGGAGATAGTGTACTGAGGATTTGTACTGATGGCTTCCAAGCAGATGTCAGGACCAGGGGCACCAGTCTTGGCCACAGAGCCACCCTTCTCTCTGATGCTGGTCTGCCTGCAGTGACAGTGCCACCCAGACTAGTTCAGACCTGTCAGGGATCTTACTGCTACTCCCTGCCAAGCTCCCAGTGCCAGGGCTGAAGCCCAGGGCCTTCCACATGCCAGGAAAGTGCTCTACCACTGAGCCACACCCCAGCTGAGATTTTATTTCTTTTTGGCTTTTCTGCCCTTCAGTCCCACTCTGCATGTGCAGTCCAGTTACTGTATCAAGTCACTTGAATTTCTGCTTCTCTGTACAGTCACCATTAGCCTAATGCACAGCTCACTCCTTTCCTTTCAGTTTCTAGGGCTTGCCATTCTAGGTTGTGCTTCATGAAGTGGTTATGAGGCTCTAAAGTCTACGGGGAATTTTTTCCTGTGCTTGTCCTTCTGTTCCCTTGCCTGTAGTAACCACTGTTGGTGTGCTTTTAGTGTATCTCTGCTTAAAAATGTCCTCAGGCAAACCTCTTCCTAACCTCCCTCAGCGCTTCCACTGTCTGCCCACCAGCCATATACCATAAGGGTTTTTTTTTTGTAGGTTTATATCTATGTTTTATTATTTATTCCTAAGTATTTGATGTTCACTGTATCTAGAAATTCTTTCCCCTCCTGTTGTCTATTTTTAAAACCTTTCACTGGTGCAGAATGAATGTGGTTAGTGACCGCACTTTGGCTCACTCAGCTTCTGCTGTCACTGACAGTGCTCCCAGGAAGGCCTGTGTGTATGTCTCTTTGTGACTGTTCTTATGTCTTCTCCAGGTACAACCTCACAAGTAGAAGTGCCTGCTCAAAGCTGTGTGCTGCAGGCCCTCAGCATGGTGGGAGTGCCATGTGCCTGCCGCCTTCGTGGCTCCTGCTGCTCCTCAGGGCTGCAGTGCGTGAGGGCTTGGGTGCCAGGCTCTTTTGCTCTTTCCACTCAGTGTTGTAAACATGTCTCTGCTTACTCAGGTGGTGTTAGAACTCTGTGTTGTGTTACAGAAATGCACTGAATTTTTGATTGGAATCATTTTCCAATCAAAAAGTATCTTCACCACTTTAGGTAAGCAGAACTGGTGCTGTGGGATGAACTGAATGCCGGGTTCAGGTGCCCGATGCTGACACTCATAAAAAAAAAAGAAGAAGAAGAAGAAAAAAAATTATCTTCAGATAATTTTGAGGATTGTGAACATATTTACAATATTTATAGTATTTCATCTGTTCATCTAGAATATGACATGGGGGCTTATTTAGGATCTCACATTTATTGATTATATGTAAATGTTTGTTATAGCTAGAAATTCTATTAATTTTTTAAAACATTTAAAAAAAAGCACTGCAGTTGTAGCTCAGTGAAAGAGTGCTTGCCTAGCATGTGTGAGGCATTGGGTTTGATCCTTTGCACCACATTAAAAAAAAATAAAAAAAACAAAGGTATTGTGTCCATCTACAACTAAAAATTTTTTTAAATGTTTTTGCTAGTATGTAAGAAAGTAATTAGCTTGTTGATATTTATAGCACATGGCTACTTAACCCTGTTATAGGATTTACCAGCTTAGATATTTTTAAAAGACTAATATCTAATCTTAGCATGATCAAAAATAGTACCATGACCTGTTTAGGCTGTTTGGAAACTGGCCTGGGTACATGGCAGCTTCTCTGATTGGGGTCTCTGGTCCTTATCCTCTAATTCAGAAGAAATGTCTTGATGGTCCACATTGCAGTGTATCACCACCAAATTCCTGTGCACTCTGGGGTCTGTCAGGACATTCCTCCAGAAGGAGCAGGGCAATCCCAGGTGTCCAGTGTGACATGGAAAGTTGCAGAGAGAGTCCAAGAGCAGCAGTGCCTGCCCTTGGTGCTTTTCCTGTTCCCCAGTGTGGCGAGGATTTGGGTTGGGCGTGGCTGGGCTGGGGTGGGGGTTGTGCGTTTTCAGTGACTTTTCCTGAAGTCAGCCCCTCCAACCTTGAAGAGCCCTGGAAAGCTGTCAGAATTCTAAGAATCCCCACTGTTCTGATCTTTGTCATTTTCTCATGTTGTCCTTTCTCTAGTTTGTCTGTCATATATACTTCCTGTCAAGAGGTATGTCTAGGGCCTTGTAAGAATGTAAGAATGATTGTACTTACAAGCTATCTAGTGGCCAAATCTTTTGGATATTCTCATTTTGTCTTTGGGATAGTTGACCAAGATAACACGCATAGGCCCTTCTGCTTGGGAAACCAAAAAGATTCTGGCTGTTTCCTTCGCTCCTCTGGTCCAGCCCTGCCACTCGGAGTCAGGAAAGTCCAGACTTGTCCAGCTACGTGAGTAAACGCACTGCACTTGTCTTATAGATCTTTTAATCTCATTCAAATTCAAAAGGAAACAAGATTTATAAGGAAATTGGATGTTCACCCCCCACTGAAACCTTAAAATTGTACAGGGTATTTTAGGCATTTAAAAGATTGTAACTTATTTGTAGCCCATCTTGGGTTATTTTAGCCTTCTTTTAAATCTACCATTGAGAGCAGTGGACTCTCAGAAAGGGAGCTGGTCCTGCCTGTGGAGACTCAAACTGCTTGACTTATCTACTAGGAGAGAGTGACCATCCTTGAACCTGCTGCCACCTGGAGACCAAGGGTGGATGGAGAGTGTCCCTTTTTCTCTGCCACATGGGTGTTGCTTGCTGTGGAGCCCTGTGATGGCCTCTGCATTCCCTCCTGGGTGCAGAGATGGAGGGGATGGCACCAGAGCAGCATTTGTTCTCAGAGTTTATGATTTAAACAGTTCACACAGAAATGAGAGTTCCGGTTGATTTGATTTTAAAAAAAGAGAAAATAGCATACATAGTCCCAACACCCAAAGACAGTATGCTTTAGTGAATTCCTTCCAGAAATGTTTTTCAGATTGAGAGGTATCATTTATCAAATAATCAGAGTTTCTAGTCCTATGACATAGGTCAGTCCTTGAAATCTGAAAACAAGCAACGGTGGAAGCAACAATTGAAGGGGCTTAGAGGGCCCAGGGAACGTTGTATAGAAGGTTATGGCTGTGCGTGGTCTTGTGGTGAAAAGGAATTCCCTAAAGAGAGGAGAGGGGAGGGAAGGTCTTAGCAGAAGCAGGGCAAAGTTAAAAGTGCACATACACAGTGTGGTTAAGTTTGGGGTGTTCGGGAGAAGCTGGACTGGCGTGTAGCTAGATCTGCGTTAGCCATGTGGTTGTGGATGGCTCCCAGATAGTCTGATGCAGCGTGTTGCCTGCAGGGGGAGTCTGTTAGGTACACCTTCTAGAGATCCCAGTGTGGAAACGTCTCAGCAGACGCTGCCCTTGGTAAGGGAGTGTGTGGCGTAAGAGCCAGAGCAGAGTTTGGGAAGACAAGGGCTCTTTTGGAGTGTTCATGAGAGTTTTTGTAGGTCTTACTGAAATTAAGTGTTTGTGTGTGAGGCTGGATCAGGCCTGGATAACAGTCCTGATGGCACGGTGGCTGCCCTGAGATGCTTGTTCGGAGGGAAGGCTTTCAAAGCCAGTGCTGGTGGTGCAGTCCCCTGATGCGAAGTGAGCTTCTGTCTTCCTGGGCCAGAGTTTCCTAGATGAGTAAAGCTGATGGAGACAGTGGGATTGGAAACTGGTGAGAATAGAGCCCATGCATCATGAGGGTGTGTAGCTTAGACATGCCCCATGAGGGTCACCTCTCAGCCAAGTGCATGAGCAGGTAGACTGGAGACCAGAAACAGTCAGGATGCTCCTGGCCTCTGTAGTGAGAAAGGTTCAGGGATGCAGGCCTTTCTGGGGAAGGACGTTGGAGCCTGAGGTGTCCCTGGTCTGTTGTGGCTGTCCGTTGGGCCTGGACTAGGTACCCAGTGAGCTGGTCTCTGGGTGTAAAACCAGGACACGCAGGCATGCCAGGAAGGGAGCATAGTGGACACTGGGACTGCAAGAGGAGGGACTGTGACCTCGGGACAACTGTCCCTGTGGTGTCTTGGGAGCTGGGTGGCCATAAGAGCCCTGTGTGTTGCCACACCTGTCACCTACATGACAGTGTTCCTCTGTCCCAGTGGCCAGATGTTCTTTTTCCTTTCTGTGCTCTGGGGATTTTGTTTTTCCTCTACTTTAATAAAAAATTTCCACTTACCTACTTTAACTAGAAAAGGAACAAATACTCAGTTTATAAGTTGCTAGAACAGTATTACAACAGGTGGAAGAATGTTAGCTCTGCTCTGTAACCCTGCAGGGATTAATACGAGAATGGTCTCAGTGAATGGCGACAACTTGTCAGTTGATTCTGCCACTGAACAGGGGCCTGGTAACACCGCTTCCCTCTCCTCTTCATTGTTAAGAATCAGGGTATCTGGGCATGCTTTGGGAGAGCCCGGAGTGCAGACTGGAGACTGGTCAACACTTGCTGAGAACAGGCTTCCCTTGTCCAGTGCTGTGATGGCCAGTGAGTCGAGGTATGTTAGGCTCGCCCTGTCAGGCTGTGGTGCTGGCTCAGACCCTCTTGCCCTCTTGCTCTTTGCAGCACCCCTGGCTGTTCGCAGCCTGCAGGACTTGGCCCGCATTGCCATCCGGGGCACCATCAAGAAGGTTATTCATCAGGAAGCAGCCAGCAGGAGCGGAAGGGGACTGAAGAACACGCCTCGGTGCAAACGAAGGAGGGTCCGCCGCCGCAGGATGGAAACAATTGTCTTTTTGGACAAAGAGGTCTTTGCCAGTCGTATTTCCAACCCCTCCGATGACAACAGCTGTGAGGACTTGGAGGAAGAGCGGCGGGAAGAAGAGAAGACCCTGCCGGAAACTAAGCCAGACCCTCCGGTGAACTTCCTACGCCAGAAGGTCCTGAGCCTCCCTCTGCCAGACCCCCTGAAATACTACCTGCTTTATTACAGAGAAAAATAAACTTCTGTTTGAAGGGGGAAAGCGAGGAAGAGCCGAGCAGAATCTGATTGTGCCACCCGAGGTGTCTCCTAGGAGCAGCTGCCGGGGAAGGGACTGCTATACTCATCCATGTCGTAGTTTTCTTTTTCTCATGTCTCTGAAGTTCTGATTCAGTGCTGTGATTTCTTTAAACATGATGTGACAGGACGTATGCTCCATAGAAGAGTGTTCTCCTCAGGTTGGGAGGCTTGGCCAGTTCTGCTGAAACACTGATGCCGGCAGAGAGGGTTCAGATGACTGTCCCCCATGGCAGTGCATGCACACCTCAAGGTGCACCCGAAGCAGAACTGCCTGCGGGAGGTGAAGCTCAACTCTGTAAATACATGAAATCTTTTCTTGGTGTGATGCACCACCGCCCAGGTTTGAATTTTATGGTATCAGCCTCTTAATTACTGGCACTGAGTTCCACTGAACTTTAGTTTTCTAGAGGGAGACATTGAAACACCCTCCCTTATTTTAATCAACTTAATTAAATCTTATGTGAGTTATCAACTCTAATTTTTGAAAGGAAAAATTTTGTGTGGGGAAGCAGGAATAAAACATCAAAATGCCAGATGTCTTTCTGGAATTTCAAAAGACTTCTAAGCAGTCTTTTTCTGACCCCTTTTGCTACCTAAATTGTAAAGAACCACTGTCACGTGATTTCCTGAAGCACACCCTGAAAACAGAACAAGCTCTTTGTTTACTTGTGTAAGTAAGACACCAGTTGCTTCTGCCCTGACTATAGGGATGATGGCTCGCCTCACTTTAAAGACCATAGCATGCTTCTAGGGTGTTGGTGTGCCCTGTCCTCAGCAGGTGGAAAGTAGACGAGGGAGGTGGTAGATGGCCTGCGCTGTTCAGCTTCAGTTTGCTCTCTCTCTCTCTCTGATCACATTAGAGTATTGATTCATAGATTTATATTTTATAATTCCAGAGAAAAAGAGATTTGTTAGTTTTGTAAATTTTCTTAACAGATGTATGTATTTTGGTAGCTCCATTGCATTAAAACAGTTTAACTCAGTGATTTGTGAGATACTAGGCCTTGTGTTTTGAGAGTTTTCTATCAAGTTGTAGGTCTAGCAGTCAAATGGCAAAACGATTTGAAGTTACTGATTCCATTGCTGATTCCAAAACATTGGCTCTTGTTAAAGAATCTTTTTTTCCTTTTTTTTTTTTTTTTTACCCAAAGAAGAGACTACTGTAACCTGCTAATAATGAGCACATGTGCCGACGTCGGGTCGAGTGCCACATGTTGGTTGGCCTTCCCGGGCATGAGCTGACTCACAGGGAGGCCTTCCCTGTCTCTGTGGGTGTCGCAGCTTGACTGGTTATTTTGGATCTTTCCTGCTTTTTGATTTTTCACCACAATACAGTTTGCATGCATAGCTGGGAAAACACATATTGCCCTAGATTGCTAAATATGCGGTAGTTAAGGAAAGTTAGTTCATAGTTTTTACCTGCCTTTTAACTCAAAACCAGGCTTCTTTGTTTCAGAGAGAAATGCATGATTTAAGTTTACTTGCTGGTACTTTGTAATTTGCAGATCCTGTTGACATTATTCTCATTGATGTGTAGACTTCTATGTTAATGGAAATCTTTGGACATAATATTAAATGAATGATACCTATGAAATGTTACATTAGGTGGCTTGGCTGATTTTTTTCCCCCTATAATTATACATGGAGTGCATTTTTTTAAAAACCACATTTGCCTTTATGCTAGATTATAAAAACCACTATAATACATAAGACATGTTTCCCCTCTATATGTAAAACTTTTTCTAGCATTTTGTATTTATACATTGTTGGTTTGTGATTTTTAAACAAAATTTCAGTTAAAAATATAGTTGTAGTATATGTGAGAAATAGGTTGGTGTAAAGGAAAATTGTAAGTAAGCTTTCTTGTGATTAAGCACCTTACACAGAATTCCGCCTAGCACACACTTTGTGTTTCAGGCAGAGGGGTTATCCCTGCAGCTGAGCTGTCCACCAGGCAGTGCCGTCATGTCCTGACAGCCCTGTACTGTTAAGGTGTGTGTTTTCACGTGACTTACCTTGAAAAGTGGTAAAAGCCATAGATCTGTGCACAAGAAGTACATGAGAGTCAGCGTGTATATAAAGATCCTTTCTCCATAAGTTCTCTGGAACTTATGAGGGAAAATCCAAGAAATTTGAAACATTGATTTTAATGAGCTGACATACATGAATAAAAACAGTGAACAATAAAGGTAGTTATGATGTTTTACTCTCAGCATTGCTTCTGTGTCCTGTGTGGGATTTAAATTCTTGACTGCATTCTTTAAAAAAAAATCTCAAAAAAATACAGGTTTTTCTCGTTAGCGTGTGTTTCCTCTTACTGGTACTTGGATTACGTGGTTCTGCAGCATTCATAGTAGATGTAGGGAAGTCCAGCCACTGTTCCTAATTAATAAATGAATAGGCAACTTGAAAAGTACTTTGAAGAGTGTCTGACACAATTTCCCCATGTTCTGAGGATGTTGAAGGAAGGCACGTGTCTTAAAGTACAGAAAAGTTTTTATTACTTGCTTCAATTTGTGCAGTCCATATAAAATTTTATATTTGTATGTAAATACAAATATAAGTCTGTAAGTCTGTGCTATGTGGAAGTTGTATGCCAGGAAGATAAAATCTGATTTCAGAGACTTACATGAAAAACATAAAAATATAAAGAAATAGTGAACCAAATGGATCCAGGGGTCTGAACTTGAGGTACCAACAGGAATGGGCTGAATGGTGTGGTGGAAACCAGACAGGTAGGGAGCATTGAGAATCTGCAGCTCCCTCAAAGCCACAAAAAAGGTGGAAAAAAGTCCCTCACTTTAAGCATTGGGGATCTGATCAAGGGGCAGGATCCAGGTGAGAGTCTGAAGTAGTTACAGGAAGAACAGTTTTGCTCGCTGGCCTTGATGAGTGGGGTCAGGGGTTGAGGGTTAGGGTCAACATTAAGGTCAGGATCAGGGCTAGAAATGGAGGAGGTGTGAGAGGTGGGTTTTGTCCAGCTCTATGCTTTCTGGGCTCCAAAGGCAGCAGGGTGGACATTCAGTGACCGCTCCAGGGAGGCGACCTCTTGTCCCTTCTTGTCCTCATCCTCCCGTTGGTCTTTGGAGATTGAGAGCTGAGGCCAGAGCTTCTAGGTAGAAATGGAAGTGACCTCCTGGAAGTGCTGTGAGCTTGAAGGACCCTGCTTCCACTCCCAGCTTCTTGTGGGATGGGTGTGGGGAGGCAGCTGTGCTCTGAAGAGTGGTGGATGGAGCAGAATGAGCCTGTGTTCTCCTAAGCCTGCCCTAGCAAAGTACCACCAGCTTGTGGCTCAGAACCACAGAGCTGATGTCTCACAGCTCCCAAGTCCAGATGGGGAAGTCAGGTGACTGGGGCCTTGCTCCCCTTGAGGCACTAGGGGGAGGGTCTGTTGTCGGCCTTGCTCCATCTTCTGCAGTTTCTTGGCTGTGGCAGCAGAGCTGCAGTCCCCCTGGATGTTTTCCCTACGTGTGCTGTGTCTGAAAACCCCCTTTTAATAAAGACAGCTGTAGTGGATTAGGGCCAGCCCTAAGGACTTCATGTCAGCTTGATCATCTGCAAATACCCTATTTCCATATAAGGCTACCCTCACATGTAATGGGTCTGAGGACTTCCACATGTGAATTTTGGGTACACAATTAGGGTTAGGGCCAGTGCCCACATCTCCCCACTGCTCCCAGGCTCCCTGACCCCTCCTGGCATGCCTCACCCCCTTTCAGGTTGCCCAGGCAGAGCACAGCAGGGCCTGACTGTCAGGTTTGGGGCTGGAGTAGGGTCATTTGCCCAGCGGGGGCTGTAGTGAGATAGTTCTGAGTTGGGAGCACTGAAATTTTCAAGTAGGATAAAATGGAGGCCAGTCTCTGGGCACTGAGTCATGGGGGACAACTCCCTGGGGGCTGGCAGGAAGAAGTGCTTGCAGCCCCAGACACTCCAAAGGCAAATGCCTCTCTGGGTCAAGTAGGCATTCTTCTTGCCCTGTGTGTCTGGAGACTCTTGAGGTTTTGTGGGAATCCTCAGTGACACCAGATCCTGGTCAGTGGGGGTGAAGAAGTCCCAGAATGAATCTTCAGCATCCAGAGGGTGGGAGGTGTGTGACTTGAGGTGGGTGCAGACACCTTCTGCTCTGGTTCCATGTAAAATATTAATGTGAATCCACTTCCTGGAGCTGACCTGAGTATTTGTCATAGTACCTGTGAGGCTCCTGAGGCTTCACCCCAGACCTGTGCCACCCTGTGACCAGACAAGTGACACTCACAGCTGGGGCACTGTCCTGTGTGGCCTGGACACAGGTCCATTTGATTCTCAGATTTTCCTTGAGTGGCACCTGGAGTCCTGGCCCTGGGCTGGAGACTAAGTGTGGAGCACTTAGAGGCTGTAACCCTTGTAGGGGTTTGCCAGCCGCCTGGGCCTCACCTTCCCTCTGTATGCCTAGCAGAGTTGCTGTGAGGTTGCCTGGCAGGATACTCGAGCAGGTGGTGCTCATTAGCTGCAGATGTCTCCTTATTGAGGTAGGGCGCTCTTCTGGAACCATGTGTGGAGCCCTGAGGAGACCTTTCTGATGGTTGGTGTCTGAGGGAAGGTGACCTGGACCTGGAAGCATGAAATGACCACTGGGTTTAGAAGCCCATTGGTCACTGTGGCTGGAGCACAAATGTCCACAATGTGTCTCGCCAGGCCCCAGGCAGTGCTGGGCTGTGGAAGGACTCCAAAACCAGACTGAGGGAGCACCATAGGAGGGCCTCGCCCTGGCGAGGGTGTGCTGGGTCTGGATTTTCACATAATACTTAACTGACTTAAGATGTAATTTCAGTGACATTTAGTATATACATAACAGTGTGCAACTATCATCTCAGGTTCAAACTTCTTCATCCCCCAAAGGAAATCAGCTACCTGTTAAGGATTCAGTGCTCATTCTGCAGCACCCCTGGGGCCCTGGGGACCACTTATCTGCTCTGTCTTCATGGATTTACTTGTCCTGGGCATTTCACAAACAGGATCACACAGCATGTGCCCACTCATGTCTGGCTCCTCTTCTTTAGCACAGTGTTTTCCAGGTCTCTCCACATTGTAACAAGCAGTAGATTACCTTCCTTTGTCTGAATATTACTCCCTTGTGCGGATAGAACACCTTTCTTGGGTGGCTTTATTGGTTGATGGACACTGGCTGTTTTCATCTGCCTGCTCTTGTGACTGATGCTGCTAATCATTTGCCCACCAGTCTTTTGTTTGATTCCCTGTTTTCAGTTCTCGTGTGTGTGTGTGTGTGTGTGTGTGTGTGTGTATGTGTGTGTGTGTGTGTGTACGTCTAGGAATGGAATTGCTGCATATTCTGCAATTCTGTTCAGCTTTGTGGACAACAGCAAACCATTTTCCATAGCTGCTGCTCCACATTGACTCACATCAGTAATGTTCCATTCCTCTACTTCCACCAATGCTTGTGAGTTTTTAATTGTTTGTACAGTGTGGTTTTGATTTGCACATGTGCTATTTGTATGTCTTGAGAAAAACTCAAAGAACTTCAAGTTCTCTGCCCATTTTTTTTTTTTTTTGGTCCTGGGGATTGAACCCAGGGGCACTCCACCACTGAGCCACATCCCCACCTTTTTTTTCCAATTAAAATTTATTTTACTTTTTAATTGCAGATGGACACAATACATTTAGTTTATTTATTTATTTGTATGTGGTGCTGAGACTTGAAGGCAATGCCTCACACATGCTAGGCAAGTGCTCTGCCACTGAGCTACATCCCCAGCCCCCCAGCCCTTTTTTATATTTGATTTTGACACAGTTCTTCCTAAGTTGCTCAGGGCCATGCCAGGTTGCTAAGGATGGCTTTGAACCTGTGATCCTCCTGCCTCAGCCTCCCAAGTTACTGGGATTACAGGCATGCACCACTGTACCCAGCAATAGTTCTTTATATATTCTAGATACTAGGCCCTCATCAGATACCTGGATTTTTTTTCCACTTTTCTTTTTAGTTTGTTCGTTTTTGAGATGGAGTCTTAGTATGTTACTTAGGCTGGCCTCAAACTCCCAACTCAAGCAGTCCTCCTGCCTTGGCCTCCCATGTAACTGAGACCACTGTGCCTGGCACCAGGTATGTGTTTTACAAATATTTTCTCAAGTATAAATGTTATACATTTACAAATGTAATACAAATATACATTTGTATTTGTATTTGTTATACAAATACAAATGTTATAAAAAGGAAAATCTTTTGTATCTATTACCACAAGAAAACAATTCAGGTGGTGGATTATATGTACATTCACCACACACAGATCTCCCATCACAATCCACATATGATAAAGGAAGAGGCCCCTGGGTAAGGGGCTGTAACTGCTGAGAGCCTCCTTGCTGGGAGGACCTTTCTGAAGAGTACTGAGGGGTTGCAGGCCATGGAGAGGCAAAGCATGCCAGAGAGCTCATTTATAAGAGAGCCACTCCCCTGATGACCCACCGATTCCCCAATTCATGAATGGATTTATCATGAGCCAGTCACCTCCCAAAGGTCCCCCCTCCAAATACCCTCGCAGGTGACTCTGGGGAGTAAGTTTCCAACACATGAATTCTGGATCACAACCATTCAAACCACAGCACGGTCCTTCCAGATTAAGGCCCTGGAAAGTGGGCTGTGTTTCCATTCGGATGTCAGCTTTTTGCTGCTGTGACCAAAAGGTCTGACAAGAAAAATTCTAGAGGAGGAAAAGTTTATTTGGGGCTCCTGGTTTCAGAGTTCTCATTCCATAGATGACTGACTCTGGCCGGGCGCGGTGGCGCACGCCTGTAATCCCAGCACTTGGGAGGCTGAGGTAGGAGGATCGCGAGTTCAAAGCCAGCCTCAGCAACTTAGCGAGGCCCTAAGCAACTCAGTGAGACCCTGTCTCTAAATAAAATACCAAATAGGGCTGGGGATGTGGCTCAGTGGTGGAGTGCCCCTGGGTTCAATCCCCAGTACCAAACAAACAAACAAACAAACATAGATGACTGACTCTGTTGCTCTGGGCCCAAGGTGAGGCAGCACATCATGGTGGAAAGGTGCGGAAGAGGAAAGCAGCTGAGGTCATGGCACCCAGAAGGAGGGAGCAGGTAGATCGGTGGGTCCACTCAACAAGGATAAACTAAAAACCCCCAAAGCATGCCCCCTGTGGTGTACCTTCTCCAGCCACACCCTACCTGCCTGCAGCTTCCGCCCAATTCATCCATCCTAGTGGATGAATGCCCTGATCAGGCCGTGGCTCCATGGCACGAATGCACTGCAGTTCTGTTATTTGTTCACCCAGTGAAGCACATCCTGGCCATTGTGAATGGAACTGCTGTATGTGGTTACATGCTATATTTGGAAATACATTTTCAGAGCTTCGCCTGTTCAGAGCACAGCTGGCTAAACTCTTAGGATCATATGATAAGAACTTCAGAAAAAAATTGCCCAACTTTTTCAAGGTGGAGAACTGTGCACTCCACCAGCAACGAAGCAGAGTGCCTGCTGTTCCACAGCCTCCACACGATTGACGTTGCATAGGGAAGTCAGTCACACTCTCTGTGCAGTGTGGTGCGCCTTACTGTTAGTTCACCTTTTCCTCACAGCCAGTGATGCGGACGTTGTTTTCTATGCTGCTTTGCATCTGCATATCTTCCTTGTGAGTGGTCAGATCATTGAGTTTCTCAGTGTATTTTGAATACAAGTCTATTTTAGATACACATTTCCCAGGTATTTCACCCAGTCTGTGGTGTGCCCTTTTGTTCTCTTGATATGATTTCTCAGAGTAGATATGTTTAATTTTAATAAGGTCCACATTATCAATTTTTTCTTTCATGGTTTTCTTTGGGCTGTAAAGACTCATCATGCAACATTATGTACATCTGCACTTTTTACAGGTTCGCACTCTGAATGTAAGTCTGTATGGAGGGAGTTTTGTGAACTTATAAAGTTTGCCCACGTCCCTTCTTCTGCATGGTTTCCAGCTTCTCCTTCACTGTCTGTGCAGTCGATGCTCCTGTCTTCATCACATGCCTTTGTCCCTTCGGACAAGATTAGCTGCCTGCTTGTGGTGGGTGTGCTTTGGGCTCTTGACTCATCTCCTGGATCCGTCTATTCTTTCACAGCATCATGAATTCTCTTTTCCTGCTTTAGCTTTCTGGCAGGTGCTGGGATTCAGATGTGTGAGTTCTGTTTGTCCTTCTGCAGTCATGTCATCTATCCTGGGTTCAGAAACAGCTTTCTGGAAATTTGAGTCTGATTGCACTGAATATGCAGACTAAATTTGAGAGTTTTCTCTTAACTATGTAGAGACCTGAACAAGGAATATCTCTGCATTTGTTTCATTTGATTTCTTTCCATTGTGTTTCCAGATTTTTTAAAAAAAATATGATTATATTTAAGGATTTCAAAATTGGGAGGTGGTATTATAAATTGTAATGTTTTTAAAAATGTCTTATTCTAGCTTTCAAATTCCTTTTATTTTGCTATATTATTGTTGATGCATTTGTTTGTTGGCCATGTAATTTGCTTCTTGCTAGCTTCATCCATTCTGATCAAGGCCTGGAGTGGTGGGGTCTATTTATGTTTAGTTTCCAAAATCATGACTTGGAATAACCAGATCCATGAATTTCAGAGCTTCACCTGTTCAGAGCACAGTGGCAGCTCTGAAAGGTGTTGAGCATCTGGCACTGCCCATGGTGTCCAGTAGGGGACACTTGAAGCCATATTCTCTGACCCAGTGAAGAGTCCACTTTCTGGGGCAGGTGTCCTGTGTCCACAGTGAACTTTCTTTACCTCGGTACTCAATGGAGAAGATGCCATGGTTGTGGACACCTGGGACCTGTGTCCACAGTGAGAGCTCCCTTTTCCTCAGGATCCAGCCAGGAGGTGCCATGATTGGGGAAGCCCAGGGGCTGTGTCATGAGGATGAGAGCTTCCTTATCATCAGGATCCACCCTGGGATATGAACATGTCCTGGGGACACCTGGGGTCATGGTATAGTGAGGAACAGAGTTCCATTCTGGGCACCTACCCATGAAGATGCCACTGTGGCTTCAGGATGACTGAGGTCCATGACAGGACAAACCTTCCTGTGTAACGCCTGGTGCTGAGGAAGCAGCTTTGCCATATTTTTTACTTTCTAAGGTAATGTTTTAGCAGGACGTATTTTATAAAAGTATCCTTTATTGAGGCTTTGCCACTCATCAGCTTATCAAAGTACTTTGTATGGCCTGTTGTTTTCTGTGGAGAAACCTCAGGACACAGAAAGGAGAAACAGGCACAACCTCAGGATGGTGTAGGATGGCAGGGAGGGCCCAGTGCCTGGAGCCACACTGGGGCCTGTGGGGAATGGCGAATGCACACCTTATTGCTTGATTTAAGTACTTGAAAATTTTTGAAAAGTTGACAGTTAAAACTCAAAATCACTTTAAATATTATATTTGTGTCTGTTAAAAGAAGAACTGTGTGAGTAGGGTTACAGCTCAGTGGTGGAGTGGTGCTTAGCATGTGTGAGGACCTGGTTTCAATCCCAGGCACTGCAAGAAAAAAATAAAACACAGACTGGGAAATTCGAGAGTATAAATTATGTTTGTCAACGAGTAGGTGACAAGAAAAAGAAAGAGAGGAGGACTTAAGATGCATTAATCACTTGTAATGGACACTCCTAATTTGAACCCGATTTAGTTTATATCTAACTATTAAATTTATTTGAAATAATAAATTAGAGAAGTCTGTTTCTTGATTGGGCATTTGATATTAAGGAACTATTCTTATATTCAACATGACAATGTTGTGACTGTATTAAAGAGTTCTTTCCATTATGTACCTGTTTTTTTTTAACCTTTATTTTGTTTATTTTTATGTGGTGCTGAAGATCAAACCCAGTGACTCACATGTGCCAGGCAAGGGCTCTACCACTGAACCACAATCCCAGTCCATGTATTTGATTCTTATAGAGGGATCCCTATGATACTGGGGGTTGCTGAGTCTGTTCACAGTGGGGTGGACCATCTGGCAAGTCCCAGGGGTGAGAGTGGTGATGGCAGTCACTAGGCTGCACTACCAAGAATCCTGGGGTTCCGGGGCCAGCATGTGGCCTGTAGCTCTTAGGAACCCCAAGTGAGGGTTGTGTGGAGAGAAAGTGGGACTGTGCTACTCAGAATCCTCAGGGGCCCACAACTCACAGGAGCCTCTGCAGTAAGGGCTGCAAGGGCAAAACAACTACAGTGCCCAGAATTCCTGGGAGGTCCTGGGTAAGTATGTGCCTACAGTTCCCAGAGGCTTTTTCAGAGAATGTTGGACAGGCAGTCACTAGGCCACAGTACTCAGAATACTCAGGTATCAGGGAAAGTGTGTGCTCTGAGGCTTCCAGAGCCTTTGTGATCAGGGTTGAACCGTAGAAAGTTGGACTACAGTGTCCTGAATCCTTAGGGTGGACTGGCCAGGTAAGGGAAGGATGGGAAGGATGAACTGCACTGTCTAGAACCTTCTGGGGCCTGCAGCTCTCAGTGATCTCTTCAGGGAAGGCTGTGAAGTAGGTTAACAGGCCACACCACACATAATCCTTGGGGGCATGTAGGTTCCAGAGGTCTCTGCAGCGAAGGGTATGTGAGTGGGTCAACAAGCTACACTACCCATAATCCTTAGGCATCTGTAGTTCCCAGAGGTCTTTGCAGTGAAGCACGGGACTACATTGCCAATAATCCTCAGGGGCTGTAGCTCCCAAGATCCTCTGTCATGAGGGCTAGAGGGCGGAGATCTGAACTACACTACCCAGAATGCTAGGGAGGTGGTGGTGCAAAGGTGAGCAGGAAGCCTGCAACTCTGAGAGGCCTCCACACAGAGGTACGGGTATGGGTTAGGGGGTGAGGGTGAGGGTAAGTGTGGGGGTGGGGTGGGGGTGGGGGATGGGTTAGGGTTAGGGGTTGGAGTTAGGGTTAGGGTTAGAGGGTTAGGGTTAGGGGGTTAGGGTAAGAGGATTAGGGTTAGAGGGTTAGGGTTAGAAGGTTAGGGTTAGAGTTAGGGTTAGGGGTTAGGGTTAGGGTCAGTGAACTGGGTTCTATGATACCAGAATTCACAGCATTGTTGGAATCAACGTGGAGACCTGGGTAATTGGAGTTCTATTGATGGTAGCACTCCCAGAGTAGCTGTGCTGTGTGTAGAACCACAGTACAGGATTCGTATTGAAGTCAGTTGTAGTGGCTCATGAATTGGTGATATATGATGGTAGGACACACAACATTGCTGTGCATAATGTGGAGATCACGAAACTGTTTTTTTTTTTATGGCAAAAATCCTAGAACTATTAGGATCTACCCATGCTTCTTGAGATCTACGATGACAAACCTCCCATTTATTCTTGACTCTATGGGGAGCCACATGACTGGCCTTCTCTGATGGCAGGATTCATAGATCTGCTGACCTCTATGTCTTGAAAAGGGAACCAGTTTCTATGATGGGAGGAAACCAAAGCTGCTGGGATCTCCAAGGAGAATCACATAACTTGGGTTCTATGATCGAAGGATTCCCAAGTTTTCCAGGCTCTACTTTGAGATCCAATTAAATAGTGTTTCATCATGATAGTTTTCAAAGTTCTCCTGGTCTCCATGTGGAGAGCAAGAGAAATTGGGTTCTTTTGGGACAGAAATCAAATGACTGGTTTACTCTATGTTGAAAGCCAGGGAACTGGGTTTCCATGATGTCAGGATTCACAGAGCTGCTCAGCTGTACATGCAGAGACAGAGAATTGGGTTTCTATGATGGTAGGAATCCCAATGCTTCTAACATCTACGTGGCCAGCAAGGGATCTAAATTTCTTTTGTTGGCAAGGTGATTATTGTTGGCTGGACATATAGAGACAGGTAATTTGCATTACATGATGACAGGACATGCAAGACTGCCAGATTCTACTTTGAGAGTCAGAGACATTACTCCCAGGACAGCATGGCTTTTCATGGAGGCCAGGTATATTGTATTATATGATGTCATGATACCCAAAGCTGCCTGAATTTATGTGGAGAGCCATAGAACCAGGGTTCCTTGATGACAGGACACCCAAAGCTACTTGGCCTTCTGTTGAGGATCAGAAAATGGAGTTTCTATAATGACAAAACTGATAGAAATGTTGGGCTTCTCAAGGAGAGCCAGAGAACAGGAGATATGAAATAGCAAGCCTTTCAAGGTTTCATGGTCCTATTTGGAAAGTCAAGGAACTGGAGTAATGGTTGCAGGACTCTCCATGCTGCAGTATTCTTTGCTAGGGAATTGAGGTTCTATGTTGACAGAACTCTCAGTTACTGGTCTCTGTATTGGAAGAGATTTTGACACTCTATAATGATAAAACCCACAAAGTTGCTGGAATTTATGTCTTAGGGAAATGAGGCTCTATTATGACAGGATTCACATGTTTTCTGGTCTCTTGGTGAAAATTGAGAGATCTTCATTTTATGTTGGTAAGATTCACAATGCTTTTGTGGTCCATGTGGAGAAAAAAAGAATGGAATTCTATTGGTGGTGACATGCCCAGCATGTCTGAGCTATACATGATCAACTAATGGAAAAAAAAAAAAACACAAACCAACCAACCGACCCCCACAAGTTTTCTGTTTGTGGCAAGATGCACAGGACTTCTGGACTCTACCTTGAAAGCTACAAAACTGGTGTTCTATGATAGCAGGGCTCACAGGACAATTGAGCTGTATGTACAAGAAACTGTTATCTATGATGGCATAGACCCCAGAGTTGCCATGATATTATGTGGCGAGGAACACAGGTTGAATAAAGACTGGCTTCCCCTCTTTTCTGGGCTCTACTTGGATCCCCAGATAAATAGGGTTTTATCATGTCAGAACTCACAGTTTCACTGGTCTGTATATGTAGAGCAAGGGAAATCTGTTTATATGGTTGCATGACTCTCAGGACTGCTGTTCTCCAGGGGTATAGCAAGTGAACTTTTGTTTCATGTTTCCAGGACTCTCAAGTCTGCAGAAATTTCCATGGAAGTCCTAACAGACTGGGGCCATATGATGACAGGACATTTGGGTTCTTGGTAAAGAACAAGAAAATGGGTTGTATTGATGGAAGGACTTCCAGAGCTGATAGGCTCTCTGGGCAGAGACAGAGAACTACATTTCTATGGTTGCAGCAAACCTGGAGCTTCTGGGATGTATGTGGAGTAATAGTAAAGTGGGATTTCAAAGCTGGTAGGATTTGTAAACTTACTGGGTTCTTTGTGGAGATCCATTGAGCTGAGATTTTATGGTACAGGATTCACAATTCAATAGAGCTCTATGTGGACAGAAGGGAACTTGGTTCTATGATGGCAGGAATAGCAAGGCTGCTGGGATCTATGTGCAGAGCCTGGGATCTTAGTTTCTATAATGGCTAATCTACCAGGAATGCTGGACTCTACATTGAGAATCAGGGAACTTGGGTTCTATTCATGGCATATCTCAGTACTACTGTGGTTCACATTGAGAGTCATGTAAATGGTATTCTCTAATGATAATACTAGAAAGACTCAGGTGTCTACTTGGAGATCCAGGAAAATTAGATTCCATGGTGCCAGGATCTGCAGTGCTTTTGGTCTCTATGTGAAGAGCAACGAAACTTGGTTTCTATGATGGCAGGACTGCAAGGGCAGCTGGCATCTATGATCAAAACCAAGAAACTAGGGCTCCAAGATTTAAGAACTTATGCTGATCAGAGCTCTTGGTGGAGAGTCAGGATTATTACATTGAATGGATAGCAAGATGTAACAACATTGAGTTCTAAATTGAGATAGAGGAAGCTAAATTCACATGGTGGCAGCATTCACATGAAGCTTAGCCCAAAGTAAGTACCTGGGAACTGAGATTCTATGATGACAGGAATTGTAGAACTGCTGATGTCTAAGTGGACAGCCATGGAATGATGATCTATGATGACAGGACACCCAGCTCTACTAGGTTCTGTATGGAGAGCTAGGAAAATATGTTTCTTTGATTGAAGGACACACAGGGTATCTAGGCATTATGTGGAGATCAGGGAACTGCAATTCTATTATGTCAGGGCCCCAAAAGCTGAAGGAATATATGAAGATAGCCCATAATTGTGATTTTATAATGGCAGGACACATGTTGTAGCTGTTTAGCTAGGCCTCGACCTATTGCCACCATTTGGCTAGGCCTCAGCCTGTGGGATCTTTGTCCCTTCTTGAGGGGTAAGGGCGATGAGGTAACCACCACCCTTGGGAGAGCAAGCTCTTAGACCATTCTCAAATTTATTAAAGAATTACAGCACTTTTGTAGAAGAGGGGAGTCCGAGAACAAGAACTGGTAATATGATTGTCTGTAAGGATGGTCCAATTAGGAGTCACACAGTTTACCAAAGGGAGGAGGGAGAGAGAAGGATGAGCGAAGCTAACCTGGGGCAATGGCCGTCGGTGGGTCAGGTCACTTGGGATTTTTCTCCACAAGCATAAATAATCCTGAGTGTGCAGTCAAGGATTTTACCTTTCCGCAGCCTAGGGAACATATACCTCAGTGACTTCTTTCTACATCCCCACAGACATACAGTATGCTGGATCTATGTGGAGACCCGAAAACTGTGTCTTTATGGCAGAACACCCTAGGCTGCTGTGATTTTCATGGAGAGGGAGAGAACTCGGTTTCTATGATGAAACTACTCCCATGATTGCTGGGATTTACCTGGTGAGCCTAGGAACTGGAGTGGAAGATGCCAGGGCCAACAGTATTGCAGGATTTTCATGAAATGCAAGGGAACTGTGTTTTACAGTGGCAGTACTCACACTGCAGCTAAGTTCTATGAGAAGAATAGGGAACTGGAGTCTACGGTCATAGGGTTCCCAAGGCTAATGTGCCCTACATGGAGAGCCATGAAACAGGGGTTCTGTTGATGGAAGGATGTGCAGAGTTCTGGGCTCTAGCTGCATTCCACATAACTGATTGTCTATAATGGCAGAAATTGCCAGATTGCTGAGCACTTCAGAAGGGCGCAGAACTGGTTTCAGGATTTCAAGAAAAACACAACTGCTGGGGCTTATGTAGATATTCAGGAGACCTGATTTCTATATTGGCAGCAGTAGCAGAGGTTTAAGTCTCTACTTGGAGAGCCAAGTAAAATGTGTGTTATACTGCCTGGACTCAAGTGCTACTGTTCTCTGTTGAAAGCAAGAGAACTGTGTTTCTATGATGGTAGAATTTGTAAGGTTGCTTGACTGTATGGGATGAGCCAAAGAACTTGGGTGTTATGCCATATCTTTCGTGATTGCTGAGTTCAATATGAAGAATTGCATTAGTCTAACTGGAGAGACAAAGTGCCATGTCCACCACTATTCCCCTAAGTGTTTGACATGGTTCCACTTGGAATAAGGAAGATTTTTGCATGGTCTAGTCTTCTGGGATATGTGGGTGTGGCATGCTCCTTCTTGTTTTTGTGTTATTTCTTATCATTAATGGTGTAATATTTGGGTGTTTGCATTTAAAGATTTCAGCAGAAAATCAGACATTAAGTGATTTGGAACATAAAAATAACAGCTCAAGCCTTAATTGATTTCATATGTAATATTATCTTAAGCAACAGAAAATATGTGGGACAGATCAACAAGAGTTGCTGTTCACCCTTAGAATTATGACACTACTCTCAGTTAGGTTGACGCAGCCAGACTGCCTGACTACCTTAGCCCAAATCAGGATGTGCCCCCCCTCTTACTGAAAGTGTTTTCACAGTTCAGGGACCACAGTGGATTGCATATAAGATTGACGGGAAGCTATAACTTTCCCCTAGAGAATAATCTTTAAAGCCCTTAGATACAGGTTTCCCTTTCCTGTAGACAGAAATTATAAAAGAAAATAAGAAGTACTTTTCTTAGAGGTTGTTTAACTAATTAACAAAAAGATGTTCCACTTTATATACAATAGATGGATTAAAAGGTGCTATGCTTCATAACTGCCTTTGAGAGAAATGCCAGAACTGCAGTTAATTGGTATGGCTGCTTGTTATTCTTGACGCAACCTTAAACCATGATGTGCTAAACCTATATAATTTATGAGAATGACTTCTGCTCTTGTCATTCCTAGTAAGACAAAACCAGAACCAATTAAAGGTTTCATGATGTTTTCTTAGAGGAATAGGAAAACTCATGTTATTTTGATTATACTTATGCCCATCAGTTTCCCTCAGAGGTTGTACCACCTTCCCCTCTGTGTAGCCTCAAGAGAATGTACTCAAGGTAAATGAATATATATAGATTGTGTGTGAAACAGTAAAGTTAGAACTTAGCCTCAGATCTTCAAGTCTGTGTCACTTTACTCTCAACCTTGCCAATGCCTTCCCCCTCACCAAGCTGTTCCATGACCCCTGATAGGGCTGGACCCCGGCAACAAAGAACTGGGTTCATATGATGTAAAGTTAACCAAGATACTTGGCTCTAGGTAGAGCCTCAGAAAATTGGCATTCTACCTTGCTGGAATATGCAATGTCACTGGGCTCTATGTGAGAGCCTGGATACTGGGGTTATATAATGACAGGATTTGTAGGGCTGCTATTTTCTGCATGGAGAGCAAGAAAACAGGAAATCTAAGATGGCAGGATTTCTAGGACTGCTGGGGTCTACATGTAAACCAAGGAAAGGGGACTTCTGTAATGGGAGAACATCAAAGGCTGCTGGGTTGTACATGAAGAATCAGAGAATGTTTGTTCTATGAAGGCAGGGACCCAGAGTTTCTGGGATGTAAATGGAGAGCCAAAAGAACTGGGGTTCTATGATGGCAGGACACCCAGGGCAATTGGACTCTAGTTTAAGAGTGTGGAGATGGAGTCTACCTTGGGAGAACTACCAGGACTGTTTGTGATGGTCCGGGGAACAAGGTTTCCCTTGGCAGGGATGGCAGGACTCAAGGACTATTTGTGATGGTCCAGGGAACAAGGTTTCCCTTGGAGAGATGGTAGGACTCAAGGAGCTGTTGGATTCTAGGTGGAGAGCCAGGGACTTGGGATTCAATGATGGCAGGATTCCCCAGGCTTCTGGATTCTAAATTGAAAGCCAAGGAAGAGGGGGTTCCATGATGGTATGACTCTCAGGTTTCTTGGGTTCTTGCTGTAAATCCAGAAAACCGAGATTCTTTGAGCTGGGGTTATGGTTCAGTTGGTAGAGAGCTTGCCTAGCATGTGTGAGGCACTGGATTCAGTTCTCAGCACCACATATACATAAAAGTAAAAATACAGGTCTGGCAACATTCAAAAGAAAAAAAGAAATCTGGGGTTATCTAATGGAAAGACTCTGAGTCCTAGTGGACTTTACATTTAGAACCAGAGAACTGTGGTCCTATTGATGAAAATAGTCCCAGAACAACGGGGCCAGAATGGTCTCTAATCCAGGCTGGCCTGCAGTAGAGGCCATGCACCACCCCAAAGGAAGCTCCTCCACTGTCTTCCAGCTCGCCGAGTCCATCCCTTTCCATGGACTCTCCAGCTGTAGGAGACACCCGGCTGCTTCTTGCTTCAGCTTTCCCCAGAGTCCACTTCTGTGTGCGTCACAGGCCCCCAGGCTGCTCACCTAGTACCCCCAGCTCCGGTCTCGAGACTGTGCAGAGTGCGACCTGGAAAGAGACCCCGCCCTTCGGCCTCCGGGGGCTGAGAGAGAGGTGGGCAAGCGGCGGGCGAGCTGTGGGGAGGGACGCATGCGCGCAGGTGCTGCTTCTTTCCCGCCTCCATTTCTCTTCAGCCACACGGTGTTCTCTCCGCTGGTGTGCTGCGGTCCTGTGGGCTGTCCGCCCCGAGCACCTCCACCCAGGTGAGTGGGGCTGTCCAGCCGTCTGTGGGAAGCGACTGGGGCGTGAGAGCGTGGCCTGGGTGCCACCGGGAGGGCAGGGGCTTGTGCGGGACCGCGGGGCGGCAGGTCTCGGGGCTGTTGCTGCTGCGGACCCCGGAGCGGGGCGCGCTGGGACCCGCGGTCTGTGGCC
>JAJEJO010052549.1:0-33425 GCA_020662805.1 Glaucomys volans
GTGTTGATAGACAATTAGATACAGCAAGGTGGTAGACTCCAGGCCTGGGTGTGGGCCTGGGCACTATTTCAAGTTGGGGTGGTGTCACAGAACTGTGCTCAGTGATGGAGACACTGGGCTTGAGAGCCCAGGCTGACCTGAACTCCTAGCTGGGGGTTCAGGCAGTGGCAGGTGGTTGCTCTCTCCTGGGGACACTGTAAGCTATTGCCAAAGGCCCAAAGCTCCCTGCTGGATCACTCCAGACACTGCTGACACTGCTGGCGGTCCCAGGAAGCTGGAAATGGACCCCCTCTGTCAGGGAAGCCGCCAAACTCAGAGCAGTTCTGCCTCCCTGCCAGAGTCAGCGATCCCAGGGGCTTCGAGCCAACCTCTCCAGGTGCGGCTGGAGGGTCTGGGAAGCCCGAGATGGGCACTCTCTGCCAGGGAAGCTGCGGAAGTGGGGCTGAATAGTTCCCACTCCCAGCCAGAGACTGCGTTCCCAGAGTTTCCCGGCTGGAGCTCCCCTGACACAGCTGGAGGCCCCAGGAAGCTGGTAATGGGCCTTCTCCGCCAGTTAAGCCGCCATAATGGCGTGGGGTATTTCCATCTCCCTGCCAGAGTCCGCATTCCCAGAGTTTCCCAGACGCCTCTGAATGCCCCAGGTAGCCTGAGATGCTCGGTCTCTGCCTGGGAGGCCGCCGGCTGGTGCTGGAGCCACGGCCAGTGACTCCAAAGCGCTACTGGGGACCTGCACTCACTTGTTGGCTGGCGCAGACCCAGGTCGGTGGCTCCGAAGCAGCTGCAGGGTCTGGCACTTCCGGATGGTAGTTGCCCGCGGTGGGCCGAGCCCAGCCCGGCTGAGTTGGTTCTGGAGCGGCACCTGGGGACCCCTTATATGTGCTTTGAATATAAAGTCTTGTTGAGAGTCATATTCCTGCTGTTTGAATCCCGAGCAAGTAGGAATCCACGGAGCAAGTAGGAATGCAGCCTTCCTCTAATCCGCCATCTTGGATCCGAGGTGTGGACTTTCTCAGGACTGGTGGGTGTGCATCTGCAGGGCGTGTGGTCTCTCTCAGGACTATTGGGTGTGCATCTACTGGTGTGGGCTCTGTCAGGGCTGGTAGATGTGCATCTGCAGGGCACGTGGGCTCTCTCAGGGTTGGTGGGTGTGCATCTGCAGGGTGTGTGGGCTCTCTCAGGACTGGTGGGTGTGCATCTGCAGGGCATGTCGGCTCTCAGGACTGGTGGGTGTGCATCTGCGGGATGTTTCAGCTCAGTGGAGTTGGAGCTCTTCTCCTTACTTCCCTCCATATGCAGTAAGTGACAATGCAGTCACATAGATGTGTTTCCTCACTGTGGACTCACAGGTCATTTCATCTTTCAGGGTAAGGGACAGTTGTGTGAGTATTTTGATCATTTTATTTGGGGCTATGTGAATAGGAAAAGAGAGGATCAGTTTGTAGAGGGCATTTGTCTTTCCATTGTGAGCTGCACTAATTCCCTTGGGATGCTGGGAACGGTGATGCACACCTGAAATTCCAGCGACTGTGAACACTGATGCAGGAGGACCACAAGTTCAAGGCCAGCCTGGCAACCTAATGAGTCTGTCTGAGAGATGAAGTGATAGATAAACAGGGCTGGGAATGCAGCTCAGCGTTAGAGCAACCCTGGGTTCAATCCCAGCACGGCCAAAAAAAAAAAAATCAGAATAAGTCACTTAGGTCTTTGTGATAATAAGGCATCTACCCTACTTTGGGCCTCATGAAGTTATTCTGGTTTTGTTGGAGAAAAACTGCTCTGCTGAATGCCAATGCCGGGAAGATCCGCAAGTCTTTGCAAGTCCAGCCTGAATAAGAGAGAAGACTACCTGTGTGTTTATTTATTATGTTTCATGCTGGGGTCCCACTGTGTGCCCAGCTGGCCTCAGAGTCCTGGACTCCAGTGATCCTCCTGTCACAGCCTCCCGTGTGCTGCCACCTGGGCTTGCCTCTATCCTGGGAAACCCGAGAGGGGGCGTGTGTTCATGCAGCAGGGCGCTGGTGTTGCGAGCGGGTCATCTGTGGAGGGAAACGATGCCAGCCAGACCCCTCTCCTCCCGCCTGGCCTGCCCCACAGCCTCCTTCCCCAGGATGCAACGTGGGCTTTCAGACACTGTTCTCATGTCCTTTTGAACAGATAAATGGCATCATAGAGATGCATCATCAAATGTCTAGGCTGGATTTTCCCTATGCTGCCAGTTTCTTTCAAAATGAAATTAACTGGCACATTATTTTTTTAAAAAATAGAGCCAGGCAGGCAGTGGTTATGTTACCCTGGGTTCAATCCCTGGTACCAAGCAAAACAAAAACCGATAGAGCCATTGTTCAAAACAGTGTGGCAGTTACTCAGGAAATTCAAATCCGAACCACCATGTGACACAGGAGCCCACCTCTGGGCACATCCCCGGGAGGAGAGACCACCAAGGTGCACTCATGTCACTGCAGAGTCACTCCTGGTTGCTGAGTTGTGGGAGCGACCTGGAGTCTGTGGGCAGGTGAACTGGTGTTTCAAAGGTGGTGCACAAATGGAACTATTTCAAGCTATTATCGCGCTTTGAAAGGGTGCTACCATGGGGGACTCATGGATGGAGCTGGAGGAAGCCAACACAGAGAGACAAACACCCAAGTTCTTGCTTTCATGGGGAGTCCAGAAAAGGAGGTCACAGGACAGAGCAAAATGAAGGCAGCTACCGAGGCTAGGGGCTGGGAGGGGCGATTTTATCCAAAATGCACAGAGCTTCAGCTGGAGCACAGGAGCAGGCTGTGTCCACCCAAGAAGGGTGACGATGGCTGGTGGTGTGTTCATCAGCCAGGCGGAATCGCCCCACCTTGCAACCATGATCAAAACATCCCGTGGTCTCCCAGAAACACAAGCAGCTATTGTTGATTAAAAGTAGAATAAAGAAACTTAACTTTGTGCTACATAAGCCAGCACGTGGGGATTTTCCAGGCCCGGCTCTGGGTGCGCAGGGAGGATGTGAGCTCCAGAGGGTGTGGCATCCCCCCATGGCTTTGCCGGCTGCAGTCCAGAGGTCCTCTCTGGGGTGGCTCTGCCCACCGCCTGTGGCCTCCCTCAGCTGGCATTCAGACTGCTGCTGCCACAGCCTGACCTGGACACGTGGACTCTCACTGCATGGCCTCTGATTACTTGATGGCTGAAGGCATGGACGTGGATCCCAGGTAAACAGCTCCCAGACACCTTTGAGCTAGCAAGGTGCCCTGGGGGTTCTTCTCCAAAAGAGGCAAAAGGAGTTTATACATTCACACCATTGAAGCTGTGGTGTGCGGAGGCCGTGCTGTAACGTGGGTGGCCTCTAGATCAGTCCCAGGGAGATCCCCACTGCTGTGTGAATCCTCGTGCACACAGCCCGAGCTGTCTGCATTGCCCCCAGAGCTCTGGTCTTCTAAACCCTCACCAGAATCCCACATTAAGCTTTGCTTACAACAGTCCAGCTTTTCCTAGCCTGTGACTCTCAGATTTTTCCCAAATCTTCCCACACTCATTTCCAAAGGCTTCTGAACCATGTCTCCAGGTATAGTCAAAGCAACAACCCCACTTCTCAGTACCAGTTGTCTGTATTATTCAGTTGTCCATCACTGTGACAAAATGCCTGATACGATCAACTTAAAAGGAGGAAAGGTTTATTTTGTTTCATGGATTCAGTCAATGGTTTGCTGGCACCACTGCTCCTGGGCAGAGGCAGTGCATCGTGGCAGTGGCAGGGGCACGTGGTGGAGGAACCTGGTCGCCTCATGGCAGACCAGGAAGTGAGAGAGAGAAAGGAGGGACCTAGCTTGCACCACCCCTCCAAGGGCACATCCCAGTGGCCTACCTCCCAATAGTCCCCACCCATCGCAGCAGTGTGCAGGCAGGTGACCAGGGACCTCTGGGGACACATCCACATAGGTCCATAGCACTGGCCTCACAGCAGTGCTGGATTTCAGGTTTCAGGGAAATGGTGTGTTTCTCAGGCCTGCTTGGGCCCTCGCTTTACTGTGCCTGGCATCTGTCTCAGCATGCAGAGCTTCATGCTCCATCTCGGTTTTAGCTCTGTTGAAACAGGCACAGTTTATAATGCAGTGATGTAGGTATTTTAACAAATGTTCAATTAGACACACAGGAAATGTAGGTGATCATGGGGTAAAACAATGAAGAGTTGTATACTTTCTTCTCTGAAAAATTATCACCATTGCCAAGAAATAAATATGAGGTTCTATGAAAATGCAAGAGAGCTGCTCTGATACTTCTGGAATGCCCTGGGTCTCCCTTTCTCTAGGGCCTGCTGGTGGAGGTGTCTCTGGGAGGTGGTGTGAGTTTTCGGGATCCTATGTCTCTGTGCTGTTTATGCATTTGCAGAGACATCCACCTTCTGGTTTGACAGAGGTTCCTTGGCAGGCTAGGCCTCCACTGTGAAGGCTTCCCTGTGGTTCTGGCTGGGCCAGCTGCAAATGGCCCTGGGCAAACACACCTGTCTTCCATTCTCTGGAAGGCTGGGCTGCTGCCTTTGCTCTGAGTTCTGGCACAGCGATGGACAAGGCTCTGCTGCTCAGCAGAACTGGCTGGGTTCTGCATTCTGGTTACGCTGCTCTGTGGGTACTCCAGTCACCTGATGTAGCTCACAAAGTGGATTCCCTATTCAGATGCTGCATACACCACAAGTGTGTGTGTGTGTGTGTGTGTGTGTGTGTGTGTTTAAAGACCTACATGCTGTAACTGTATGCTGCCTACAGGAGACTCTCTTTGCTTGTAAGGATGTGCACAGACTGAAGGTGAAAGGATGGGAAAAGACATTTTACACAAATGAAAACCAAAAATAAGCAGGAGTAGCTACATATATCAGATAAAATAGGCTTTAAGTTAAAAAATCTATAAAAACAGGTAAACTCTTAAACAGGAACAAATTAAACAGACAAAACTGTCAAGTCAGCAAGGGGACGTAGCAATTGTAAATACATTATTCATCTACCATCAGAACATGAATAAAGCAAATATTAATAGATCTGGAGAGAGTGGTAGTAGACAATAATTGTAGATTTTAACATCTACTTTTAGCGCACACACATCATCCAGATAGAAAATAAATGAGGAAACATTCCACTTAATGTACATCAAAACATCTACACATTCAATATACTCATTATAAAAATGTTGATTGTATTAGTATTCACAGAACTAGGAAAAATCTAAAATTCATATAGAACTAAAAAATACCCCATGTAGCAAGTATAATCTTGTGCAAAAAGAACAAAGCTGAAAGCACAGCATTACCTGACCTCAAAACATGTTTCAAAGCTGTGGTAGCACACACAGCATGATTAAAGCATAAGGTCAGGCACACGGACCAATGGACGGCACGGAGAACACAGAAGCAAATTCACATTTACAGACAACTGATATTTAAGGAAGTTGTCAAGAGCACACATTGGGAAAAGAATAGCCTCCTCCATCAATGGTATTGGGAAAACTGGCTATCCATGTACGGAGGGTGAAAATAGACCAATCATCACATACAAAAACCAACCCAAAATAGAGGAAAGACTTAAAACATAAGATCCCAAGCTATGAAACTACTAGGAGAAAACAAAGAGGAAAATCTCCACGACGTTAGTCTAAACAATAATTAGGGGGCAGGGCAGGGAAATGCAGCCTCGAAAGCACAGGAAACAAAGAGAAAAGAGAACCAATGAAATTGCATCAAACTAAAGAGTATACATGCACAGAAAAGAAAACAGCAGAGTGAAGGGACACCTACAGAACAGGAGAAAACCTAGGCAACCTGTACACCCAACAAAGGGTTAATGTAGGAGATACACAGGATCTGAAACTGCTCGACAGCAAGAAAATACACAACCTGATTAAAAATGAGCAGACCTTCCATGGAGATGTTTCTCAAAAGAAGACATATGAATGGCAAATAGGATGTGAAAAGATCTCCAGCATCACCAACCATCAGGGAAATGCAATCAAAACCCAAATGAAATACCGCTTCACTTCTGTTAGAACTGCTCCCATTTAAGAACACAGCCAGTGCGGTGTGGGTGTGGAGGGAGAGGGGCCCCACACATTGTCAGTGGGAGCACGCACAGGAGCAGCCTTCAAGAACCATGGCGTGGCTGTTCCTCCAAAAGTCTGGGAGCCAGCAACCCCAGCACTGGGCTTATGTCACAAGGAAATGAGGTCAGGAGTCTAAGAGGGGCTGCGCTCCAGGGTTACCACAGCACTATCCACAGAGGGCAAGGTACGGACGCAGCCTAAATGTCCAACCAGGACAAATGGTTAAAGACATACAGACATATAGTGACAGCGTAAAAATCAGGCACTGGACAACAAGTTTTCCTGCACCATTGATGGAGGAGACTACTCTTTTCCCATCTGTGCTCTCGACAACTTCATTAAATAGAGTTGTCTGTAAATGTGTGAGTTCACTTCTGTGTTCTCTGTGCTGTCCATTGGTCTGTGTGCCTGATTTCATGCTGGACAAATGGTTAAAGACACAAATGTACAGGTGGTACACCACACAGACATCACGAAGGGAATCCTGCAGCTGGTAATGATGTTCCTGGGAGATGTCCAGTTACATGAAGTCAGCCAGGCCCAGAAATGAAAATGCCATGTGATGCTCCCCACACATGAGGTCTGAAGAGGCTGACCTCAGTGAGGCAGAGAGGATGATGAAGATGACCTTGGGTTAAGGTGGTTGGGGTGGACGAGTGGGGAGATGTTGTTCCAAAACAGGCGCTTTTCAAGAGGAAGCACAGATGGCCAACAGATGCATGAGAAACTGTCACGACTTCAGCAATGAGGGGAAATGCAGATCACAGGCACACCGAGGTCTCGTCTCACACCGTCATCAAGAATACAAATGGTGGGAAGTGCTGGAGAGGGTGCAGAGGAAAAGGAACACTTTTACCCTGTTGGTGGAATTGTAACTTAGTGCAACCACCATGGAAATCAACATGCAGGCTCCTCAGAAGCTAGGCATGGGACTACCTGGGGCCAAGCGGTTCCACTTCTCGGTATCACTCCTAGAGAATTGAAGCCACCATACTGCAGAGGTATGTGCAGAACCATGCTTACAGCAACACAATTCACAGTAGTCGGGCTATGGAACCCACCTCCATGGCCACCACCGGGAGAATGGATGATGAAAATGTGGTGTATATACTCAACAGTTTTATTCAGCCATAAAGAAGAATAAAATTACGTCATTTGCAGGAAAACAGTTGGAACTGGAAATCATTATGTTAAATAAAATAAGTCAAACTCAGAAGGTCAAGGGTTGTATGTTTTCTCTCATATTGGAAACTAGAGAGGAAAAAGGAAAAAAAAAGTTTTGTGGATCTCATGAAAATGAAAGGGAGATCAGTCGAGCCCAGGAAAGGGACCCAGGAGGGAGGCAGGGAAGGAGGGGGAAACGCTGGGAATGATATTGGGGATAAATTGCTATGTCTTGTGCATGTATGGACATATAGCAGTGAATCCCACCATTATATATAACTAGAATGCAAAAAATCATAGTGAAAAATAAAATAGAAAACAAAATGAAACCTAGGATTCCAAAGAAAAAATTGTCATGGACAATAAATTAATAGAATTGTGAAAGTTGCTGATATTAAGAGGAACTAGCTCCTGCCAGTCCAGGACAAACCTATGACCAGGAGGCCGTGAAGGGCGATCTATGGCTGCCTATCCGGAATAGGCACTTCCTCAAAGACCCGCCCAGCCCGGGGAGAAACGCCCTTTTCCCCTGCACCCTGTGCTGTGCGTGCCTCTTGGGTCTGTGCATCTCTGTGAGGCGTTGATGTTCCTTAACACGCAGCCACTCCACAGGGCGCTGTGAGGAGCCTATCCCGCCCCCGCACCAAGGAACCTGGTCCCAGCACGCAGTGGACACTCCCTGCTCTGTGCTCCTGGAAACCTGCCCTGGCGCAGCCTCCTGGCTGTCCTCTGGGTTTGTCATGGCAACCTACTTCCCCTGCTGTGCTAGGCATTGCCAATCACCCCAACCAACCTTCAGAGACTGTCGCTCATGTGATATGGCGTCTACATGATTGCACGTGACTATTGAAAAATAACCTTCAAACCTGCGTCAAGGTTTGTGGAAGGTGAGGTAGTAGAAGAAAGAAAAAGGGTGTGCACAGAACCCTGGCTGCAGAGCAGGAGAGCAGATGGTTGAGGGACCGCCTTCCCTGGGATTTCTGCAGGGAGGTGACACTTTTCCTCACACATGGGCTGAAATGGAGCTAAATCAGCCCACTGCATCCTGAGATTCTTGTGTTTTTCCCTGAGTAGACTTAATGTTTTGCCAGATTGGTAATGGCTGTTAGTTCACTTACTTATTTTGGCAAGGGAGAGATTCTAGCCTCACTTATTTGGTTTATGGATAACAAAAACTTGCATGTAAACCCTACATAATGGCTTTTTGAGAAGTGAAAGAGTTGGAGAAATTTGACACCAAATAAAACATTCAATTATATTTTCAGAACAATAGTAACTTTAAATGCTGCAGCAAGGAACAAGGTAAGGTGTGAATATGGAATCAAGTCTTGCAGATGCCAGAATCAGCAGTCCTGTGGGAATGAGCTCATCCTGGCAGTCAATGTGTATCGCAGCAGTGAGTAATCATGAGCACAGGAGCCCCTGAGGCACAGAGAGGGATTAAGTGAGCCAACTCAAGTGAATCCCCATCGGAATCCCCGGCCTCCTGCTTCCAGTTAATGAGCACCTGGAGGGACAACAGGAGCTGGAGTATCGGCAAGACTCCCTCACTGTGTGTGGAATTGTATGGGGCCCTGGAGAAACCTCTTTGATCTTGCTGTTGCCTAGCTTCCCCGAAGTGAACTTGGGCTTCATTACTATCCAGAATGCTGGGGAACCGGCTGGAACCCCAGGGGTGTGCTCGCCATCCTTCTCCTGAGATCCAGTGCAGAAGCAAGGCTTGCAATTCCTTCTATTCAATTATAAGTTTTTAATTGCTACATTGTAACTCTCTAACAAGTCCCCTGCCCCCTGCTGCAGAGGTGTCACTGGCAGGGATCCCAGCCCAGAAGCTGCCAAGTGAGGAAAACAAAGGCTGTCAGGTCAGCAGCTCTGTTCTGTAGGACCTTTTCCAGGTTGCTTCTCCCCTAGATTCTAACAAGCCTCTCTGGGAGGCCCGTGCTGAGCCAGGTAGCGAGGTGAGGCTGCCGTGGGGAGCATCTGTGGCTGTGTTGCCCCAGAACAAAGCAGCAGGTTGCCCACCATCAGACCCCGAGGTGACATGTGCATGGCCTGTCCTCCCGGCTGCTCTCCCCACACAGCCTGCCTCTCCTTTGGGAACCAGCACTCACTGCTCCTGGAAAGCCGTGGTGATCTCAAGCTGATTCAAAGACATCACAGTGTCCTGTCCTGCCTTTCCCTCCCCACTCCTCACCAGGGAGTGGGTCGCAGGGAGACTGAACTTGAAACTGATGGCCAGTCGGTCACACACAAACTGGGATGGGGGCGTCAGGCAGGGCACCTGGGAAATGGGCTGTGCACCCATCTTGGCTGTGGTCTCCATGCAAAGGCCCTGCAGCCTCACTGGGCTTCTCTGCTGTCACTGGTTTTTGCAGCCCTGCCTCCTTTTGATCTTAACGTATCTGTTTGAGGTGCTATGTGGTTTTGATAATCTATTGTTACAACACACACACACACACACACACATAATGAGAAGTGAAGCTGCCCACATCACGTTCACATTATAGGATCATACAAATTACAAGGCGCCATCTGTTGGGAACCGATCTAGGAAAATGAAGAAATTTTCCACACAGGTCAGCATGCAGTAATCATCCTATATTATTCTCTCGTTACATATGATCTTAGCCTTTTATACCCCTACAGACAAAGGAGGCAAAAAGCCAACAGCAATGAATTCCCAGGCAGAAAAAGGCGAATTGCCAACAGCAACAGCTAGGGCAGAAGCGCAACAGCCAGACAACCACTCCTTGAACTACACCTTTATCTAACAAGACTGAAACAAGTCAAAACCTATCCTTTCTCAGCGTGAAAGAAACATTCTTGTTTGCAAGCAATGTTCCTTCTCTATCTATATTTAACTTCATGGCAGAAAATCCCATTTGCAGGCAATTCCCACCATGGACTACAAATGTCTTGTTTGCAAGAACATTTGTAGACAAAACTAAATGATTTTCTCTTGGTAGAAAATTCTGTTTGCAGGCAGTTCCCACCAATGACCACAAGGTGTCTTGTTTGCGAGAACACCTGTAGTTTATTAGTTCTGATTCTCCACAGCCATCCTCGCAGACCAGCCTCTCCTCTGCACTGCCGTCTTTGGTATAAGCATGTAGAACCAGCCTGCGTAAATGATGGCTCTGTGACTTTCCTGGAGTCTGCTCACGTGCTCTCTTTGTCTACATAGCAACCATTCTGCTAGGTGGCTCCTCGGTCATGGATGCAGAGCAGGAGGACAGGGAGGGCCCCTGAGAGTGTCAGGGCGCCCTCTCTGACAGACCAGCACCTGGTGGGCAGGCCTGGTGCCCAGCCTCCCCCAGCCTTAGTGAAGACAAGCCCCTTTTCAGGACCATGTCATGATCTCCAGTGCCCAAGTTTCCAGGACCCCCCTTATCACCACAGCTATGTGGTAACCTCCATCACCTGAGGCAGAAACATCAGGACCCTCAGTAAGAAAATCTGATGGGGCTCCTCAGAGGGCAGCAAACCAACTGACAGGGCAGGAAATCGAGGCAAAGGAGAGGGATTTCCTTAAAAGTCAGCTCTGAGCTCCACACTACCATCTCCAGAGGAGGTCCAGGCAGTTCCTATGCTGTCAGTCAAGAGTCAGGAGATAGATGTGGGCGGGACTCCAGAAACTTCCCTGGGACCCCCGTGAAACTGGAAGGCAGAAGAGGCCTGCTGTCCTCCTCCTCTCTGAGAGGACCTCTCTCCTTAAGCCTGTTCCTTCCTGGTTCCCCATGCCTTCAAGGAACTGTGCCTGTCCCTGAGCGACAGGTCTGAGGTCTCTCTGGGGCCCTGCCTGCCTCAGTGGAGCAGAAGGCCCAGCCTTAGCCACTGCACCGCCAGAGAGCTCTGGACTTCATGCATTTACCCCCTGTTGGGTTCTTCCTAACTGGTTCACTAAGCACCTCTGCTTTCTGTGAGGATCTGGTTCTCAATTTAGAAAAATAGACTTAAGGCAATTTGGTCGGATCGTACTGCATCTGCAGATAACCCAGGAATGGAGAGTCCTGATTTTCATAATCTGAATCCTCTGATCCATCACCTGGTGTATTTTTCTGTTTATCTAAGTCACCTTGAATTTCTCTCAATTATATTTTCCAGTTTTTGTATTATAGATTTTATATATCACTTATTAGATCTTACAATTTTTGATGAAATTGTTTAATTTCATCAAATACAGTTCAAATACATCAATACAGTTCAAATTAAATTTCATTTTCTCTTTATTTTTCTCAAATAATAATCCTATATTTCTCATAGTTATCATTTAGAATTTCTCAATTAAATTTCAAACTAAATTTTATTTTCTCTTTCTTTCTCACGTGACTGTCTTAAATTTCCCTCTAGGTTATCTGTAGATTCATTTAGAACTTATACATTAAAAGTCATGTTGTCTGTGAACTATGATAATTTTTTTCCTTCATTGCATCCTTAACCCTTTTATTTCTTATTCTTGCTTTACTGAAATTATTTCACATTCCAACAAAATGCTGAATAGAAATGAACACTGGGATATCTTCATGTTTTTCTCAAACTCTGGAGGAAAATGCTGAAATATTCAGCATCGTACAAGTTACTGAAGTTTCAAGGACGCTCCTCCTCGTGCTCTGAAGATGTGAACATTCTGCTGAGACTGTCGTTCACAGGCACTCGGCTTCTGCATGTGTGCTCTGAGAGACGGGGGTACAATTTCACTGCCCTCAAAATCTTTGTCAAGCTTAGGTGTGGGTTGTTGTGGCTTCAGAGGAGAAGTGGAGGTTGCTTGCATTGGCTATAACCCCAACACCTCAACCTCTCGGCAGCAGCCCTCCCCCTCCCTGCCCCCCTTTTCCTTCACCAAAGATGGTGCCCAGGGAGCTTCTCTTCCTGGAAAACTGTCTTCCCGCTGGAGCCAACGGGCACCCAATCCGGCACAGACACCTTGGCCTCATGTCTAGGTTCACCAACAGGATGGTGCCCTGCAAGCCATACCTGCCCCTTACCTCCCCCGCCCCAGATGAAGTGTATATAAGCCAGTGGCTTTTTGCAAATAAATGGAACTTCTCCTATGGTGAACTTTGCGTCTTGGTGTCATTTTCTTTCAGCCTGCTGGTTTTCTATTCCATCTGTGGCAGGTTGGAGTAGTTTCCTGAACAGTTTGTTGAGGAAGACATAGAGCTTAGAATTCTGAGCAATGACTGTGATGAGCCCCTCAGACCCACCTGCTCTGTACCCGCTGCTCAGCTGACCCCACCTTTTCATCACATGTAGCCAGCCCGACTGGCTTCTCCCACGTGGTTTTACAGGGCTTAGTTTTCTGTCCTTTTCCACCTGAGTCTCCATGTCTTTATTCTGTGTAATTAAGAAAGGCCTCCTGTTCCAGGAGCACAGCTGAGTTTGCTGCTCACATCCTCAAGCGACCATGGACACTTAACAGGACGGACAGCCCATGGCGGCTTTGCTGCATGTGTGTGTGTGTGTGTGTGTGAGTGTGTGTGTGTGTGTGTGTGCGCGCGCGCATGAGTGTGAGAGCGTGTGAATGTGTGTGTGTGTGAATGTGTGTGTAAGAGTGCATGTGAGTGTGTGTGAAAGTGTATGTGAATGTGTGTGTGTGTGTGTGAGTGTGAGAGTGTGTGTGAGTGTGTGTGTGCATGCTCTTTCCCTGCTTCATTTTGGGAAGTTCACACTCAGTTTGTTTGATCCGTAATCTGGCATCATTCTAGAAGAGTTTCTGCTCACATTCTGGGGACAGGAAGCATCAACCGTTCCACTGTTTAACTTAGAATCAAAACTCATCTGCGGCCACCAGAAACTTCAAAGGTAGACCAAAACAAAAGCCCCGCTTGGAAGAAGTTTGAGCTTACAATCGGAGCAGAGCCCAAACCTTTCTCTGTGCATTGAAACATGATAAATAAGATCGGGAAGCCCACGGTGTTGGGCCGGAAGCTCTGTCTTGAAACAGAACTGGGCAGGAGTTCATTGCTTTGTGACAGAGCCCCACAGACCCCACGACAGCAGTGCCCAGGATTCGCACCGTGTGCTGGGCTTACTTAGTTGACTTCTAACGGGCAAACTGGTGACGTACTTAGGGGACTGTAGGTGTGGATGCATGGACACGTGGTGTGGTGACTAGTCAGTCAGAGGGAGCAGCACACCGTCCCCTCCACGGTCAGCAGGTCTCTGTGATGAGCACATCCAATCCTCTCTTCCAGCAATCCTGCACCACAGCTGCGGACAGCAGTCACCCATGGTGCAGTGGACACTAGAGTCCGCCCCCAAACTGCAGCGTTGTGGATTGACCGACCCACCTTCCCTGGGCTGGGACTCGCTCCTGTTTCTGTGAGATTGCCTCTGTAGACCCACAGGGAAGGGAAGGGTGCGCCGCGGCCCCTGTGTGCTTGGCGTGCTGCGTTTGCAAGCCGTCCTTGCCTCTCCATATTGTCTGAGTGGCAGGAGGTAACGGCATCCGGCTGGGTAGTAACCCGCATTTTAAAGACCCGTATGTAGCCTCCCCGTGTGCACGGTGGGCTCTGCGGGGTCTGTCTGAGCTCAGCCAGTCAGCAGCAGTCGTTCTGCTCACGTGTGCGTGGGGCTTTCTTGCTCTCCGGGCAGTGCTGCCCTCCCAGGTCCCTGTCTTGCTATCGCATCTCCTAGGGTGAGTTAGCAGGATCCCAGTTTCTGAAAACACGTTGGTTCTGTAAGCTAAATGATTAGTGACCGGGTCCAGAACACCAGTTCTCAATTCTTATGCATCACTCTTCAAAGTACCTACTCTGATATTAGTTACTGATGTGGGTGACCAGTTTGTTGAAGGTGCCTAGAAAATTCAATTTTTAAATGTCTTTTGTGTGGTTGTGCTTTGCATGGTCTACTGACATAATCTTTGATACTTTTAAGAGTCTTTTTTAACTCAGTCAGGCTGTTTACCTTTGTCTCTGAGTCATACCTGTTATTAGATCTTAAACTATTTCCACTTCTGCTCCCATGGGTCCCTGAGGGACTGATGTTATTTCTATTTCTGCACCAAAGCCCTAATTTTTTCCTGTGGTGCTGGGGGTAGAACCAGGGCCTCGCACATGCCAGCCAGGCAAACACTCTGCCACTGAGTCACATCCGAGCCCCAAAGCTTAAAGGTAAAAAGCCCTCTCCAGCTTCATGCAGCAAGAGCACACAGCACAGTGTGGTGACAGAGGCCAGGACAGAGGCCAGTCCTCGTGCTTGTCCAGGTGACTTGGTGCCATTCACTCCACCCGCCTTCAAGCTCCAGTCAAGCTTGTTCTCCTGGGGCTGGAGGACTTGCCTCACTTGGAATTGCAGCCCAACCCTGGCATGCTTAGTTCTGGCCGGTTGTGCTTGATTCTGACCACTGGGTCTTTGAATGTTTCTTTCCCGCTGTGTTTGCACTAGTGTGTGGTAATTGCACCAGCAGTGGGCTTTTCTGAGACACGTTCTTGCCCATCACATGAGTATTGGACACCCTCCAGTAACTGCTGGTGATGCTGCTGCTTTTTTCCCTTTAGTACTGGGAATTGAACTCAGGGGCGCTCAACCACTGAGCCACACCCCCAGCCCTATTTTGTATTTTAGAGACAGGGTCTCACTGAGTTGCTTAGTGCCTTGCCATTGCTGAGGCTGGCTTTGAATTCACCTCCTCCTGCTTCAGCCTCCCGAGCTGCTGGGATGACAGGCCTGAGCCAATGTGCCCTCTGATGCTTCTTTTTTGATGTTGATAAAAGTAGAATTCTGAAATGTCCTGAATTAAGTTACAGGAGGGAGAAAAGAGACAAGAGGGAGCCCTTGGATTAATCACAGCTTCACTGTGATTTCACTAAATCGATTTTTTAAAAAAGAGAGAAAAGAGAAAAGTTGCTCACATTCCCCTCCTGTATGCTGAAGACCACCATCAAGGCCACACTGCATTCTGCTCTTGGAACTGAAATCGCAGGAAGTGGCTGAAACATCTCTGGGGACTGAAACCCTGCCCAGGATTTTGCCCCTTTGGCCAGAGTGTGTGGGATCTCTGAATTACCCATAGATTACTTTGGAACCTTCCAGTTCCCTCTAAGTTTTCTGTAATGGAGCAAAGCAGCATCAAGACCTCAAGAAGCAGGGAACCCACTTATGTAAAATCGTAATGCACCAAGAGAAAGTTACAAAGTGTGGAAAGAGAAAGAGATTGAGACAATCAACCTCCTGAGGGTAGGGCCTCAATTAGGATTGGTCCATGATCCCCTGGCTCAGTCCCCTGCTGGACCACCTCACCCCTGGACACAGTCAGTGCCTACACACCAGACCAGGTCCTGGGTCTGGCTCGGCCTCCCAGCTCCTGGGACCACATGTCCAGCCTCGTGTGCTGAAAGAATGAACGGAGACTTTCTGCCAGGAGGGGTTCCATTTATTAGCAAAAAGCCACTAGCTTATATACACTTAAGCTGGGGGAAGGGGAGGTGATAGGCAGGCAGGGCCTGTGGGGTGCCATCCTATTGGTGAACCTAGACATGAGGCCAAGGTGTCTGTGCCAGATTGGGTGCCCGTTGGCACTGGCGGGGAGACAGTTTTCCAGGAAGAGAAGCTCCCTGGGCGCCATCTTTGGTGAAGAACAAAAGGGGTGGGGGCTGCAGCCATGGGGTTAAGGTGTTAGGGTTATCGCTAATATTCCTCCCTTTTTGTTTTCTTAGGAGTGGGGGCGTTGTCTCCTCTGGCTGCTTCCTGCTGAGTGGGGCTGCAGTGGGGGAAGGGAGGGAGGAACTGGCTACAGAAACCCCAGAACAGGGCTGTGAAAACGTGAACCAGAGTGGGGGTTAGATCAATGAAAGTACCTTGTAGGAATGTGATCTGCATGGTGGTATTCCAGTCCTGACGGTTCCAGATGGGGGGCAGAAACCAGGCATCAGTATGAACCACTGCCAGGAAGAGGGCCCATTGGTCAGGGATGGAGGAACTGGTCTCGCGAGTGTGTGACATCCTCGGAGGGCAGGAGGTGGTATTCCTTTAATAGAAGCTGGTTAAAGGTTTGGTTAGAAATTCTTTGTAACTGAGTCTGGAGAAATCTTATAATACAGGGCAGGAAAGAGCAGAAAAGGAGAATACCTATGACGGAGCCCAAAAAAACGCAGGGCATAGGTGACAAAGGAAGACTGGAAAAGATCTGTGAGGGGTTGGAGGGGGTTGGTTTAAGCAGCTGAGTAGATAGTTCCTGTAGTTTAAGAACATTCTACTCTATGAGGCCAGATTCATTAATGTAGTGACAACATTCTTCCCTGAGGAACAAGCAGGTGCCTCCCTTCTTGGCTGTTAGAAGGTCGATGGCCCGGCGGTTCTGCAAAGTAACCTGTGCTAAAGATGTTACCTGTCATTGCAGTGAGCCTAAAGATTCAGCAGTGGTGTCCAGGGCGGTTTGCAGCTTTTGCTGGAGGTCATTGGATGCCCAAAGGGAGTGTCCCAGGGCCCCGCCAGATAGCCCAAGCCCGGCAACAGAGGTAGTTAAGGTAAGGCCTACCAAGACCTGCAAGAAGACCACGCGGTGACGCAGGGGTGAGGGATCAGCTGGTGGAGCTCTGAAGAAGCATACAGAGAGAGTTGAGGAACCACTGTAACAAGGAAGCAGGTGGCAGTGATGTTTTGGGTGGAAGTGAATAGGGAGCCGTTGCACCATAGAAAGTTGCATGAAGGCTGGATCTTGTGGGGCGCTGTAGTTTGACACACAGGTAGAAGGGGGAGTAATGGTTGGTGGATGGAGGCATATGAAATGGAAAGAGGTGTTGGAGTTGTTGGTCGAGAAAGCCTCCCAAAGGCGGAGGTGGGAAACATGTAAGCTCTGGCCAGAGGTGGAGAAATTATATGAGGGAGGAGTGGAGTTGTCAGCCATGAGTGGGACAGCTGCAAGAAGGGGGCAGGCCAGAGATGTGCAGAGGAAACATTGAGAGGTGGGTACTGGGGTAGCTGTTGAGTTAAGGAGTTTTAGGAGGTGTAGAGTCTGATTCAGCAGAGTGAGCCAAGTGAGAGGAGTATCCATAGGAGAGTTCGATTCATTTGGAGCTGAATTGTCAATAAGACCTTTGAGTTGGGTTTCAGACCTCTGGATGTAATCAATAATGTTGGTCTTGGCTTTAGGGGGTGTTGTAACACGGACGATGGACATCCATCCTGTGGGTTTTGAGGCATAATCTTGTGCATAGACAGCAATATCAATGATATCATTCCAAAAGTCATCTCTGGGATTTGTGATTTGAAAAGCATAAAAAATGTTTTCTGGGTTAAATCTTTGGCCAACGGGTGCATCACCCCAAATGTACTTTGTAATGTAAGGGGAGGAATCGGGGCCTCTCTCAGAGTAGTGAATTTTGCAAGACCAGTAGGCACACCCTCCATAAATGTTCTCCCAGTGGTGGCAATAACCGTGCTGCTGGTCTTTAGCAAGGCAAAGGTATGGGTATTTCCATGTAGAAGGACTGAGAACTGCAAGTAGCACGGGACAGTGTCAGACGAACGTAGGAACAGTTTTGAATGAAACAAAGTTGCTCATCCACTGTCTGGACAGCGGGGTGCCATGAACTGTGGTGTATTTTTCCTGAACAGTGAATTTATACATGGTTGGAGATGGGGGTGCGGGTCTAGTAAGGCCTAACAGGGTAAATAGTCAGAGAAAGATCAGCAAGGCACTAGGCACTGGTTGAAAGGGGGTCGGGTTCCGCGGTAGGAGAGGGTGATGGAGGGTGATTAGAGTGCGTGTGGTAGACATCTAGGAAGATGATGCCTACGATCAATGCCAGAAGGAAAACAATAAGGAGTCCAGTCACGATGAGACAGAGGGTCCACTAAGGCCTTTTCATTCCCAGTCTAGGCTGAATTCCATGGACAGCTTAGTGAGGACCTCCTTGATGGTTCTATTAGTTCTTTCAACCTTCCCGGACGCCTGAGGGCAGCATGGGCAGTGTAGATGCCAGGGGAAGGAGAGGGTATCTTTCTATTCAGCCTGAAAAAGTATCAACCAAGGTAAGTAAGTAATGCAGCTTTCTTGCATTTGGGCACATGGGTGAAATCAACCTGCCAGTTTTCACCAGGAAAACTGTTCACTGTCAGCTGTCAAGACCTAAAAGATGCAGGATCCTCCCATGTAAAGACAAAGAGGTAACAGGAGTCAGGGGGAAGAGGAATTGTAAAGAATGTGTTTGCCTCCTCTTTGAACATCATTTTACACAGTTTATATGGATTGTTTCCTGAGTCTATGTGAATGGTGGTTAACACAATATATTGCATTTAAAACAAATCAAGGAAAGGTTTGAGAGCTTTTAACTTTCCTTTTCCGTGGCAAAGTGACCAAATACTTTTATATTTTATGATATTAACCTTTAAACAAATCAGGCTCTCACTAACTTTTAAAAACATTTGCATTTAAATTTTGATCTCAGTGTAAATAGTAACAAATTTACATATACCCTATTGATAGCAGATCCTGTTATATAGAACATGAGATGATAAAAATGAGTCCCCAATAAAATTTGCTATTTCTGTAAGTTTAAAATTACCATTACAGACAAGTTTAGTTCAGAGAACAGTAGCTTGATAAATTTTCTGCTCTAAAGACTTGTGTACCTGGAAGATTCAAACATATTAATATACAAAGAAGAGCAACCAAACCTAGTTTTTCAAGAGAAACCTAGGCTCTGTAATGTAGCATATTACCCCATCAGTTATTTAACCACAATAGCATAAAACTTAAAGAAATCCTTGTCATTTTAACATATTGATTACACGTTGATTTATATTAGCCCATTAACATCTAACCTTAGGGAAAAACTTTAAATAGCATTTAATTGACCATCCCACATACATATAACCAATTTAGTCAAACACAAACTTGTTGAAATTTGCCCTTTACTTACACAGACTGTCTTAGCACTTACTGAGACCCTCATGTATTTCATCACAGAAAGACTTTCTTACCCAGAAACGTTCTTTTTCCTTCTACTGAATTTCCATACCTAGAACCTTCTATTTTCTACACAGAGCACTTACTTCCTCTTTAAACCTTTTTTTCTTTCCATTCCAAGCCTTATATCTAAACCCATCACCAGCTTTATGTCTAATTTCCCATCGCAAACCTTCTTAAAACTCTTTCCTATTTGTTGACTTCTTTTGTTTGTATTTTGAAATAACTTATGAAATTTTTGAATTGAGATGAATTATTTCATTTTATAGTACTTTAATTGAAACACAGTTGAAACCTTTGGATTCCTTTGTATGTAGGATGGTACCTGTTATGATTTTACCAATAATAATTTAAGTATGTTACCCAATGGAATTTCCATCAGTTCCCATAACCGAAACCTGGAAAGGAAATGAAGGCCCAGAGTGGGCAGGCAAAACAGAATAGGCACCCCCCATGTCCATAAGGTTACCCTGGAGCGTGCCCTGGGCTCAGCGATCCTCAAGTCCAGGCTTCTTCAGTCTTCTTCGAATCCCAACAGTTGAGGGGAAGGGACCACCTGGCTGGTCACACCCCTGCATAGAGGCGCTAGGGAGGGGCCAGCCATAAGGTAGTCAGTCTTTTAGTGTCCTGCTTGGTTGCAGGTGGAGATGACTTGGTTGGGGCAATGGCTTGCCCCTGGTGGAGAGGACAGCTGGTCCTCCTTTGGAGTTCTTGCTGGAGCAGCAGGCCACAGGTTACCTACCAGGGACTGGACTGGAATGTTACCTTTTTCTGTAAATAAGCCTGCCTCTCAGCATTGTAGACTTTAAAGGCCATTTTTACCAGATTTCGGATAGGGAGTTCTGGGTTTCTGTAAGGCGGTTGGAATAAAAACTGGATTTCTATGTGGATTTGGGGTAATTTCCCTCACTTAATGTAAGTAGAGGAGTCAGTAGAGAAAGATGAAAGTGAGTGGGGAATTAAGAAAGCAGGTGAGGGGAGTGGAGAATTGAAGTGGTTTTCACAAGGTGAATGTAAGCAACAAGCAGAGCAAAATGACAGGACAGGAGCCTCAGGGAGGCCCCCCAAATACTAAAGGCCACAGTTCCACTGATAAGATCTGACTCAATTCAGTTGCTAAGGGATATTCCCCAACCGATATGGGTGGAACAGTGGCCTCTAACAGAACAAATATTGCAACAGTTGCAACTCCTCGTACAAGAGCAGCTGGCCGTGAATCACACAGAGCCAACGTTCAGTCCACACGGTGCCCCAGTGTTCATTACAGAAAAAAGAGATAAAACTAAATGGAGACTTTTACAGGACTTAAGAGCAACCAATAGACACATGCAAAAGATGGGAGCTTTACAGCCTGCTTTGGAACGTGAACTACAAAAGCCTAAAAACCAGGGACCAACGTAAGAAGAAAGTGGGGGAGGTTTTAGGTAGGAAAGCGGACAGAAAAAGAGTGGGGGAGGAAGGGAGGGAGCAGAAGGTGCTGGCCTATGGGGAGGTTCGTCGGCTGGATCAAAGGAGTGAGTGGGATCTGGTGGCGGGCTGTTACGGGAGGGGTGCAGTTTGTGAGTGAGGAGGACCTGGGTGGGGGAGCGAGAGGAGCAGAGCTTAGGGAATCTCCTTCCACTTTTTCAGTCGCTGGCAATAGTTGAAAAGGTCCCGAAGGAAATTTGGGTCCAGGGAGCCTTCAGGGGACCAATGGTTTCCGTTATCTAAGGGATAGGTAGGCCAATCTTGAGTGGAAAATTTGATCAAAAGTTTGGGCTTAATGTCCGGTGTGAGGGAGAGCGAAGTGAGGTTCTGGAGGAGGCATTTGAGGGGTGAGGTGTCTAGAATGGATGAAGACGCTCCCATACTGAGAGGAGGGAAAAGGGGAGAGTGAGGAGGAGGACAGAGCAAGAAAAGGAAAATCCCGGGCCGAAACGGTCGGTCGGGGGAAATCTAGGGAGCGTCCTCCAAAGATTCCCATGACTGTGTGACTCCTGGGGAGTCAGGAAAAGGAGGTGGGTAAGGGTCGTCACCTGTATGCCAGGTCCTTTTGTCTGAGAGCCGGAGGCGAAGTGCCGGGGCCACAGGGAACCTAGTACTAGGATTTCCTGGTTTGGAGGAGAAAGGAAAGGGTGGAATGAAAGGAAAGAATGGAGAGAAAATGAAAGTCTTCACCTATTATAGACTCCTCACACCCCAAAGCAGATGAGAATGGCAAGTCGTCAGGGGGTCCACCGAGACCATAAAGATCGTGGTGGGGTGCGGTCCCCCGCCCCAGAAGAGTGTCAGGACTTTACCGGACGATCACGGTCAAGAGTCCTGCTATAGCTTGAATGGGGCTGACGCTTGCGTGGGGGTTTACCTAGGTGATGGCCAGTGGTGAGTGCAGGAGCCAGCGTCTAAAAGGGCGGACATGGGCAGAAGGTCTCCAGACAGTGGGAGGGAGCAGGGGCCTTCAATGCAGAAGGGGACCCTCTCCCGGGTTTCGGCACCAGATGAAAGAACGAACAGAGACTTTCTGCCAGGAGGGGTTCTGTTTATTAGCAAAAAGCCACTAGCTTATGTACACTTAAGCTGGGGGAAGGGGAGGTGATGGGCAGGCAGGGCTTGCGGGGTGCCATCCTATTGGTGAACCTAGACATGAGGCCAAGGTGTCTGTGCCAGATTGGGTGCCCATTGGCACCGGTGGGGAGACAGTTTTCCAGGAAGAGAAGCTCCCTGGGTGCCATATTTGGTGAAGAACAAAAGGGGGTGGGGGGCTGCAGCCATGGGGTTAAGGTGTTAGGGTTATAGCTAATATGTGCACTCTGACAACCCAAGCCCCACCAGGAGCGGGGAGTGCAGCGGCTCTCCACTCCGTGTGAATGCACAATTTCACCATCTGTGATGAACTTTCTTCTCGGCCACTGAGACCTGCATTGTCCTTAAATTCATTTTTGCAATGAGTTAAGGACCTGAAAAATCCAAGTAGAGTCTTCTCTACATCCAGAGAGGCCTCAGACCCCTGTGTGGTGATAAGAGGAACTAGGTTCTTCCAGCTTTGGACGACCACTGCTTTTAGAAACTAGAGTCTTTATGGAAGAACTGCTGCCTGACAGCCAGAAATTTTAAGCACTGAGCATGGATGTTTTGTGATAGGGTCTTCACTCTTACCTGCCAGAAACTCGACCGTCCTCGTTGCCCAATGACTGGAGAAGTTGTCTGGACAGAGGGACGGCTGTTCCTGTCACAGCAAAGGGAGCAGCATGCCTTCTTAGGCCTTCCTCTGTCCAGTGCCTGAGGGGTGTGGCAGACACGCTTCACTCAGAACTGAGGAGGAGGAGAATTGACAGTGAATTTACAGTCTCAGCAGAACAGAGAGGGTGAGGCATTTTCCACCGTCAGCAAGGAAGGAGCAGTTCTTGCTCTGCAGAGAATGGAAACTGGAAGCCAATCATCCTCTGCAGGCTGGGGTGATGCCCAGGGATAGAGGCCGGCATGGCTATGGCAGCCCACAACCATGGGTGCTCCCTTTGCATCCAAAATGAGGTCGCAAAATGTTTTATCATTTTTGTAAGAGCAGGCTGGGGTAAGCTGATCAGACAGTGGAAACCGGAGAACAGACAGGCCGGATGTGAATCAAAAAGAAACTGTTTTGGGGGACACTCTTGGGCGAGGTTCGCAGGTCCACCAGGGTGCTGGGCCAGAGAAGTCGCAGGTGGCCTCTGAGTGGCTGGTTTTTCTAACCCCAGGGTAGGGGAGGGGAAACTCGAGGAGACTGGAGTTGTTTGTCAGCGCCTGATTGGGTGCTCAGGTTATTGTTCCTCTGTGCCTGCCAGGCTGCTTGATGCCCCCATCCTGAATCCCCGGAAGAGCTCCTTCATCTGTGGAAAGGACACATTGTTTCTTTGCACCTGTACAGGTTGTTTGATGCCCTACCCCCCATCCAGTTGCCTTCTACCGCCCTAACAATTTTCACTTAAATTACTAGGAAGCCGAAACCTTCTGGAAAACGTTAAGAAAGCACTGAATGAATGACAGCTCGCACTGAATGAATGACAGCTTGCACTGAATGAATGATGCCCGCTGTCAGTGGCTGAGCGAGGAGCTAACAGCGCTGCTAGCAATGGACTCACTTTTCCTCAATGGAGTCACATAGACCCAGGGGTGAGCTTCCTGAATTAACGACCACAGGAAGCTAGCTTTGGTCAATTCAGAGCTGCCTTTCCTACTGTTGGGATGTGATCCGTAGCTTCACGTCAAGAAAAGAGCGAACGTTTTCCCATGTTCAGTCAGCGTGCCCAGGCCTGTCAGAGGCTGGCCAAGTGCTTGCCCTGATTGGTGCAGAATTCACTCCATTGGAAGAGTGTGGTTTTAATAAGGTGCAGGTGATCTTGGCAGTGCAGAAGTTCATGGATGGACTTGGGACTCAGCAGTTTTGAAATACGTGTATGGAGTTTAAGACACTTGTTTTTAGGAGTGGCCCCATCTAACTAAAATTTCTAACAATTTGATACATTTGGCAACAAAGGGGGTGGGGGGAGGAAGGAAAGAAGGAGGGGGGGTGGAAGTGGGGAGGGAGGGAGGGAGGGAGGAAGGAAGGAAGGAAGGAAGGAAGGAAGGAAGGAAGGAAGGAGGGAGGGGAGGAAGGAAGGAAGGAGGGAGGGAGATGAGTCAAACTTTACAGACTAAAGCACTGTTTGGTGTGGAGGTTGTCACGAGACTGTTGAAGTGACGTAATATGTGGGTATAGAGCATCCATAGAAATTGATGGAATCATCCATTCACATTACAGTGCATTTAAAAGCAACAGATATTTTAGGTGACTTAACACGATGAGTGAATAAAAGTCAGAACTGCTTAATTTAAAAAAAGTAATGCTGGAATAAAGAGACGGCAAAACTCCCTGTGCTGCCCGGTGAGCTGAGGGTCACAGCCTGGGTGAATTCCGGGTCCAGGCAGGGGGTCCAGGGACATCTTCTCTGGCACCTGCATTTGAAGGAGGAGAGGCCTGCACCCTTGGGGAGCCTTGTAACTGCCACAGTGCTGGGTTAGGGGGACCTCCCAGGAGGAGGGTGGGACTGTGGCCCTTTGCAGTCTTGTCACAGGGAAGCTGACCCTCCTCTTGTGTTGCAGGAAGCAAGGGCTAGGGCAGGGCAGGGTGTGGACTGGTGCGTGCTGTGAAGCATTCAAGGAGAACCCGTCTCTGGTCCAGAACGCCTCATTCCTGGATGGCTGGCACAACCGTGCTGAGCCTGCCGCTGGCCGCACGGAATCATGTCTCCGTCCGTCCTGGGTCCTCTGCAGGCTCAGTTCGGTGGAAGAAGCCTCAAAGCCTGCCCTGGGTTGTATGGTCTCACTCACCTTCAAACCTCCTGTGTTTTTCTCCTGATCTTTTCCTTTTAGCTTTGTGTTTTTGGATTTAAACTGAGATTCTCAGGGCTTTCCATTTTTGCTTACTGATTTGACCATTTGAAGTTGCTTCTGTCGTCTTGTTTCATGACTTAAAATGTTTCTGTTTCCTTTTCTTCTTTGTTCTCATCTTGACTTGGGCCAGTCGTTGTTTTCTTCACTTCATTTCTTCAGGGCTTTACTGTGACGCACTCCTCCTTGCACCTCCCTGTCTTTTAATACCACCACGGAGTCCTCCATTCTTCCCCACCCTCAAGTCCAGAGATTGATGTGACACACCAGAGAAACCCCATACCCCGGATACCAAAAGCTGGCTCTTGTCCCCAGTGCTGGTCCCATTGTGGGAAAAGGTTTTGAGAAAAGGAAAAAGAAGTGTCATTGCTTTGCTGTCGAAAGAGGATGGCAGCAGAGTGAGGCCTGTCACCAAGGCTGCCATCTAGCTGCCAGGGGATGGAGGTTTCAGACAGGGAACATGGGCTGTTTTCCAGACATGTCAGTGGACGTCCTCAGTGGTGGTCCTTGTCCTCGGGAGAGCTGTTTCCCGTTCCCGGGTCTGGAGCTCCTCTGTTCAGATGGGCAGGACAGGCAGCCCAGCTCAGGACAGATGGAGGCTCAGCTGCTGTCCATGCAGTCATGGAGCAGGAGAGGGAGGACAGGAGGGGAAAGGTCAGGTGTGAAGCCAGTCCCATGAGTAGCAGCAAGGTGCACGCCCAGGTTATAAGGTGAGCCCGGGCTCCCCTTGGCCAGCCCTCCCATGCCCGGGGCCCACTCCAGAGAACATTCTCCCCCTCCCTTGGCCACTTTGACCATGACTTGCTCCCTCGCGCCCAGTTGCTGCTGCTCTTTGTTCTGTTTGTTTGTTGGTTGGTTGGTTGGTTGGTTGGTACCAGGGATTGAACCCAGGGCATTTTACCACCGAGCCACAGCCCCAGTCTGTGTTATTTTTTCATTTGAGACGGAGTCTCACTGAGTGGTTTACGGCCTCACTGAGTTTCTTGCGATCCTCCTGCCTCAGCCTCCCGGCCTCTGTGTGTGGCACCTGCCGGCTCTTGCTGTTTCAGCTGCTGCTCTCATCAGTTGAGGTCAGCTGGCCTCGCCTGGTCCAGTGGCTTGGCTGTCATGTCGCTGGTCTCGGTGACTGGCCCATGGCCCCAGGAGCAGTGCCTCCTGCTCTGCCCAGCCTGCTGTGCCCACACTGCTGGTGTGACATGTGGCTCCTTCATTGCCCCACGAGTGACGCTGGCCTCGTGACTCTTTCACTTAGCTGACTGATGTCCACTGAGGGCCTCGTGTGTGCAGCAATGTGCTGGGCACTGCCACGTGCCCGGAAGATGAAGATCACGCATACTAGGAGGAAGGTAGAAAATATGGAAAACAGCAGTTAGGCACGTGATGTGCCTGTGCTGTGACAAGGGCCACGGAAGAGGCACCATGTGGGGTAAGGCATCCACGCGGAGTATCAGTGGGATAATGAAGGGAGCGAGCCAGGGAGATTGGCGGACAGGACCCAGGCCCGCAGGACCCGCGAGGGTGAAGGCCTCAGACAGAACTTCCCTAGTGTGCTTGGAATGAGCAGGAGGCAGTCCAGCCGCGGGGCAAGGTACAGGCAGGGGTGACGGCCAGGACACAGAGTGCAGGCCTGGGAGTCTTGTCGTCTTGTCAGCCATGGAAGCACCTGGGCTGTGCACAGAGTGACACTGGAAGTCCCATCCTAAACACAGGACACTTGTCAGGACGGGCATGGCTGCAGGACTCAGAGAAAGCTGAGGAGAGACAGTGGGGCTGGGGGGCCACTTCTGTGGTGCACTCCAGGGCAGGGCACTGAGCTTCCGGCTGGGTTTGCTGAAGGGTGCTATGTATGTGGACCCTGAGACGAGGGCCATGGGGACAGGGTCACAGCCTGAGGGACTCACGGGACAAACGTCTGTTCTTCCCAGTTCTGGAGCCTGGACGGTGAGGTCGGGTCAGGTTCTCCATGGGGTCCACCCCTGGCATGCAGATGGTGTAGTGACACTGTGTCCACATGTGACAGGTCTCCTGTTCCTCACGTGGCCTCAGAGGCCACTTACAAGGCTCAACCACAGGACCTTGCTTCCTCCTGGAGGCCCCACTTCCAGATGCCATCCCACTGGAGACGAGGTGTTGGCACAGGAGCTTCAGGGGACACACGTGCTCAGACGGCAGCAGGGCAATCCCGTGGTCTGCCCTGTACAGACTGGAGCAGGAGGCCATGTGGGCGGAGGTGGGAGGATGGTGGGCGGAGAGCCTTTGAGCAGGAGATGAGAGATCTGCTTAGGCAGGCTTTGGGCCCAGAAGGAGTGGCTGGGGACACCTTTCCTCCTCTGATGGATGGCGCCATCCTGAGCAGGGGAGATGTGACATCTGTCACAGCGCCCACAGGCCTGGTTTTAAAACGCTCCACCTGAGGAGTTTACTGAGATGCTGCACTACGTTCTTGGAAAGATGAGGATCCATGCTCCCAAATAGGATGGGAATTTGATCAAATAAATGCAGACCCAAGCCAAGCCCCAGCTACCCTGGAACACGGCATGAGAACACAGTCCTGTGTCAAGGGGACCCTGCCTTGGGGTGAAGGCTCTTGCCTCCAGCACTCTCCTGGCTTGAAATTTCTGACTTGGATAGAACTGAAGACCGTCTGCTAAGTGAAATAAGCTAAGCACAGAGAGGTAAATACCATGTGTTCTAAACTCACACATGGAGCTGAAGGAAATGAACTCAAAGAAAGGACAGAGTAGAAGGCAGGTCACAAGGAGGAGAGGCTGCAACTTGAGAGCTCAGGGCATGAAGCCTCGACAGACAGGCCAGTTGAGACTCTGTCCCAAGAGCCGAGCTGCAGAGTGTGATGAGCATAGCGAGTAACACGCAGCCCAATTCAAACTGATAACCCAGCACACACGAAGAGTTCCCACCACGGGAAAACCAAGGGTGACGGAGGAGGGGGCGGTGACAGGGAGTCAACTCGGTTGATACCCACGTGGTACAAATGTAGCTTCCTTAGAACCTCAAGCATGTTCATGACCACAACTGGTTGATTTTCAGCTAAAATCACAGAAACCCAAGGAGTTTAAATGGAAGATCTACAGAGATGGTTGGATGTTGAGAGAAAAGAAAATAAGGCAGATAACGGAGTACAGCCGTGTTAGTGGGCCTGCAGGCCTGATGGGGACAGGTGTGCCTAAGGGGACACTGGATTCAAGGTACTGAAGACAGGCAGTTAGTCTCTCGTGTGAAAGTAGTTTATTTTTGGATGACAAATTTTAATGTCTAATAGATAAAGATCCAGATACACCAACAGTACAGCTGAAGTGACATCTATGTATGTCTATGAATTTCTGTGTGTATAGAACTGTACATAAATCATGAGAGGAAACTGCTTTACTATGACTGTGTTCTGGGAAGAGCACGGAGTCCCTCTGCTCTAACGTCCTGCATGCTCTGAACATGCTCCCTCACACAGGACCCTCCTGAGTGCTCCTTTGACCTCCGTGTTCCTCAGGCTATAGATGAGGGGGTTCAGCATTGGGGTGACCACCCCATAGAGCATAGAGATGAGTCTGTCTCTGGAGAGGGAGTCTTGGCTGGAGGAGCGGCGCATGTAGGTGAAGATGGTTGTGCCGTAGAAGAGGCAGACCACCAGGAGGTGGGAGGCACAGGTGGAGAAGGCTTTGCGCCTGCCTGCAGCTGATTGGATCCTGAGGATGGTGGAGATGATGTACACGTAGGAGACCAGGGTGGTCAGGAAGGCACTCGTTCCAAAGATGCCTCCTATCACTAATGCAAGCGTCTCTGCCAAGTAGGTGGACGAGCAGGAGAGGGCCACGATCTGAGGGATGTCGCAGTAGTACTGGTTGACCAGGTTGGATTTGCAGAAGGACAGGTGGAAGGTGGACACGGTATGCAGGAGGGAGTTGAGGAATCCAGCTGCCCAGGTCCCACACACCAGCTGGACACAGCGTGCCCTGGTCATGATGAGGGTGTATCTCAGGGGGAAGCATATGGCCACATAGCGATCATAAGCCATGACGGCCAGCAGGAAGACCTCAGTCCCCATAAGGGCCACCAGGAAATAGAGCTGCACAGCACAGCCGAGGAAAGAGATGCTGTGCTCCCCTGTCAAGAGGTCGTGTAGCATCTTGGGGACAGTGGTTGATGAGCAGAAGATGTCCAAGATGGACAGATTTGCCAGAAGATAGTACATGGGGGTGTGCAGCTTCCTCTCAGTCCCAAGGGCCACGAGAATGGCTCCGTTTCCCAGCAGGGTGATCTGGTAGATGAGGGCAAAGACCAGGAAGAGAGGGAAGCGCACCTGGGGGAGGTCAGAGAGCCCCCTGAGCACGAACTGAGTCACAGTGCTGAGGTTGCCCATGTCCATTTTCCTCTGCACAGGCTCCTGGGGAAGGAAGATGAGAGCACAGTTATGTTCTGAGAGCCAGAAGCCAGACTGAGAAGCCTCAGGAGCAGCTGCTGCATGTGCCCAGGGACTGGGTCAGCCCTGGTGACCAGGAGCTGGCATTTCCTTGAACTGCTGTTTGGAACATCTCCTTTTTAGTGCATATGATATTTCTTAAAATATTCACCCTTGCTTCCTTACCAAGAAGGAATCTTCTGAGTAGCCAGAGAATTTCAATCTACCTTCTCCAGGAAACGTCTGTGGACTTTGCAGCTGTTCTGGGGATGGTAGAACTCTGTGGAAATCCACCTGCCTGTCAACACCTGCTTCGACCTGCTGTGCATGATTTCACAGTGTTTAGTTTTACAGTTTGTCTCAATGATGAGACCTTGAAGTAGAAGCTGTGCCTAGTCCTTGGTGCATGCTCTTCAGTAAAAGTTAGGCATTAGCACACTTTAGGAAAGGTGAGTAGCGGGGTCACCCTGCTCTGACAACCTGTTCCCGTGGTGAAGACGTCCATGTGGGAATGCCTCTCCATCTTCAAACCATCATCACTCAACACAGACATGGCATGTTACTTCCCCAGAACATGACTGAATAGATCAATCTCACCCTGAAAATATAAACCATCCTATATGATAATGTCTGTCTGTCCCCATTCAGGAAATTATTCATGTATAGTGTATAAAACGTATGTGTGCAAATGCACATGTACACACATTACACACACACACCTATTGAATATAGAAAACTCGCATACTGAGCCACACGCTTAATATGTTTAGGGAAGTAAGTTTGTAGCAATCACACTTGCTAGAGCATGTCAGTTTTATTCAGTCTTGTCTACTTCTCTGCTTCATCTGGTGCACATCATCACAGTGCACATAACCGCAATCCTTGAAGCTGTTTACAAGATGACTAATGAAGGCCGTTTTGTGTGGGTTTCTTCTATCAGTTTGGAAACTGATTTCTTTAAATTTATTTTTGACATCACACACATTTGACTGGAAATTCAGAAAAGATGGCTAGAACGCAAAATGCAGAAGTCACTCTATGATTCTCCTTCCTTTGGCTTTGCCCACTGGAACTATTGATAGCTTCTTTGCTCAGATAAAATGCATAATTAATACAAATCTATACAGTGATCTATTTTTACAAATGCAATGAAATCATCTCTTCTCTTTTCTCCCTGCAGGATTTAAATAGGAATCTCCGAGCCTGCTTAGACCATCCTTGCTCTTTCTTCACAGAACACCAGACTTGCAAGAAAACAGGACACTCATTGATGATCTCTTTATCTCCTAGACTACAGTGATGAGAATCGCTATGATGACAATGAAGTCCTTGGGTGTCATTATTCAGCCATGAAATAAAACAGATTTCACTGAATTAAATAAAACATTAGAACAGAACACATCTACGGGCTGGGGTTGTGACTCTGTGGAGCCCTCGCCTAGCAGGTGTGAGGCACTGGGTTGCCTCCTCAGCACAACATGAAAATAAATAAGTAAAATAAAGGTACTGTATCCATCTCCAACTAAAAAAATATTTAAAAAAGAAAACGTCTACTGTGACAATTCTCCAAATTCTCCAACCTTCAAGAGTCTATAGAGCTATAGAGCTGTTCACATTTTATATGTAACACTTGGAAAATAAAATAGAAACATAAATCGAATGAAGAAAAAATGTCAAGAAATGTCAAGAAAAATCAGTGTCTTCAGAGAGTAAGCATTTATTTCTGTATTAAGTACTTGTTTTTCTTTATATACACTGAACAATTTGGCTGGTTTTAAAACCTCAGAGTTATGAGACACAAATCCACAACATCTTCAGTAAAACTCATAACCTGAGCCAACTTCCAGTTACACACTCAGCTTGTGTGCTCAAGCAAAATACATTTCCTTAAATGTTGCACTTGCATGTTTAAAATGTGTCAAATCAAGCTCATGATGTTGGCATATAGAATCCAGATTTTTCTCCTGTGAGGATCTTCCTACTAAATTAAACATAATTAAATCCTAGGCATTTGCCTCTGAGCAGAAACACAAGTTTGCTAATGATACGTGATTGAGGGTGAAGCTCCGTAAACTTCACTTACCTACAGATTCAAGAGCCCTGCACACAGAATCAGGGATGTCCTTATGATGGGCATGATATGTGTGACCCATGGTCACTTGGGCAGGCAAGTGCATGAAGGACACAGGCAGAGATGGACATGGGCAGAGTGGACATGTGCAGAGATGGACACAGGCAGAGATGGACACAGACAGAGGTAGACAGGGGCAGAATGGACATGGCAGAGATAGACATAGGCAAAGTGGACACAGGAAGAGTGGACATGAGCAGAGTGGACACGTGCAGAGACAGACACAGGCAGAGATGGGTGTGGGCAGATTGGACTCAGGCAGAGATGGACATGGGTAGAATGGACATGGGCAGAGATGGACAGGGCAGAGGTGAACACAGGCCAAGATGGACACAGACAGAGTGTACATAGACAGAGTGGACATGGGCAGAGTTGGACATGGACAGAGTGAATATGGGAAGAGACGGACACAGGTAGAGTGGACATGGGCAGAGTAGACATGGGCAGAGATGGACACGGCAGAGATGGGCTTGTCAGAGTCACAGAGTCACGGGAGTGGTGACCATCAGGGGAGGACATGCAGTTGGGAGTCAGACCCGTAGGTGCCACCAGAAGCGAGCACACACTGCACATGAGGTCAGATGCAGGGCACCTTGCACATGGCTTTTCTCTCTAGCGCACGGTCACTTTTGTTTTCCAGTTTATAGGGAAAAAGAAAAGCATATCCCAGCCAAAACAATCACTGATAGATGCTGATTTAAAATGTTTAATTTTCAGCATGATGATATCAAGGAATATTACATTTAAACTTTCTTTAAAAAAAGAACAATTGTCATTGAAGCTGAATTGCTAAGGAACAGGTTATATACCCTTCCTCATGACTCCGTGTGTTGGTGCTCAGTAAAATGGTCTAAAAACACCTTCTAAAGTGCAACCTGCCTGCTTGCTTAGTGGCATCTCCTTGCCTGTTAAATCTCATGTCCAGTTTCACAGGACACAAGTTCAGGACCAGGGCTCAGAAACATGAATCATGTGTCTCACATGCAGAGGTGGTGGAATGCGCTGGGGGGGGCATATTTTACACGCTGAGTTAAACTGCTTTTATACATTTATTCAGGTACTCTAAATAACTGAAAATTTCCTCTTTGCTTCTTTAATGCTGTTTTAATCGGCTTCTTAATGTGCATGTTTTTACACTATATTATCTTCACAAACTCCAATTGCTTAACTTTCAAAGTCCAGAATTGATCTTACCTTTCCTGGTCCAGGAGTGTCAATCAGCAACACCAAATTTCAAGAGAAAAGCAGATGATGCAGAGGACTGCCCACATGTCAGTGCATCAAAGCCTTGTCCTCGGCTGCATGCTGGCTCCTACTGAAATTCAGGCAGTAGTTGCATCATTCGCATTTCCCCATGGAGAAACTACTGACGGTGCAGCCTCGACTGGGAATAGCCTTCACAGGCCGTCATGGCTGATCAACGCAATGTGGGTGCAAAACTGAATCTGAATTGTGAACAGGGACAACTTGTCTGTTTTAATGGCCTAGAGTGAAAGAAAACAAAATTTTCCCCACTAATTGTATTGCCAGACAAAAGTAAAGAATGAGTCGATAGTTTCACAATACTTTGCTGTAATCAGAGTAATCTTTCCTGTAAAATATTATTTCATCATCAAATTGGTATAGATTTTCATTCCTGTCATATAGGGTAAGCATTAATATAATCTTATGCTTCATCATTCACTTTAAATTGTTTAATTATTTAGCATAAACATGGAAAACTGTGTTGTTAGACACAAAGTGGGCAGAATTTCAAATTGATTTAAGCCTGTGATCAATAAATCAATTTTCTAACAGTACACTGGTTAAAAATTTTAAAAATCTGCATGAATGAACTTTGAATCCACATGTACACAGGTAAATGAGTAGATGAATCAATGTATTGCAATTCATGAATCCAGGTGAAGGAAACGAAGGTGTTTGCTATATCATTTTATTTTTATATAACTTTGTAACTTTTCAAAATTCAATAGCATTAAAAAGTCAAACCCAGTCATGGGAACAGGCTTCCTTGCATTCCACCTGCACGTCCACGGGAGCTGACCTGCTGAGCAACGTGAGAAGAACTCTCCAAGCTCGAGGCCAGCTGCATTACGTGTGTGTGTGTAGCCACGTGTCCACGCACACTCACTGTGTGTGTGTAGCCACGTGTACGCACACGCTCACTGTGTGTGTAGCCATGTGCACATGCATGCTCACTGTGTGTGTGTAGCCATGTGTACATGCACGCTCACTGTGTGTGTGTAGCCACGGGTACACGCACGTTCCCTGTGTGTGTGTAGCCACGGGTACACGCACGCTCACTGTGTGTGTAGCCACGTGCACATGCATGCTCACTGTGTGTG
>JAJEJO010052549.1:33435-53473 GCA_020662805.1 Glaucomys volans
GCTCACTGTGTGTGTAGCCACGTGCACATGCATGCTCACTGTGTGTGTGTAGCCATGTGTACATGCACGCTCACTGCCTAGACTGACTGTGTGGCAGGCACATCCACTCTTGCCGAAGCAAACTCCAGTGCCCTGCTGGGGAGACAGGCTGTCACGGTACACTGGGCAGCTTAAAACCCACGTGCATCCAGAGGCACATAATCCACCGGGCAAATCAACACAGACAGGTGGAATCTAACCACACATCACACCAAGTGAAACCACCAGACATTTCCAGAACATTCCTCCAACATCTTAAGAACACATGCTCTCCTGGGTAGATCACGCAGGCCACAGAGCAACACTTGACAAATCCAAAAGTGCTGAAATAACATGCCTTGTCTTTCAGGCTGCAATGGGGTGTAATGCACAACCAATCACAGAGAAAGGTCAGAGGGCCACGTGGCACCCCTGAGGAGGAGGGTCAGAGGGCCACGCGGCACTCTGACGACCAGGGCATCCATTGACAAAGAAGCACAAGAGAGATTCAAAGTCTTGAGGCAAGTAAGACGACAGGGGCAGCATCCCCACGCTCATGGGCAGAGCGACAGCAGCTCTGAGCAGGGCGTCCACTCACGCAGTGTGTGCCTGCTCTGGAGAACAGAGAGGTCTCAGGTGGACGACCTGTCAATGCCTCTGAAACCAGAAAGACCAGAACCAGCAGCACCCAGAGGAGCAAAGGGACAGAGCGCATCAGAGCAGAGAGGGGACACAGGGAACTCTTCAGGGTCAGCATTGTGCAGTGGAAGCAGCCATAGCGACACAAGGTCAGAAATGAGGGACAATACGTCAGAGGTGCCAGCCTGGCCACGGAGGGTGGGGACGCAGGCAGAGAGGACAGGACAGGCCTCTCCCAGCGTCACCTGCTGCCCACCTCGGGACCTCCTCCATTCACCTTTACTAATTCCACACTTCCTCCTGCTTCCCGCCCTAGCTCCTCTACACCGAGGAAGCTGTGATTCCGGAATCTGGGAGAGTACGTGGTCTGGGTAGTGCCCATCCCGCTGTCGGGGTTGTTAACCCTGGAGGAGCGGCAGACACCTGCTGAGAGGTGTCTGATCCAGCTCACAGTTTTGAGTTGCTGTGCTGATGCTGCAGGCTGACCCCACCGTCCTTCCCAGGTGGTAATCAGGGTCACAGAGGTCAGTGCAGCCCCTGGACACATGTCCTAAGGCTGCACATCTACTGCAAACATGATTCCCGTTCCTGGCTTCCCTTCATCTAAGAGACCCTGGAACGGGATGGGGACATGTCAAGGTCACAGAGTAGACAGCCTGCTGCCAATCAACACACCCACATGGGCAGGCCACAGCACAGGGGGAGGCTGCTCTGAGAGGACTCACCAGCCTCTCTGCTCTCTGCTAACCTATAAGCTTTCCTTCACTGAAGAGTCGAAGCTCTGTTTTATTATTGGTCAGAAATTGGAAAATAATGAACTGTTCCAAATTATATGTTAAATTCTGAATGACCTAGGCAAATTCTTAGAGACAGAGGACAGGACAGAGGTGGACGCAGGCTGGTGGAGGGGGGAATGAAAGTGGAGAGGTCTGGGCTCTCAGTCTTGCAAACTGAAGCGTTCCGGAGACTGACTTGCAGTGTGAATGTGTGTGACACTAGCGCGCTCTGGACTCTGAACTGACAGAGACGGGTAGTTTTGTTTTAGGCGTGTTTAATCATAATTCAAAACTTAAGTTGCAAATACAATCCACAAAGTGGAAAAAATTGCAAAATAGCCATCTGAGAAGGGAGTGGGGATTAAGGTATGTGAAAACCTTATAACTCAATAATGGAAATTCAAAATGTCCAGTTAAAATAGGCAAAGGTCTGCATGGACATGTTTCCAAGGAAGATTTACAAACATTTAAAAGCACATGAAAAGATGCGCCACTTGATTGACAGAAAACTGTAAATCAAAACCAGAACAGGGCATCACTGCACCCTCAGGGGAATGGCGAGAATCAAGGGAGATGCCAACAGGTGTGGGCAAAGACGCAGAGAGACCACCACCATGCCCAGACGCTCAGTAACGTCGATGGCTCCAAACGTCTGACACCTCCACATGTCTGTTTGGGAAAACAAGGGGGCAGTTCCCCAAATGATTAAATGTAGAGTTAGCACGAACGAAACTCAGGAAGTGCTGCAGCAGCTGGACTTCCACTCCCAGGAGAAGGGAAACACGACCAGGTGACGAGTGGGCGAGTGAGCACAGCAGCGTCACTCAGTGCTGAGGCCGGGGAGCAGTCAGGTGTCCAGGACAGACAAGCACCCCCCACCCACAGCCGAGTGGTGTTTGCCAGCTACACCTCCCATGGGGTGCTGAGGCCCACACGGTACCACAAACTCAAACAACTCATCCTAAGGAAGAAATGACCCACAGTGGGCAAGGCTTGAGCAGCCCATCCTGAACTGAGATGCTCGCATCTCTGACAATGGCCTGCAAATCAAATCCACCCGACGACCCCTCACACAGGGCCAAGCTGCTGTCATCAGGGAGGAAAGAGCTTCGGTGTGACTCGGGGTGAACCCTTGCCTAGCTTGAGAGAGGCCCTGGGTTCCATCCCAGCACCGTAAGCTAACAGAGAGAAGACATGTGTCCTTGGAGTGGAGGAAGGATCCTTAGGACAGTCACAGTGGAAAACAGCACAGAGGTGCTTCAGGAGACCTGGGCCAGGATCACCACAGGATCCAGTAACCCACTCCTGCAGGAGCCCAGAGAATCTGCAGTCATCGTGGGAAGAGACACCGGCCCTCCGCAATGGCTGGGATGCATTCACGACAGCACACATACAGATCAACCTCCTGCCCACCATCACGAGAACAAGTAGGCACGTGGTATGCACACACAGTAGGGAACTTCCAGCCTTACGATCAGGACCAGCACCGTGACCCTGGAGGGTGCCATGCTGACCAAGGCAGACCAGGCACAGAAAGGCCAAGCTGCAGATCCCAGGGCAGGGGAACCAGGAGGCCCCTGACCCACAGGAGGGTTGAACAGAGGACTGAGGGTTGCTATGTGAGCATGACATCCAGGCACTTTGAGGCAAGGTTGGCAAACACTTAAATGCACAGAACGTAATCCACACCATTCCATGACACTTGACAAGCAGTTCTGTAACCCGATTAATTCCCCAGACAGAGTTTTATGCAAAATGCATTGTAATCCAAGAACCAAAATTAAATTAGTAGAAGAAAGAAATTGTTATTTTTCTTCTGAAAGTACCTTTAATTTCTGGCTTAATCAGATACCAGCGATTGTGATATCTTTCCCTTGCTCATTCTGCTGTTCTGTGCTGGTTTCGTTGAATGAAAAGAGGAATATTTTCTTGTGCTTATACATGATTCAAAAGGGAAGGAATATTTTAATCATACTGTTATAGAATTGCTAGTATTCTTGGGCTGTGGATATAGCTCAATTGGTAGAGAGATTGCCTTGCAAGAACAAGACTGCAGGTTCAATCCTCACCACCACAAAAAAAAAAAAAATTGCTAGTATTCTTCATTAATTCTACACCGATGTGCAACAATTATGATTTCTTAAAGAATAGTTGTAATTTGGAAACTGAAGCCCTATCAGTGGACTTTCTGTATTCTAAGTTTATTTAGTATTTGGTACAACTCATACAGAGGAAATAAGTTAATTTTACAGCCAGATATAAACTGGAAAATTCATTGCATCTCTAGTGATGTACAAAACATTTTTAGAACTTCCTTTATTAAGTGCCACACACACAAATAATTTCTGAAAACATTAGGCATATAATGAATCTCAGTGGTATGGCTAAGGAATACTTGACAGTCAGCAGATGGAGGAACCCAGACTCCTTGGAGGCCGAGCTCACAGGTCTCCAGAAGGTGGCAGAGGCATGGCCCTGTCTGTCCCTATTAAAGACTCACTGTCCCCACACATGGTCCAGCCACAGGGTTGTTCTCTGGATCTGTGTGGTGAGTCTCATGGAGAAGCAGCTTCTGTGTTTCAACCCTGACCTTGCCCGTATCCTTAAATCAGCAAAAGCAGGCTTTCTGCAGAGAAGTGGGCCTCCCGGTCTCACCTCCAGGTGAGCTTGCTCCTGTCCTTTATGCTTTTCTCTCAGCGTATAAATCACAGAAATAGCTTGGTGTACTTCAAAATCATTAGCACACAAATATTTCCGCTCCACAGATGTATGTGAGTTCACAGAACAGACGTTCAGGTTCCTGTCTTTATTTTAGGCAACTATTTCCCTTTTTTTTTTTTTTTTTGGTATAAGGGATTGAACCCAGGGGAGCTTAGGACCTCATTTAACTAAATGAGGCTGACCTTGAACTTGCCATCCTCCTGCCTCAGCCTCCAAGCTGCTAGGATTACAGGCATGCACCACCATGCCGGGCATAGGCAACTAGTTCTTCCAATGCTCTCTGAAGACCTGGTACATGTGTGGCCCAGGTCAAGAGGCCCAAGCCAAAGTGACTGAAAAATCCCCTTGGAACGGAGCAGCAGGGCCCATGGAGGTGACATTTCCTGATCTTGATTCAGAAGGTCAGCCAAGAAATCTAAAAGCAGAAGGAAGTCATGATGGCATTTCATGGAAAACCAGTCACATAAGCAAAAGTGACCTTTAAAATGGCAAAAAAAAAAGGTATTTTTGAGGTGCCTAGTGTGGTTTTACGAGCGACTTTCACGAAGGCTGGGTTTATAAGGCATTAATGTGACGGTGCAGGTATTACGATATCCTGTTGTGCTCGACCTGTTAACAGCCGGTGGGAAATTAGCAACCCTGCATATTCTGTTCTCCACATTTTAAAACTGTGAACCAGGTAATTTCTGAGTATCACTGAGGACCTGCAAGGAGTGTGAAAACCTGAACCTCCTCTACTGAGCCACAGTCAGGAGGCCAGCACGATGAGCCTCGAAGAATAAAGTGAGGCATGAGCCTTCGCCTGGGCTGAGGAGACCGGAGGCAGTCTGAAGGGACGAGACTTCTCCTGGCCCCTGGCTAAGGTGTCACCTGGTCAAGGAGCTGAGAAGGGAGTGGTCTGCAGCTGCAGCCTGGGCAGCAGGCCAGAACCAACCTAATCATCAGCCTGGGCTTTTAGCTCAGGACATTCTCTGCCCAATGGACTCTCCTCACCTAGAAATGCAAGGTGATAAAAGAAACTGTGTATGATTCCCAGCAATTAGCATAAAATATCTGCTAAGATACTGAAAAATCATATCATATAAGCACAAGCAAATAGTTACTTTTATTCACACGAAGGCAGAAAAGTCATAAATGTTTTTCTGATGGCAAAAGAATTGCACGTAAAGTATTTTACAAGTGCACATGCTACCATTTTGGTCATGATCACCTCTCAATCCTAGAGTTTTCATTGATGAAAAGAGAACCATACTGAGATCAGATCTCACCAAGTAGCTGATTTTAGTATTGAAAAGATAAGGGTCAGGCAGAGAGTTCATGGTTTGAAATGCTTCAGAACGAGTGAATTGAACTTGAGACAGCTCCTTGAGGACAGGGCATTTTATCAAAAGCTATGAAACAATCTGGGGGAGGGTTGCTCTCACGGGACTGGAATCCGGTCCAGCAGGAGGACTCTGGGTGGAGGCAGAGACAGGGTGGGCTCGGGGGGTAGGCTAGGGAGCCAGCCACGCCTTGCCCACGTGAAGCCAACTGCAGGTTCTGAATCAGACGGCATCTTTTTCACGGTGATGGAGTGAAGGGAGAAAGGCCTCACGCTGGGCTGCAGGGTGGCTCTGGACAGCCCATGTTTCAGCTGGAGTCAGCAGTTATCAGCCCAAGGAAGGTGATTCCGTGCGGAGGACTAAGGCCAGTGTCCTGCAGTTGTAAGCTCAGAAGGACGGGAAGCAGACCTCAACGAACTCAGAGAGCCTTTATTCCTTCAGACTCAGGCCCCATCTGGGCCCATTCTCTGGATGGGAAAATGGCCATCAGTTACAGAAGGGATGCAGGTTTTCCAGGGAACAATGAGGATGGTGTCATCATTGGAAACCATGCACATGCAGTTTTGACCCTCAGGGCCTAGTTGTACAGGTTAAGACCAGACCCCAAGAGACGAGTATTCAAATCCTGCCCATTGTCATTTAGGACTAATTTGCCATGGGGGAAGGTCAAGGTTTAGGGCCCAGCATTCATGATCCACCCCAGGCCCGTTGTTATCAGGAAAGAATGCACTGGGAAAGGTTTAATGTTTGGCCAATTTCCCCTCCATCCTCCCGAGCACACAATCCCTCCATTTTCCTGGGGAGTTGCTGGTAGGAATATTATTTTCCATAACCCATCAGCAGTCACTTAGAAACTTGGTGGGGATGATGGACCAATCTCAAACCCATCACTATCTGAGCTGTTCCAACCCCTGAGTAAGAGCAGAGTTGGAACCACATCCCTCCGTGCCCGAGGCATGCCCACGTTGACACAGGTTCATGAGGACAGTGCAGGACTCCTAGGGAGCAAGCCACACTCCATGCTCAGGAATAAAACCGCAGGTCTTGGGGATGCTCCAGTGAGTGAGCCTCAGCGGCTTTTGTCTCTCACTTAGACATCAATGTATGAAAACTATCTTAGAGGAATCTTCTGACCCACTCTCACCAAACAGCAGCAGGGGGGTACCCCCAAGGCACCCTGACTCTGCAGGTGCACCACCCTTCCACCCAGACAGCCCCTCTGTGGGTTCACCACCCTCTACCCTGTCAGCCCCTCTGCAGATGCACCACCTTCACCTGGGCAACCCCCTGCAGGTGCCCCACCCTTCACCTGGTCAGCCTCTCTACAGGTGCACCACCCCTCACCTGGTCAGTCCCTCTGCAGGTGCACCACCCTTCACCTGGTCAGCCTCTCTACAGGTGCACCACCTTTCCACCCGATCAGCCCCTCTTCAGGTGCACCACTGTCCACCTGGTCAGCCCCTCGGCAGGTGAGCCGGCTTAGCTTCTCACCTGTTGTCTCCCTGTGTGAGGTGCATTTTTAAAATCACTAATGCACTTGGAGTTTCTCAGAATTGATACACACATATTCTGTCAATATTGAACAGTGTTCTCTCATCCAAATTTACAGTTTCTGGCCTTGTCCTTTTGATTTGAACAGACAAAAGTTATTTGTTATTTGTTATTTGTAAGTGTTAATATTATTTGTCTGTTCATTAGAATATGCTTATTCTTTGACAATTTGGAACAAAAGAAACAATTTCCTGTTTCTCTGCTTAATTTTACCCTTGCTTATTGTCCTAATTTGAATTTTAATGCTAGCTCCTGTGCCTGTGTGTTCCATGTTTAGACACTGTCTCTTTTCTCCTGCTTTCGTAGTTCTATATTTTTTACCATTAGCTTTTCCTCTACCCTTAGTCCACTGTTATCCAACAAAAAGGTGACTTTTCTTCCTTTGGTGGTTCAGTTTTCCTGTCAGCAGCTATCAATGAACTTCCACTTTGAGAAAATACTCTTCTTTCTCTTTCTTTTTTTCAAGGCAACTCTGCTGAATTTCTTTTTTTAAATATTTTTTAGATATTAATAGACCTTTATTTTATTCAGTTTTTTGTATGTGGTGCTGAGAATCGAACCCAGTGCCTCACACACAGCAGGCAAGCACTCTACCACTGAGCCACAACCCCAGCCCAAGAAAATCCTTTTTCAGCAAATGAAATCATGTTAAATATAGACAGTTATTTCTGTTCACTCAGTTCCTTTGAAGTGTCTACTTCTGCAACCGAATTACAATGCATTAGCTGTTAAGTTCTAATGATATCAATATCATTTTATAATTACTACTGTTTTGTTTTTTTCATTTTTTAAGCACACAATTGAGGTTTGATTGACACATCAAAAGGGACCCTAACAGCATGCCTCATGAGCCTGGGTAGTGTGCACCTTGAAGCCAAGCCTCCAGTGGGACCGGAGCTTCTCCATTCCCCAGAGGTTGCTGCTGACCCTTGTCACCACTGCCTCCACTGTGTGGCGAAAGCCTCACCCCAGACCTGCCCTCTTGGGAGCCCTCGGTGTGGAACATGGTGCTGCTGGCCACAGGCAGGGTGCTGCATGGACAGCCCCAGGACTCCCAGGCCACAGCCCTGTGCTTCCATGCCCTGTTGGTGCCTCTCACTGTGCAGAAGGGCGTGTTCAGAGTGGTGGTTTTGTTGGCATGTTTGCACATCCATGAAAACACATTTGATTGGTCCAGGCCCAATGGGAGGTCCATTGCCCTCCATGGGGTCTCCCTTCCACCTCATGGTGTCCCTCTTGTCCGTTTCCCCCTCGTTTACACAGGTGAGGGAAAATGAGATACTTTTGCCTCAGTGTCTGACTTATTTCACTCACAGTGACGGTTTCCAGTTCCATCCATTTTCCTGCAAATCACATAATTGCACTTTTCTTTACAGCTGAGCAAGACCCCACTGTCCATATTCACCAAGTTTTCTTCATCCACTCACCTGTTGACAGGTGCCTGGGCTGGTTCCACACCCTGGCTGAGGTGAGTTGTGCTGTGTGAGCACGGGTGTGCCTGGATCTTTGCAGTAAGCTGACTTCAGTTATCTCAGGTGACTTCCAAGGAGTGGCCCAGCTGGGTCACTTAGATCGTTTTTGGCTTTTGAGGAACCTCCACGCTGATTTCCAGATGGCTGCATGGATTTCCACCCACCAGCAGTGTATAAGGGTCCCTTTCTCCAGGTCTTCGCCAGCATGTACTGGTATTTGTGTTCCCACTGGCTGCCCCTCTGACAGGAGTGAGATGGGGTCCCGGGTGGATCTGATGTGCACTTCCCTGAGGGCTCAGGATCTGGAACAGGCTTCATGTCGCTGGTGGCCATCCATGCTTCTCCTTGTGATAAGCATCTGTTTAGTCCTTTTGCCCATTTATGGATCGGGCTGCCGTTCTTCAGTGTTGAGTGTTCGGAGTTCTTCGTACATTCTGGATGTCAACTCTATCAGAAGAGCATCTGGCAGGCCCTCCCCCATTCTGCAGGCTCTTGCACCACCCCCTGCCCCATTTCCTGGTTCTTGCCGTCATTCTCTGGGCTGTGGGGTTCCTGCTCAGGACGTGGCTACCTGCGCCTGCATCTCCAAGGTCCCCAAGTTCTCCCCTGGTAGCATGGTCGGCCAAGGTTTGTTTCATGAGCAGTGATTCAGAAAACTCCCCTCAGCTTCACGTTCATGCTGCTCATCATCCAAGTGTTATCAAGATAGAGAAAATTTTAAAAGCTTTTGTGCACTCACCAACCCTGGGTGTGCCTTGAACTCATTAACCAGCTTGCTATTGATAGTCTCGTTCACAAGGATTCTATTTCTACTTTTATTCCTAACTCACAATCCTAACTCACAATATTAGTTGCACATTTTTATGGAGTAGATAAAAATGTCTTGTGTGTGTATGCATCGTACAAAATCAAGTCAGGGCAGCTAGCACGTCTGTCACCCCAAGGGTCCACCCTTCCCTTGTGGTAGGAATGCTGAAAATCCTCCCCTCCAGCCACTTTGAGATGTATGAAGGTAGCAGCATCTGACGGTTGCTCTGGGGGCATATATATCAATAGGTCACTTCAGATTTATATCGACTTATTCCAGGGAGGAATTTAAATGTCAGTGCTACATAACGTCATCGTTTCCCCATTGACCTCATTATTGCTGGGTGTTTTACATCAATACGTGCCACACACCCATTCATGTGTCACCCTAGTTATTGTTTAAGGTAACTTATAGAAGCTAAGAGGAGAAGCCGTTCCGACTGCGTGTTCTCAAGTCGGCCGCAGTAACCGCGGTGCCCATTCCAGGTCCTGTCACTCGATCCTGTGCATTTGTGCTGCCAGCTTGTGTGATCTTCTCTTCTCCAGACACTTGTCTCACCTGCCTGCTGTGCCAGCTGCTGAAGCCACCACCCTTCCCTGTGTCCCAGGCCCAGTGACACTGGGACAACAGTCTGTTAAGACAGCCAAACAAATAAATAAAGGTAGGCGCATCTCCCTACAGACTGAGCACGCCTCTTGTCACCACTGCCTGGGTGTGGCCCAGGGACTCTGGGTCACTTGCTTCCAGACCTGGGCACTTCCTCTTATTTCTCACGGGGCAGGTCTGGTGATAACTCTGTGCCTGGTCTTCTGTTTATCTGGGAGATTCTTAACTCCTCCTCCATTTTTTGAGGGACACTTTGGCTGGAGGTAGAATTCTGAGTGACAGATGTCAGCAGCATGGGTGATGAGCAGGCACCCCTTGCTTCCATCCCTGGGCAAAGCTCTCCTGTGGTGAAGCCTGGGATTCAGCCAGGGGAGCCGAAAACCAGGTGGGGCCCAGTCGCTGGAGGGCTGTTCTGGGAGTGGAGACTCACCCCGTGGCAGACTCACCCCTTCCATTCCCAGGAGGACGTGGCTACACCCCCACCCTCCTGGCTACCTCCAAAACCATGTTCTAAGGACTCCGAGAGGAATCACACACCAGTGCTTTGACTGACCACTGACCACTGACCTCAGCCGCAGCCGAGGGAGAGAAGGTTAGAGAATGTGCTTTGGAGGGGAGGTAGCGTCGACTCCATCAGGACACGAGAACTGCAAGGTGTTTAACACTATCCTGTGCACACAGAGGAGAACCCAGCAGAGGCATGCAAGAGAGAAGGCAAGGCAGCAGAGACGGCACCCCAGGCTCAGCAGCTCACACGGAGGAAACGGAGACTGGAGGAGAGGAGTGCAGAGAGAAATCAGAAGGGAGACTAACTCCAGGCCAGCAGCAAGTCCTCGCCTGCCAGTAATGACCTCACAGGGACATGACCCAGCTTCCCAGTGAAATGAGGCAGAGTGGCTGGAGGAGGAAAATCCACACTGCCTGCTCACAGGGTGCACTTCAGCACAGAGGACACAGACCAAGGGCTGAAAGCATCATGCCCAGCGTGTCTGTAGAGTGGTGGCCTGGGCAATGGCCAGCAGACTTCAAGACAGAGCAGAGAAGTTCACCATCTAATGAAGAGGGCAGAGTCTCGAGGAGGTGGAGGCGTTAGGTCCACGTGCATCCAACAGTGCAATAGCTAAGCCTATAGATGACACGAAGGGTGGACAGACAGCAGGGAGGCCCCACAGCACCCTGCGGTCCACAGGGAGGTCCTCTGATAGACCAGGAGGGAACAGTGGGCTGGGGCTGCATTTTAGACCCAGCAGCTAGAGGCAGGGACCAAAGACTGCCCAAGGGAAGGGCAGAATGCTTCTTCTGCAAGGTCACAGAACATGCTGCAGGCTCCATCCTGTGGCCAGCCACCAAATGATTCCCACCAGACTTAACAAGGTTGGAGTCCTACCAACCTTGGATATTCTCTGACCACAGTGGAACTAAGGGAGAAATCAGTAATAGGAGGCATTTGACATGTGGACACTAAACAAGAGGCTCCTGCAGTAGTGAACCAGGAAATTAATAGAGACTAAAAGTATCTTGAGAAAAATGGAAACACAGCAGCCTGGAACCTTGGGACGGAGCAAACACACTTCTAAGAGAAGCTTACAGCGATAAGGTCCTCCACCAAAAGTGAATAAAAAGAACAAAGAACTCAAATAAATACCTTGATGCTTCACTTCAAGAAAGTAGAGAAAAAAGAGGAAACTAAACCTCAAATCAAGAAAAAGAAGGAAATAATAATGACCAGAAATGAAATACAGACTAGAAGGACAACAGAAAAGATAAAAAAAAAAAAAAAAAAAAAAAAATGGTTCTTTGAAAAGACATAGACCTTGATAAAACTTTAACCAGACAAATTATGAAAAAAATAGACAATTTAAAAATAAAATGGGGCTGGGGATATAGCTCAGTTGATAGTGTGCTTTCCTTGCAAGCACAAGGCCCTGGGTTCAAACCCCAGCACCACAAAAATAAATAATAAAATAAAATAAAACAAAATGAAAAATGGATGTGAAGTTATGCCAATTGATATCACCAAAACATAGAGGATCATAAAAGACTCCTTCCACATACCAACATACCAACAGTGGTATGCAGACTTCAAGACAGAGCACCAACAATGAAACAACCGAGAAGAAACAGATAAATGCCCTAGAATACACAACTTGGAAAAACTGATTCAAGAGGAAATAGAAAATCCAAACAGACAAGTAGTGGGTAAGGAGATAAAGGCAGTAATAAAAACCTCCTGTCAAGGTCAAGCCTGGGACCACCTGGCTCCATGGAAGAAGCTGCAAATGATAAGGAAGACCTGAGACCAAGTCTTCTCACTCCCCCACCAAAAAACAATGAATGAGAGGGAATACTTCCACACTCGCTTATGGGGCCGGCTTGGCCCGGACCAGACACCAGAGCCAAATGACGATGCTACCAGAAACCCGGAGCTCCCCCCACTGAAGGCACAGATGTGAACACGCAGGGACACATCAGCACAAGGGATCTGGCGGCGGCAGGGTCTGCACAGCAGGGCGAGCAGACGCATTGCTGAATCAGCACTGAGCGCTGTAGCTTCGTCAGGAGAGGCCTCCTGGCTGGCTGCTCTGCAGGACTGCTCGTCCACGCCAAGGCTGGGAGGTGCCCCTGCATCTGAGAATGGAGTTTCCTCTTTAGGAACACTTGGGATTCTGTGGGGTGGCAGCTGGTCTGCAGGTTACCTGGGCAGCAATGCTCACAATCCCCCTCCATGCACTGTCCTCTGTTTATAGAGACCCCTCCGTTCCCTGCAGTTCCCAGCAACCGAGTCCTTTGCCATCTCAGGTAACTTCATGCTTCAGACCTCATTTATCCTTCATGAAGTGAATGTGCACGGTGATTTCTTGATTTCCTTCCCAGGTCAGTCACTGTGTCCACAGAGAGAGCAGTGTGCAGGGATGGATAGGAAGCTCTGGCCGCTCCTGTCCTGGGCGGGCATGTTAGGAAGCACGGTGTTTTCTGCTGTTGAGGGGTGACTGCAGTGCCTCTCAGCTGAGTGAGTGGTTCTGTGACCTGGAGGACGCCTCCTCCACAGTGACTGGGGGAGCCCCCATCAGCCCTCCCAGGGAGCACCTGGCATTCCCCTATGGCCAGGCAGGGCACACAGGCTCCCGGGGCTCAGCACCGCGGCAGACGCAGCTGCTGAGCTCTGAACTCAGGCGTGGCGGTGCCAGCGCATTAGGGATCCTAAGCCTCCCAGGGATGGGTGGAGCTGAGGTAAGGTTTGCACAGAGCACATGTGAGCTCCTCCGCTCTGGCCCATTCTGCAGAGGACTGAGCATCCCAAGCACAATCTTTTCAGGGCCCTGGGACCAGTCCACACAGGCTCTGAGGGGGTGTCAAGCACAATAACACACACTCACCTCTAGATCATGAAATCCTGAGAGTCACAAATCATACATGCTCCCCTTCTATCACCTACAGAGGACCTAGTAGGATGCAGGTCCTTTGCAAATCAGAGACAGAGAAATCATTGTAAGACAGGTGCAGATGAAAGGAATCTGTGGCAGGCCACATAAAGAGTGGGAAGAACTTTCAATGAATGGCAGGCTGTAGAGGACAACAGCAAGAAAGGGGGGCCTAGGAGATGGGGTGTGCCCAGCACCACAGAGCAGCCCTGCAGGACAGGGGGCCTAGGAGGTGGGGTGTTATTGTAACTGTTTAGTTAGACCTTGACCTATTGCCACCATTTGGCTGGGCCTCAACCTACGGGGTGTTTTCCCTTCTGGAGGGGGCAAGGCCAACAGAGTAACCAATGCTTCTGGGAAAGCAAGCTCTAGACCAGTCTCAAATTTGTTAAAGAATTATAGCACTTTCATAGAAGAGGGGAGTCTGAGAACAAGAACTGTTAGTGTAACATGATAGTCTGTAAGGATGGTCCAATTAGGAGTCACACAGTTTACCAAAGGGAGGAGGGAGAGAGGAGGATGAGCGAAGCTCACCTGGGGCAATGGCCATCAGCAGGTCAGGTCACTTGGGAGTTTTCTCCACAAGCATGAGTAATCCTGAGTGTGCAGTCAAGGATTTTACCTTTCCACAGCCTAGAGATCATATCTCCAGTGGCTTCTTTCTACACCCCTACATCTCCCCGCTTTCTTTTTTAAACTGTGAACTTGTCGTTGAATGGCTCAGTAGCAGCAGCAGTGGCATTACAACATGTGAGGTGGACTCCAGGAGGGAAGAAAAACAATCCTAAGGTCTTTGGCAGCTTAACAAGGTGTGAGGTTACAGTAGCATAGTAATACATGAGGCAAACTTCATTAGTACAATCTTAAAACTTCAGTGTACTAAGCATTCTGTCAGACCTTTTATCCAAGAGATATTTGGTAGCCAAGGTCTTAACCGATCCCATGATTCTGAACCTACTTCGTATTGTCTTATGTTAGTGACTCCGTCTTTAAGGCGAGCGAGTTCTCGTGCAATTGAATCACTGTTATCACTGAGATTAAAACAACACACATTTTTTACTTCTTTGCAGGTTTTTTATGTAACAATAGTAAATAATCAATTGCTGCTCTGTTGTCGAGAGTAGCTTGTCTATGCTGTTTTTGGTCATCATTTAATAAAACTATGGCAGTAGAGGTGTAGTTAATATTTTTTACCATAGCACAAGCCAATTTAGCAACCATCGAGGCTCCCACTGCTAGGCCTGGGATGTACAGGGCGGTGTACTCCGCCTTGGACATGAGAAGTACCAAGTCATCACACTCTGCTTCAAACTGTGTAGATCTCCTGTGAACTCTTCTTGCAGGATGGTAATTGACAAGCTCATCATGAGAAGGACAAGAAACAGTTAATTGACTAAGACAACAGCAAGTACCATGGGCCACGTATGCTGGATAATAATTAAAAGTATATGACCCATGTGAGAAAAACCAGCCAGACAGCAAAGGAATATGTGCATTTGCATAGCTAATTGGCTCAATATTATTACAGTTAAAGGAGGGATTGCCAAAGGATTTACAGTTGGTATTGCAATTTTGAATATCTGCACAGGTATCATTACTATTGAAGGCGACAGTGGGAGTGAGTAACTCCATTGCATTAGCAGGTTTTGTGGACTGGGGATGCCCCCAATCATATGGATCCTTATAAGAGATGTTTTTCTTAAAATTGGAAAATATAGTCATATTAGCAATTTCCTGAGCTAGATGACAGACTGGCAGAAGGCAGGAACCTAAAATCATACCCATTTGAACATCCTGATGAAGACAAATTTCAGAAGTATTTACAACTTCCCCCAAAGGAACCCATATGTTATAGTGCACGTGAGCATCTAAGGAAGTGGGTGCAGGATGAGCAATACTTGAGTTGGCAGTAACAATAGCACACATTAAGAGATATAATGTCCCAGCTCCTGGCTGTGGATCCGGTGCCATCGCCATCGCTTGGTCTGCGAGATTCTTGATGTCTCCCCAGGTGATTCTATGTGTGTGACGTCGTCTTGATCTGCAAGGACAATGCAGTCCACCTCCTTGAGGGCGCTGATCATTCAGCAACAAATTCTCCCTCTGTTGAGTCGGGGGCCTGGGCATGAGGATGAATGTTCCTGGCTGGTACCCACAGAGGCTTTTCTGCAGTTTCTGGGAAGACACAAGCAAATCCTCTGCCTTGGGTTAGCAATGGGTGTGGACCATGCCATGTGTTAGTTAGTGGGTCCCTCCACCGAACTAGTGGCAGTGGAGTTGGGGGTGCATTAGAGCACCCCAGTGCTTATGAATAGGAGAGAGGCCTTTATCATCAAAGGTGAGAAAATCTAATGTAAAAAGGGCTTGCACAGTCCAATTTAAAGGAGAAGGCAGGGGTGTATCCCCCTTTCTTTTTTAAACTGAAGTTTGAGTATCTTTTAGCTCATTCAATAATTCCTTGACCTTGGGGATTATAGGGTATACCTGCAAAGTGTTCAATATTGAAACCTTTTAGGAAGGTTTGAAAGGCAGAGTCAGCGTAGCAAGGTCCGTTGTCTGTTTTAATGGACCAAGGTACTCCACAAGTGAGAAAAGCTTGTTTTAGGAAGTTAATAGCATGTTTGCTTTTGAGTATGTATCAGCAGCCACATGTACGTATTTCAATTTGCCAAAAGGAGCATAATGAGTAGCATCCATTTGCCAGAGTTTATTAGGAGTAAGTCCACATGGCAGTGTGCCTTGGGGCTGTAACGGTCCCAAGGGAAGTAAAGGGCCACACTTTTGGCATGCTTTTACTAGGTGCTTGCAGGACGCAAATGTCAAGTCAGGTAATAATCTATGTATGGCAGTCCCAGAGAGATGAAACTTGGCATGCAGTTCATTGGCCTGCTGCAAGGGAGACAAGTTAGCAGTCATTATGTATTTATCTACTTCTTCATTTCCTTGTGCCAGCATGCCTGGTAACTGAGTATGGGATCGAAGGCGTCGAATATACCAAGGGTGTTCTCTATTCCCTAGTAATAATTGGAGCTGCAAAATGTGTTTATCTGAGTGTGTCTTGAGGCCTGAACAAAGAAAAAGGTAACTGCCTAGCAAGCAGAACCACATACTTACTGTCTGGAAATATATTTAAGGAAGATTCTTGATTTTGTAGTAACATTTCAATGAGAGCTCGAAGTTCTCCTAATTGAACTGAGCCTCCATGAGGACCTCTTTTCCTTTGAGGATTAGATCCTTTAATAATATATCCCCAAGTAGTTTTATTGGCATCTGTAAAGGCCAGATCTGCATTAGGTATTGCTTGATTTTGGGGGGAAGGCTTGTCCACTGGCAGATAAAGGAAAATTAAAAAGCATTTTAATTATTTGAGTTTTGGGGTAATGATTACTCAACTGTCCTGAGGAGCCTGCTATTAAAGCATAGTATAAAGGGTTGTTTAGTTCCATGCCTTCTAATTGATCCTTAGTAAAGGGCATGACAATGAGTTCAGGTTCTGTGGCATATGAATGGATACATAATTTGCGTGCTTTTATAGCTAGTGACAGGATTGCACCTAAGATTGGCCTTATTTTCTGGGTAGCACTCCAGGACAAGTGTACCAAGAAAAGGGGCTGGACTCCCGGTGCTAACAAGCCCACTGGTGCACCTTTAGTAGGAATAATGTAGGCTTCTATAGGCACATTATTTTTAAACCTGTCTACTTGCAGTTGTTGCATTTATTCTGTAACTAGGTTTAGCACAGCCTTTGCTCCTGTTGAGAGAGGCTTAGGGGTTAATAGATCAGTCCCTTTTAACATTTGAAATAATGGGACTAGGTCACTAGAAGACAGGTGGAAAAAGAATGTAGCCAGTTAATATTGCCACATAACTGTTGTAATTCAGTTAAAGTATATTTGTCCTTAATAAGTGACCTAGGCCTTGCAGGGGAAATCTTATCCTGAATAGAATACCCTCGAAAAGTGAATGGCAGGACAGTTTGAACCTTGTCAGGTGCCACCTTTAAGCCTATCACCTGCAGGTTTGATATTAAAGCCTCAACTACAGGTCCTTCTATTAGCTTCCGAGGCATTTGTTTAGCTTCCTCTGACCCGATGATTGAAACGTCAGCTCTGGTATCTATAATTCCCTTGAAGGGTTTTCCATCTAACTTTAACTCTAAGTGGGCTTTTTTTGGCTTATGGGAAGAGTCCTCATTATATGAGGACGGGGGGGCCCCTCTTACTTTGTGGGCTGAGGGTTGCCTCTTTCCTGTTTAAAGGCACCTTCTCAGCATTAGTTTTGGAGTGGCAGTCTCATGCCCAATGAAATCCCTTTTTGCAGATGATGAGGGTTTCTTTAGTGTGCATGGTCTGGAAGGGCACTGTGGAGCCCAGTGTCCTAATCCTCCACAACTTCAACCAGTAGTGTTTGGTAAATTCCCCACAGGTTTATTAGGTGGAGTAGCAACCTGTAGGTTAGCAGAGAGTGCCTCCGCCAATAATGATACCTGATCAGACTGGGTGCCCATGTCTCAGCAGGCAAGAACCCAGTCCTGCATGGGAGCATTGCGGGAATTCCTAATTGCTTTCTTACACTCACTAGTGCAGCCTTCATACACCACTTCCCTTAAGAGAGCTTCTGCTGCCTGCTGGTGCTGCACTTCGTGTTCCACGGTTTCCCTGCATCTAGCAACAAACTCTGAAAAAGATTCATTAGCCCTTTGTACTTGTTTTGGTAATGGCATATCACATTTGGATGGAAGCTTCTTAAAAGCTTTCAAGGCACATAACCGGACTTGTTCAAAGTATTGCATTGACCCCTGTGCTTGAATCACAGGAGAGCTGTAAACTCCTACACCTCGTGAATACTCAGCATCTATCGGCACTCCTGCATTCCAATTTCTTTCTACCTGCTGTTCACATTCGTCATAATAAGTTGCTTTTCATAAGAGAAAATCTCCGGGAGAAAGAACAGCACGGGCTAATTGTATATCGTCAGCTGGACAGTTAAGATAAAGAAATTTGCTCCAGCAGTTGGTCAAACTACGGACTGTGAGGACCATCATCCTTAGCAGCCTGTCGTAAGGCTTTAAATGTTTCTTGAGGATGAGGTCTCCAAACCATTGGATTAGCCGATGTAGGATTCATATTAACAGGAAAAGCTTCTATAAGCTCATTGGCTTCGGAAAAATTGGATCCTCTGGCACTCTCTTTGGCTGCATAAAGCAGTGAAGTACGGCAGCCAAGTGGCCAGTAGGTGGCGCTCCAAGCTCAGCAGAGATCTGTTGGTCCTCTGCTGCTGGGGGTTGGGGGGGGCTTTGACCTTATGTTCCTTTTTTGGATTCACGGAAAACTTGTGGCTGCCTTGGGGGAGGAGGTTGCTCTCCCCTTGGTGCCAGCATGTGTCGGGCTGGCTGTAGGGAAGCCAGGTCAGAGTGACCTGTAAATCTGCTTTGCTGGGAGTTAATCATCAAAAGGAAAAGTTCCAGCTTCCAGAGAAGCAGCAGCGGTGTAATGAGAGCTGCGTTTTCACATTCCCTGTCTCTTCATATTCCTCTACCGCATCGCAGGGAGCCAGAAAGTTAGAATTCTGGCTTTCACACTCTCGCTGGGATGAGTAAAGCAGTGGGAGTGGCAACTGCCTGCTCAATCTGATTTGAGAGAGGGCTGGAAGACATTTGCTTTCTTCCTCTGTGCAGAGTTGCCAGAGGGCTTTAAAGCACAGGAATTGAACTTGCAATCAGGTGGTTTATATTTTATTTGTATCCTATGGTGAAGAAAATAATATTTTTCCCAAAATTGTGGGGTCCATAGGCTAGTATTGGTCATCGGTGGTACCAATTTCATCATTATTTCCCAGATCTCCTGCACTTCTGTCTCTTCCACCTAAATGACCCTATTCCTAACCAGGATACACAACGCCTTCACCTGAGATTCTTACAGATGTGAGGGGATTCTAGAGGAAGCACTTACCCAGATATCTCGTGTTCTTGGAGCCGAAGGGGGATTCAGGGGAAGATCTCCAAGAAGGATCTGAACTGAGTTTACAGCTCACGAAAGTCACCAGAGCGAGAGGAGCGCTGCTTCATGTCGAGAGTCTCAGGAACAGAGATGAGTGATTAATTGAGGCTACCGGACCAGCTTCTCCAAGAAGGGCCTCACAGTTGGACGCCATCTGTTGTAACTGTTTAGTTAGACCTCAACTTATTGTCACCGATTGGCTAGGCCTCAGTCTATGGCGTCTTTGCCCCTTCTGGAGGGGGTAAAGCCGACAGAGTAACTAAAGCCCCGGGAGAGCAAGCTCTAGACCAGCGTCAAATTTATTAAAAAATTACAGCACTTTTATAGAGGAGGGGAGTCAGAGAACAAAGATCAGGTAGTGTAACATGATAGTCTGTAAGGATGGTCCAATTAGGAGTCACACAGTTTACCGAAAGGAGGAGGGAGAGAAAAGGACAAGCGAAGCTAACCTGGGGCAATGGCCATTGGCAGGTCAGGTCACGTGGGAGTTTTCTCCACAACCATGAATAATCCTGAGTGTATAGTCAAGGATTTTACCTTTCCACAGCCTAGGGAGCATATACCCCAGGGGATTCTTTACACCTCACCACAGGGTGTGCCCAGCACCACAGAGCTGCCCTGCAGGACAGGGGGCCTAGGAGATGGGGTGTGCCCAGCACCACAGAGCAGCCCTGCAGGACAGGGGGACTAGGAGATGGGGTGTG
>JAJEJO010052549.1:53873-75024 GCA_020662805.1 Glaucomys volans
AGATGGGGTGTGTCCAGCACCACACAGCAGCCCTGCAGGACAGGGGGACTAGGAGATGGGGTGTGCCCAGCACCACAGAGCAGCCCTGCAGGACAGGGGGACTAGGAGATGGGGTGTGCCCAGCACCACAGAGCAGCCCTGCAGGACAGGGGGCCTAGGAGATGGTGTATGCAGTAGACACAGTTCATCAAGGACACAGACCAGCATCAAGTGTGCAGTGCCCATTGTCACAGCTCCCAGAACTGAAGGTAAACACAGAAGAGGTTCAGCTCTGGTTGAAATTTTTAGGCACCTCTTCCCTCATGAGATAGATCCACTGTGTCACTAAGATCACAGAAGTGTAAGTATTACTGATATCAGGACTTAGCCAATAAGAGAACGCCAGGTATAGTCATGAAAATACACAGTCTTATATGACAGTAGAGCAGTCACCAGAGTAGACCCTGTAACAGGCCACAAATCAAGTTTTATTCCATTTAAAATTATGCATCATTTGTAGAGCATGCTTTCTGACAGTGTCAATATTAAATCAGAAATAAGTATCTGTGAAGGGTGAAAAAAGTGCCCTGAAAAACCACCATGGATGCTGGGAACTCACACAAGAGATTTTTTATTAGGCAGCTCTTGAGTTTGGATTTTGGTGGACTAGGGATCAGCCAATGGCTGGCGATGACAGGCCAAGGAATGGACCAATAGTGGGCTAGCTCAGGGAAGGGGCGGGGGAGCTGTCATGCCCCCTTGCCTTCCCCGCAGGTGTGTCCTCCTCCCACCGCCAGGGAGGGAGCCCCACGAGGTTGGGCTGTAGGTTGGTAGGCAGCCCAGGCAAGGGTGGGATTGCAGGGCAAACCCAGCACCGGCCTGCTGCCTACCCAGGCGAGCTGATGGGGGCAGGGCCATGCGGACAGCGCTGCTCTGACAGTTGTGGCCGTGTCTACCTGACAGGCGCCACCACTGCAACTTTCATATTACAACCTGGAAGTCAGAAAAATTCCTCAACAATTTAAAGTTAAACCTCGCTGCTTCTGGGAGCACTTCTAAATGTCCTGCCGCCGTTCACCACTGGAAGCTCACCATGGTGACAGTCCCGTCCTCCCCCACCTGTTCTGTGGCTTTGAGGAATCTCATGAGGTACCTGAACGTTCACGTGGTCAAAATGACAGGCTGATCATAGATGAACTTGAAATCCCTGTAGAACAGCCAAAACTAGCAGAAAATGGAGCGACTGCTAACTGACATCTTCTAACTGCAAGCCCTGTCACAATGCCGTGGTGTCCCTGTCCTGTGAAATCAGCAGACAAACAGACCCAGAGGCACATGGCAGACCCAGGAACACACACGTATGCCTGTGTGTGGCAAGACAACAGAGAATTTACAGGCAAAGATCTATTCAACAGGTGCTGTGGATATCCACACTGACAGAATTTTGAAACCATGCACAAAATTTAATTATACAATATGATTATAAATGTATCTTCCCTGGAAAAACATGGAGACACTGGTAAACATCCTTGCAATACCAGCATAACCCAGGGCACAGAGAGTGGAGACAGGGAGCTAAAAACCACACATTGGCCTCCGTCAGTCCAGCCACGCAGTCTGCAGGCAGATTAGTCCTCCCCTGAGCTCTGCTTTCCACTGATTTGAGAGGCCTTTAAGGGGTCAGGGGCAGAGCGAAGCATTGGGAATACGATAAGTGTGGTGAGGTCAGACAGTGCTGGGTGTGTTACAGACACAACCCCTGCAACTGAGAGGCCTGGTGACTGGCAGGACACACTCAGATGTGGCTCAGTGGGGACTCTCCCAGCTGCACTCCTGAGCCATGCTTCCACCACCTTGTGAAGAGGCCACCAAGGTTCTCAAAGGGGACAACAGATAGAGGATTGATGGTATGTTTGCATTTTCCACCTTTTTTGAGGAACTACTGATGCAAAGATCATGTGCATTTAAGATGGGCAGGTGGAGTTTGATGCACACACGCAACGTGAGAAATGACTGACACCTGTCAGCCTGGTCAACATGTCTACCACCTCGAAGTTACCTTGCAGGTGTGCATCTGAGAGAAGCCGTGAGATCCCGTCCCAGTGCATCTCAGGTACAAAGCCCATCCTGGTGCCCTGCAGCCGCCATGCCACGGCCTCCCAGGTCCAGAGCTCTCCTCCTGCCTGGAGACCTGCGTCCTCTGAGCAGTGAGGCCCTGCTCCCCACGAGACCTGCCAGCCACCGTGCCCTCTCAGTTCATGGGCCCCTTGCCCACATGGTGCTCCTGCCAGCCCTGCCAGCAGCCAGCCAGCCCTGCAGGAGAGGGTTTATGACAGGGTCTCCATGGTGGTTGCTTGGGCTACGTGGCTGTTTCCATGATGGCACTGCAATGCTTGCATTTCTCCAGGTTTGCAACGTATCTTGAAGTCATGAAATGTGACACCTCCAGCTTAGGGCTGGTCAGTGTTTTGTGGTTCCAGGTGGATTTTAGGATTTTTCTATTTCTATGAAAAATTGCATTGGAACTTCCTTAGGGTTCCATTACCCTCGGGTCACTTTGGACACCTTGGCCACTTCAGCCACACCGAGCTTCCAGTTCATGAGCACAGGCTCTTTCTACTTGTTCACGTTTATTTATTTCATCAATGATTGCAATTGTTAGAACACAGATCCTTCCCCTCCTTTGTGAAATTTATGCCTAAGTAGTTTATTTCCTATCATGTTATTGTAGGTGGAATTATTTTGATTTCTCTTCTACTCAGTGTGTGGTTAGAAACGCTGCAGGTTTTGCACGTGGTTTTGTGTCCTGTAATTTCCTGAATGTGTTCAACACCTCTCACAAGCACTGGGTGGTCCTAATCCCCCCTCTCTCCCCAGAGGCCTTCATGTCCTCCTCTGCATTGCTCTGGTAAGGACTCTGCTCTCCCTGCTGTCATGGTGCCCAGGCCTTGGTCCCTGTCTCCCTATCTTCTCATGAGGACCCTGATCACACTGAGCGAGGGGCTCGCCCCACCCAGCTTGGCCCACCCTAACCCAACCTCTCCGACGTGCCCGTCTTATTTAACCTGCTGTGATCCTATGCCACGGAAGCCATGATCTGGGTTAGAAACCCCAGCACACCGTCATGGGAACACCTTTCCACTCCTCACGCAGCAGGTCAAAGTGTTTCTGTAGAATCACTTTCAAAATGATCCGCTGTGAGCTCCGTACCTGTTTCTCCTTTTTCATTCCTATTATCACAAGCCTTCCTTCATTTTATCTAGGTGACCTGAAAAAGCTTTGTCAATTTTTAAATTTATTATAGGAACAACCTTCAGCATTGCTCATGATGCCTATTTCTTAATATATTTCTTAATATGTTTTATCAGTTTCTGTATTATCTGTCTTCTGCTGCTGGTTTACACGTGGTGTGTTTTTCTTTTTCCAGCTCCTGAACGTGGAAAGGTAAGTCAAGGGCTTTAGATCTTTACTCTCTCTTACGACAGGACGAGCCAACACAGCTCTCCCTCTGGACCCTGCATGAGGAGCAGGACTGACCTCAGTCACACGTGGAATCCGAGCACCTTCCCACCTCCTGTGAGCAGGAATGTGAGGGTGAGGACCAGGCTGGAGGGGAGGTGGACCAGGGAAGGAGCTGCAGGTCGGAGGCTGCCAGTGTGGGAGTTAAGCAGGAGGAACGGGTTCTGGTGACTTATCACTGCACCGCATAGTCACCATGGTTAATGCTGCATTTTATGTTCCAACAGAGAATTTAAACGTTCCCACCAGAAGGAAACAATAACTGTTTGAGGAGATGGAAATATCAGCCTGATTTATTCATTCCACGTTGCAAGCTAACCAAAGCCTCCTTAATCCAAAAGTAGAAATAAAACTTAAAGAAATTTTAAACACAAATAGCAGGGACGTGGTGCCGTTCACAGGGGCGCTTCAGTATGGAATTGCAAGTACATTAGCTTTTACTCTCTCCCCATTTGGTTCATTTTAATACCTGTGATCTTTTCTGCTGTGATTAATGTATTTATTTGTATATATTTGATTGAGTTTACAGTGCTCTTTCATTTTATGATAGTGGATATGTTATATTGATGAGTCAAATATGAATTATGAAATTTTAGGAAACACATGAAATGAATAGAATTCTAAGTACTAATATTTTTCACAGTCCAAGGTACCTTTCAGTGCAACCCAGGGTTAAACACAACAAAATATGGCAAGTCTTGCTCGAGTGCAGCTGCATTTCATTTTAAAAACCCAGAAAGATCCCCTGACCCCTGGGATCCCAGTGGGGAGGCCTCAGGTCCCGGCTAGAATGGGCCTGGGGCACCGGCCCTGTGGGAGGTCCACACAGCACACTGCCTCCTCAGGGCGGCCTTCATGTCCCTGTTCCGCAGGCTGTAGATGATGGGGTTCAGGGTGGGGGGCACCACTGTGTAGAACACAGGCAGCAGGAGGTCGGAGGCAGAGGGGGAGCTGGAGATGGGCTTCACGTAGGCGATGCTGCCGGACACCAGGAAGAGGGTGACGACCACGAGGTGAGGGACGCAGGTGGAGAACGTCCTCCACCTGCCCTCCGTGGAGGGGATGCCCACGATGGTGGAGAGGATGCACATGTAGGAGAGTGTGATGCAGCCAAAGCACAGAATCACCAGGCTGGTGATGCACACCATGACTCTGACCTCGGGGAGGATCACTGTGGAGTCCAGGAGGCTAAGCAGCTGCGGGATATCACAGAAGAACTGGTGGATTCTGTTGGACCCACAGAATGGCAAAGAGAAAGTGGCCACCACGTGCATAACCCCAGAGAGGCCGCCGCTCAGCCAGCACAGGGCCGCCATCCTGACACAGGCACGTGGGGTCATGACGGACTCGTAGTGCAGGGGCCGGCAGATGGCCACATAGCGGTCATAGGACATCACCGTGAGGAGGGCCGTCTCCGTGGACGCCAAGTCCATGAAGAAGAAGACTTGCAGGGCACACCCCCAGAAGGAGATGGAGGTGTCGTGAGTGAAGGAATTGACGACAGACTTGGGGACGGTGACAGAGATGAAGCAGAAGTCCAAGAAAGACAGGTGTCTCAGGAAGAAGTACATGGGGGTTTGCAGGTGCACGTCCATGGTGGTGACCATGATGATCAGGAGGTTCCCTGTGAGAGCCGCCAGGTATGCCAGGGAAAACAGGAGCGCGAGCGTGACCTGAACCGTCCAGGAGTCTGAGAACCCCATGAGGAGAAACTCCACTGCCTGGCTGCCGTTCCCACCGGCCGTGGTTCTGCTGCTTCCTAGGACAGAAGAGTGGGTTACGGCTCTGTCGTGTGGCTGCCTGAAACGGGGCCTCCGAGGCCGTCGGGCTGTGACGGCTCGTGAAAGGTCACACAGGTGACACGGGGAATATCTTCCACTGCAATCCCAAGGGCCCAGCACAGCACTTGGTACAAAGTACGACCTCAGGGAACACCACCCAGGACGTGAGGGGCCTGGAGAGATGAAACTAACCTGGGAAATCACAGGGGGTTCTAACAGGAGTCACATTACATCTGTGTGGTGCTTTTGGTGTGTGGCCATTTTGACAATATTAATTCTGCTGTCCAGGAGCATGGGAGGGCTTTCCTTCTAAGTTCTTCTTCAGTTTCATTCCCTAGGGTTCTGTAGTTTTCATTGTAGAGGCCTTTTACCTCTTTTGCTAGATTGATTCCCAAGTTGTTTTTTTTTTTCTTTGAGGCGATTGTGAATGGGGTTGTTTTCCTAATTTCTCTTTCAGTGGGTTCATTGCTGACATCCAGGAATGCCTTTGATTTATGGGTGATGATTTTATATCCTGCTACTTTGCTGAATTCATTTATTAGTTCTAGAAGTTTTTTCTGATGGAATTTTTTGGATCTGCTAAATATAGAATCATGCTGTGGGCAAATAGTGATAGTTTGAGTTCTTCTCTACCTATTTGTACCCCTTTAATGTCTTTCTTCTATCCAGTTGCTCTGGGTAGGGTTTCAAGGACTGGAATATCACTCAGCTTTAAAGAAGAATGAAATCATGGCATTTGCTTTAAAGAAGAATGGAATTATGGCATTTGCTGGTAAATGGATGGAGTTAGAGAATATCATGCTAAGTGAAATAAGCCAATGCTCAAAATCCAAAGGCAGAATGTTTTCTCTGATATGTGGAAACTAATTCACAATATGAGAGTGGATAGGGAGAATAGAGTTACTTTATATTAGGCAGAGAGGAGTGAAGGGAGGGAAGGGGTGTGGGGTAGGAATGGTAGTAGAGTGACACAGACATTAATCCCTCAGGTACAAGTATGGCTGCATGACCGATGTGATCCTGCAATATGTGTAATCAGAAAAATGAGATCACCCTCCATTTATGCACCATCTATCAAAATGCACAATTGCATGCTACTGTCCTGCACAGCGAATTAGACCACATAAAAATTTATAAAGTAAAAAAAAGGCAGTAGGAAGACGACGGGGGGAATGAGAAGCAAGGCCCTGACCAGGAAGGTGAGGCACAGCATCCGCAGAGAGAGCCCCGGGCGGAGGTGGAGAGAAGGCGCTGGCCACTCCCAGCGTGGGCCGGCGTATCGCGAAGCGCAGCGCTGGCTGCTATTGAGGGCCCTGCAGTGGCTCTTGGCTTTGCCGTCTAGATGAAGGACCGTGAATTTTAGAATACATACCCATTTCTTTGACTTGCAGGATAGCTATTTTGAATGTGGGCAAATGTATCGTGACCTGGAAGACGCCAGCTCCACAGCGAGGGGTGAGCCCCCGTCAGCCCTCCCAGGAAGCGCCCAGCATTCCCCGATGCCCAGGCAGGGGCCCCATAGGCTCCCGGGGCCCAGCACCGTGTCAGAAGCAGCTCCTGAGTCTGAAGGCAGTCAGCAAGTAGAGGACACCGGGAAGCCCAGATCCAGGTGGCCGCTGCTGCAGTGGACAAGAGGGACGAGGGACAGGGGTGTCCTGGAAACCCTGGCCCTGTCCTGTGCTGTTAGAGGGACCTTGGGAGATGCCCCCGGGCCAGGTCTTGATGGGTATTTTGCCAAGTGGTTTTTAGACTGGTATTTAAAGGACAGCAGTGGGGGACAGCGTGTGCCTGAGGGTCTGGCGGGCAGCAGCTGGGAGGGACCTCCCTCTCCAGGTCCTGGCCTCCAGCTCTCATCCTCAAGGTGGAACCCAAGAGCAGCACACTGTCCATCTCTCGGCACACCTGAATACGACCGGCTTCTGTGACCATCTTCTCCAGGGTCTGCCACCCACAGTGTTTTGTTAGTCCAGGAAAAAGGCATCTGACTTCGGTTCCTGGTCTTGGTGAGTATGTCCAGCCACACTCTGAAAGAGAACTTCTCCTGTGACAGTTCTTGAAGCGAGGATGTGTGCACAACACTCGGATTCACCGCAGAGTGCAGAGCCTCAGCCCATCTGTGCCCGTGAACGCTCAGCTGCTCGGCACGACGGTCTCCACCAGGCCCTCTCTGCACAGTGTCCTCCTCTGCCGTCTCCACACTAGCAACCCCCACCGTGCAGCTCAGGGCAGGCCCACAGGACACCTGAAGGAAACCCCGGGCAGTGGGCCGCTGTCTTTCCCCAGAATCTCAGCTCTCCCGAGTTCCAGCTCTCGCCCCCGCCCACGCAGCCTGTCGTTGGAGGGACACACACAGCCCAGGGGACAGAGAGGGCCCCGTGTGGGCTGCAGCAGCAGTGTGCTCACGCTGGGCTGTCTCCACTGCGGCTCACTGAGGCCAGATGACTCTGCCCTTCTCTGGAACGTATCCAGACACCCATCATGAGGACAGAGAGGGAGGGCCCAGGCGTGGCGCTGGTGCAGGGTTCAACAGGGACACCGGGACTGCCTCACTGATGGGGAAAGAATCCAGCCAAGGCAAACACTGTCGTCTGTGCAGGGAACACCCTCAACCTCACACACACTCCAAAACTTTCACCACTGACAATTGAAACTCCTAAGTGGAGACTATTAATAGATCACGCGCCTTCTTCCCAAACTTCCAGCAGTATGCACTGCTCACACCTAGATCCAAAATAACTGTCCTGCAAGTGAAAGAAATGGGTATGTATCCTAAAATCCATGGTCCTCCATCGACAGCAGATAAGGAGATAATGTGGAAATCCAAAAGCGCAATGTATTGATAAAGAAATAAAACAGTGCTTCTATATTTTATTCACCAAGTCTGGTGTCAAACTTACGGCAAGGTGTGGACTGATTGCTGGTGAACTGGATCATGAGGCAACTTCAGTTGTTCAAGATTCCAAACTCCTGTTCCTTTGTCTGAGGTGGAGTCTCCACTTTTCCGAGTCTGTATCAGGTCAGCTGGAGAAACAGCTGATCTCACGCCAGGCTGCAGCCCGGTCAGAGCGAGGGTCTCTGTCTTTCCCTGCTGGAGGCCCAAGCCTGCTGAGCACCATGCCAGGCGTTCGCCTCACTGTGCTCCGTTCACGGTCGTGGTAACAGAATGCCAGCTGATAAATGAGATCGAGGGAGAGGAATTCTGCGTGGCTCTGAGTCTCTGGAGGTAAGTTTCCTTGCACTGAAAATATGTTCTTTGGGAGAAAGAAACCGAACAGCAACGTTGATTAATCCCAGTGGACAGCAGTGGAGGGAATCACCCCTTTACATGGCAGAGGAAAGAAGACTGGAACTTAATTGGAGAGTACCTTTCATGCACCCCGAGTTCAGTTAGGTGAAGCATTCGTCCTGAAGCAAGAGATGCTCCACAATCATATGTGGACCCCAGGTGTGAGTCCAGCCCTGCACCCTGGCACTCGATTTCCACTCCTCTGTTTTCTTCCTAACCTCCATCCCCAGTGGGTCTACTCATGTGCTTTCTCAGCCCTTCCTGTCTCAAGTCACATAAGTGCAGGGAGAGGAGGGGTGTGGATTTTGTCTTCGTGTCTTCTGGGAATCCATCTTGAAGGGGATCCTTGGCGGTCGGCCCACAGGCTGGTCCTCCCCTGATTCGCTGTCTGTGTGAAGCCCTTTCTCACCCCCCAGGACGGGGCCACTGGATGCCTGTCTGGGGAGCGCTGTGTGAATGCTGCCTTGTGTAAAGTTGGGTTGACATTCATCTGGTGTCGGAGCTAGTTTCATCTTAGGAATGCTGATTCTTTGTTGAGAAAATGGGTTGAACTTAGCTTTCCAGGTTGGAGTTTGGCATTTTTTTGCGTGTAGCCTCTGACAGATATAAATTATTAGTTTTGCAGTACTTTTCTAGACTTCCTGACTTTTTAAGTCCTTTAGTTCGTTTTCTCTTTTTGATGCTAGGTTGTGGATCAGGACTTTCCAACTCTCGTCCCTTAAAACAAACATCAATCTGAACGACAACTCCTGCCAGAAAACACCCTCCCCAGGGCAGAGCAGCCACCGTCGAGGAGGCAGCTCCTGTGTGCAGCCAGGAGGGGAGGCAGTGGCTTCGTTGGGCTTCGTCCCCTCTCTGCTCTGCAGAGGACCACATGGAGACAGTGTCCACATGGGAGGAGCTCTGGACTTCGCTTCAGACCCCAGTGCCAGCCCATCCCAGGAAAGCCAGGAGCAGGCTCTCCCCTGGGCCCAAGCTCCAGGCCACTCTGCAGCCTGGGTCCCCAGTCCTGCCCACCACAGGCAGCGTCAGCAGACCGGCCTGAAGACTGCTACCAGCTCCAGGCTGTCCAGAGCCACAGTTCAAGGCCACCCCATAGATGGACTGGCCCCAGTAGCTCTAGGCCCTCTGCCAGGACTCCTGGACCAAGCCTCCAGGCTGACCCCAGCACCAGAGGGTCTTCCTGACACCTACTCCTGACCCACCTGAAGCCCTGAGCCTGCTCCGCCACCAGGTCAGTGACACCAGGCTGCCCAGCCTTCCAGTGCAGACCAGACGCTGTAGTCCAGGCTCCAGGCCCGGCCCTGTGGCAGAGCAGCACCTGACAGCTCCAGGTCCAGACTGTGCCATCTCACTGTGAGGCTGGCACCTAGAGTTCTAGCAGCCAGGCCTGGCCAGTCACTGGCCAGTCTTCCTGGCCCCCAACCTCAGCCAAAGTGAATACACAGTCCTACACCTGCCCAAACCATCACCACAGACCCACGATCCAGGCCACGCTGTTAGGCGTCAGGTTGCCATGCAGACACCAGCCTCTGAGGTTGGCCCCCCAGTGGTTTCTTGGGGTCCCGTGGACACGAGCTATGGGTCCACTCAGAGCCAGACTCTCCACCGTGCTCTAGCAGAACCAGGCTCAGGCCTGCTCCAGGAGACCCAAATGAGCAGAGCCAGCACCCTGTCAGACCCCCTGGCCCAGTCTCCAGGTCAGCCCTAAAGACCAGGCAGCCAGTACGTCAGCCACACACAGCCTCCAGACTGGCCTCCATGGACAGAGGCTCAAAGCCAGCTCTGGCCCCAGGGGGCCACCCACACTCCAGGCCCACCTCAGGCTCCAGGTCCAAGATAGCTTGTTCCAGTTTAATCTCGGGGAACGTCAGCATGGGGCCTTGAGTGTGGGGGTTCATCCTGGGCTCTGTGCCGTCCCACTAGCCAGTTTACACCGCCTCCTTTACTCTGGTTGTGATGTAATGGAAGTGTGCGATGACCCCTCCAGCTCTCCTCTTTGTTCAAGATGTGCCGGCTCTTCAGGGTCTGTGGCCACACTCTGCTGGTAGAAGGGTCAGCCACTGCCATCGCTGTCTCTGGAAGCTGGTCCTGAGGGTTTCATGCTTGCAGAGTGACACGCCTTGTTTTGCTCTGGGAAATGGTTCCCTCACTCAGTGACACAGTTAATCAGTTAACTTTAAAATAAGTTGTGCACATAATTTAATGCCAATTTGGGAGAAAAATGCATTAATTTTACCAGAAAGGCCACTGCTTTGTCTGAAATGACAAATTGTGATATCTCATTTCACATGTCAAAGGCCAACACAGTAGGAGCCGTGTGCTCTGGTCTTCGAGCTGATAAAGTCTGTCTTCTGCTGTTGGCGCATTTTCACCTTTGCCCTTTTCTTCTCCAGCTGCTACAACTCACACACACACACACACACACACACACACATGCACACGTATAACGCACTCGCTGCTGTCCACACAGATCCTCGGTCTATGCATGGACAGCAGTGTGTGTTTCAAGGTGAAAGTCAAAGTGTTGTCCTCATCCCAGCCTCTCTACTCTCCAGCTGAGCGGATCATGTTAGACCCGGCCTTCATGGTTCTCCGTAGGTAGTGAGAATTATAAAGAAAATGCCAGGAGAGCTGTTTGAGGAAGATGGTGGTAGGTAAGAAGCACCAGCTCTTGCTCCCCACGGAAACCTGGAGTTGACGTTGGCACATGGCCCCCACTCTTCAGGAGACCTGCAGAACCAGATGGAAGCTCAGCACCCCAGACCAGCAGGAGCGACCACAGGGAAGCAGGGGGAAGGACAGTCTGGCTCATCAGGGTCCCTCTGCCCAGGCCAGCAAAGCGAGTGGCCCGGATGCCCCGAAGAGGAGGAGTGAGGTGGGCTGGCCCTGCACCTTTCCCAGCACTGCGAGACCTGCTCCAGTCTCACCTGCCCAGAGCTCAGGGCAGCTGGGTCACATGGGTGCTGGGTAAGGTGCAAAGCCAGAAATGGCCCAGCAGCTCCCAATCACTATTGAAGGCAGGAGGGCAGGAGATCAGAACACTGCCCGGGGCAGGGCAGGGGTGCGGCCATGTGCACAGCTGTGGGGCTGGGAGAAGCAGCCAGCCAACACTTCCCACCCAGAGGGTCGAGAACTTGCACGTGGCCTCCAGGTCTGTCCCTGCCCTCTGGAAAGGGTGGCATTTCAGGCTGGTGCCACACCCTGCCCGGCTGGCAGAAAGGTCCTGACCTGAACCTCTGCTGCAGAGGGAAGGGGAGGCATGGAGCCTGTGCTGCAGGGAAAGGGGGCTGTTAGTCACACCGGCCCACACGGCCCTGGGGGACGCAAACCTGGGGTCCTCACACAGGAGAGGAGAGGAGAGTGCAACACACTCATACTGGGCAAAGATCCGGAGCTGCGGGGTCTCTAGGTGGGCAGACTTGGGAAGCCTGATCCCCTGAAGTCAGACGTGGGTCACAAGAGAGGAGGCTGGTTCTTCAAGGTGCAGGCACAGCACAAAGCGGAGAAGAACATGGGAAGTCAGGGCTCAGGCCTCACAAGGAATCTCCAGCAGCTGATGCTGAAGAAACAGACCTGTGGATTAAGTCACCATTCAAAAGAAGAATCTCAGGGGGCTCAGAGGGCAGCAAGAGAACAGACCCCAACCAGCGAATAGTCCATGAGGAAAGGAAGGTCGGCAGAGAGGAGCAATGGAAAAACAAACAAACCAGAAAACGCCAAACAACATCTGTGGTTGAAGAGCAAAATTATTGAATGGAAAAACTCAATGGAGAGCTGGGTGTGGTGGCCACGCCTGTAATCTGAGCAGCTCAGGAGGCTGAGGCAGGAGGATCGCAAGTTCAAAGCCAGTCTCAGCAAAAGTGAGGTGCTAAGCAACTCAGTGAGACCCTGTTTCTACATAAAATACAAAATAGGGCTAGGGAAGTGACTCAGTGGCTGAGTGCCCCTGAGTTCAATTCCTCGTACCAAAAAACAAAACAAAACAAAAACCTTCAGTGGAGAGCGTCTAGTGCAAACTCAATCAAGCAGAGGAAATATAAAAACAAAACGCAGCAAATATCAGCAAGGAGAGAACTTAACCCAGCAGTGTTGGTGGAGTGTGAACTGCTGAAGCCACAGGGAGTGACCAGAGGCACAGCCATGTGTCCACACAGAGAAAGAGCCCACAGCATGTGCCCTGCAGGACGTGCCTGAGGATGAGGAACAGCCCTGCTGGCCACGGGGGACCTGGTGACAGTGAGGGAAGGGACCCGTCAGGCCGAGCAGAGACACTGTGCCAGCTTGTCAGAATCTGCATATCTGCAGTGCTGTGGAGTCAGACCCACCAGGTGGACATGAGGACAGGGTGAATGCATCACAGATGCGAAGCCCAGTCAGACAGGAGGGCCAGGGCCAGGAGCCCCATTGCACCCGGTGACCACTGTGCTTGAGAGTGGTTTGTTCTACACTTGAAAACCTCCAAGAAAAAGGATCCCACACGGCCTCAGCCCAGAGCACCCAGCCGTGGGCAAGATGGCATGTGTTCTGATCGGACAGCCTTGCCTTTCCACACGTGTGGCCCATGGAAACAGCACAGTGCACACACACACGCCTGCGACACACGTCAGTTAAGGAAGGAAGAGGAAGGGATGTCACAGCCACCTACGGACCATCCTTCTGTCTTTTAATAAAGGACCTGCCACTGAGGAGGAGACAGGTGCTCCAGCAGGCCTGCAGAGAGCTGGGGCAGGGTCCACTCCCACCGGGTACACAGCCCCGAATGGTGACTGAGGGTGACTGGTGGAGGAGAAGACGGGGACCTCTGTTCTAGGGGTACAAAGTTTCACTAGCACTTGACGAGAGTTCCAAAGGTCTGCTGTAAGCGCAGCCCCAGGAGCCTCGTGATCCCAACCACTCCGGAGGCTGAGGCAGGAGGATGCAAGCTGGAGGCCAGTCTTAGCCACTTAGTGAGACCCTGTCTCAAAATAAAAGATGAGAAGGACTAGAGATGTAGCTCAGTGGTAGAGCAGCCCTAGGTCCGATGTCCAGTACCAAACTGTTGAAAGGGTGGATCTCACGTTGTGTTCTCATGACACAACAGGAAGGAGAAACCAGCAGACGTCTCGAGGTGGTGGACACTTCTAATACCATGACTCAGGGTGTCCAATTAGGAGACGACTCATCACTTATACACGTTAAATATTCACACCTTCTGCACATCGGTCACTCTTCAATAAGGTTGTCTTCCACTGAAGGACGTGCTGTCTCGTGAGCTCTAATTAGTCCTACTGACCTACCTATCAGAGGGTTTAGAGCAGCAGTACAAGGTCACCTTTCCTTTCAAAAGACTCCTGTCTATCATGCATGCAGTGACCTTCAGACCAGGACAAGATACACCAGGTTATGGGAAAACCTCTCATACACTTCGTTTCTTTGACCCTTCTTGAATTCTTGACATGTATTTTAAATGAGAAATGACTTAAGGAGAGGAAAGGCCGACACACTGTCCCAGTGATCCAGGAACCAGGTGTCTGGGCAGAGGAGGCGCACACAGAGAGGGCTCCTTCCAGAGTGAGGCTTCCGTGGGCCTTTGATAAATTGCACACAACCGCTCATTTGGGAAGACTGACCAATTTAGTGAAATTGAAAAAAAAAAAATCTCCTGACCCATAGAAACAGCTGGTAAAATCTTTGGTGGTTGGATTTTCCAGTCCCTGTGAATAAGCATGACCTTCAGGTGAGGACCACAACCCATGCACCGCCCCTGTCCTTGGCTCCAGCTCTTGACCCAGGACTGAGCAGTCAGCCCAGTCCACAGCACTCCCTCGTGAGGACAGCGGCGTGGTTCTGGGGGTGTGGAGTTCAGGGCCTGGGTTGGGCTCAGCAGAGGCTGGTGTCCAGCCCCCAGCCAGCTCCCGGGACGTCACGTCTGCTGAGCGCACAGTTTTCCTGGGAGGAGCTTCCTCAGCGCCCCCTTCACATCCTTGTTCCGTAAGGTGTAGATGAGGGGGTTCAGGGTGGGGGTCACCATGGTGTAGAAGAGGGAGATGAACTTGCCCTGGTCCTGGGCATGGCTGTCACTGGGCTGCAGGTACATGTAGATGATGGTCCCGTAGAAAATGACCACCACGGTGAGGTGGGAGGAGCAGGTGCTGAGGGCCTTGTGCCTGGCCTCCGCCGACCGGATCCTTAGCACCGCCCGGGCGATGACGCCGTAGGAAATGAGGATGAGCGCCGGGGGGACCACCAGGAACAGGATGCTCACGACGAAGAGCACCAGCTCGTTCAGAGTGGTGTCCACGCAGGCCAGCTTGAGGAGCGCCGGCACCTCGCAGATGAAGTGGTCCAGCCTGCGGTGGCCACACAGCGGGAGCTGCAGGGTGAAGGTGGCGTGGATCAGGGAGTTGGCCAGGCCGCTGAGCCAGGAGGCAGAGGCCAGCCGTCGGCACACCTGCGGGCTCATGATGACCACGTAGTGCAGGGGTCTACAGACGGCCACATAGCGGTCCAGGGCCATCACAGCCAGGAGGACGCACTCGGTGGAGCCCAGAGCCAGGGACACGTAGAGCTGCACCACGCAGCCGCCATAGGAGATGGTCTTGGCCGGTCCTCGCAGGTTCACCAGGGTCTGTGGGGCCAGGCTGGTGGTGAAGCAGAGGTCCAGCACCGAGAGGTTGCTGAGGAAGAAGTACATCGGGGTGTGCAGAGCGCGGTCCAGGTAGGAGACCGCGATGATGGCGAGGTTTCCCAGCAGGGTCAGGAGGTAGAAGAACAGAACAAACACAAAGAGCGCGGCCTCCAGGCGAGGGTGGTCTGAGAAGCCCAGCAGGATGAAGCCCCTCAGGGAGCTGTCGTTGGCCCAGCTCATCCCTGCGCAGAGCCGCACCTGCAGAGGGGAGAACCAGAGCCCCTAAGAGGCAGATCTGGAGGGGACATCGCCAGGTTCCCAGCCCTGCCTGCTGCAGGCTCAGGATCCAACCCGGCTTCTCCTCCAGCCCACTGACTCCTTGGAAAACCACAGACACCTTCAACTTCGGAGCCATCAGAGGACAGACGACTGGAGACCAGATGCATGCTTGCAGGAGTGTGAAGAGCTGCGCAGGACCTGCCTCGAGAAGCAGGCTTCACCTCCATGAAGAGGTGCCTGGCCTCTGCCCTGCGCTGACCACTGCACCAACCTGCATAGAAAACCTGGCCACAGGCCCAAGAGGGGTCGGGAATCCTGCCCCTTCCCAGTCATCGCCCAGCGCTGCTGGCTCTCCGTGCCGCAACTGCCTCGAGAGGAAGAGGCATTGGTAGTCCAGAGACGAAACCAAACTAGATCATCGAAACGCCAAAGATAAGAAGCATCTCAAAAAAGTATATTATTTATTTAAATACTTAGAAAGTTGACTGATCGTCTTCAATAATCAAAAACAGACACTGAAAAAGGATATGTCACTAATAAAGAGTTAAAATGTGCTCTATCATTCTTATAAAGTTCATTTAAAAATACTTACACAAATCTAACAAAACTCCTTAGCTTTAAACTGGAGGAAAACACAAATTAAATTTTGAAGAAATGCAAGAGTACCTGAGAAAGGTGAAGAGCTGAGGCCATGGATGGGCAGGGTGTGAAGAGCCCAGGCCAGGGGTGAGCGTGGGGCAGGGAGGTGAAGAGCCCAGGCCAGGGGTGAGCATGGGGCAGAGTGGAGACTCCCTGCTGTGTGAGGAGATTCCTGACCATCTGTGCCTGGGAGAAAACAGGCAGATTCTGCATGGGTCCCTGAGCCACAGGCAGTGCCACCTGCCCACCTGCCCACCTGCCCGAGGGCAGTGACTCACCAACGCTGACCCGAGCATCCTTCCCTGGGTTAGAAGTACCTGTCTGGCACTTACAGGAAGTCAGACCAGGAAGGACCCTGATGCAGGATGGTCCTCAGCTTGAATGGGGCGCAGGCAGGGTGTGAACAGCCTGAGACCCACCCAGATGACACCCTTCTCTGAATGGGAACCACAGAGAGAAAACGCCCAGATAAACCTACACTGATATCCAGGGGGAGGGGATAACGGATGACACAGGACCATTCTGTATTGTTTCCAGATGAGAAAAGCAGGGGATGTTAAGCCAGAAGACAGTTCCCACTCTGCAGCACCTTCTGGTTTGCCACCACTCCCAGTCCAGGTTTGTGTCCCGACCTGTTCAGCAGGTGAGGCTGGCTGCCTAATCACACAGCAAGTGCAGTGCAGGTTTTGGGGAAGGGGTTGTCCCTGGTCAGCCGCCTCCCACAGGGAGCAGGAGCAAACCGTCCTGGTGTGCGGGGAGCCGAGGGGGGTCCGTGGGGATGCCTGTGTGTAGTGGAGAATCTGTACACTAAACCCAAGAGTGATGGGGCTGGAAAGGCCAGCGTGGCCAGGAGGTGGCCCTGGGGCAGGGTGTCTGCAGAAGCAGGCTAAGCAGCTGAGCTGGTCCGTGAACACCCCACACACCCAGGAGAGGCCCAGGAGAGGCCCAGGAGAGGCCCAGGACGACCGACTCGCATCCCCTTACAATGCAGGCTCCGAGGTGGCATGTGTAAGGGGTGGAAAGCAAAGACAGCCGGGGAAGCTGCTTCAGACTGCGGAGACTCCATGCTCAAGATGCAAGAGATGCTGCCGGCATTGCATGGCGTGGCTCAGAGCATCTCACTGCACAGATGGACGAGAGGAGCACAGCTGATAACAGGCTCCCGCCAGCTGAAGCTCGGGACCCCATCCCCACTTTCGCCTCATTCTCCTTCAGGGACCAGCCGCCCAGTCACCGGGCATGGCCTGGGTCCCACCCAACTCACCACCCTCCCTGCGAGCTGCCCCTCCTGGCTGCCCACACTGGGCCGCACCTTCTCTCACCTGCCGCTGTGACACCCACGGGGAGAAGCCCTGGGCAGCTCCTTGGGAGGCAGCAGGAGAGCAGGTGGCATCTGCCTCTGCCGTCCCCGCTGCCCAACCCAGTAAGATGCGTCCTGTGCTCCTGTGCCCTGGAACTAGGTCACCAACCTCATGCAAACGTCCACAGCACCACAGGCCGCGGTTAACCCAGGGACCATGTTCACCAAGGCTTGGTTGATGTCAAGTGCATACTAATGGGTCAGCAGTGCTGCTGGATGGCCAACTGCGATTTCCCAGTGTCCTGCATCCCCCAGTCACTGAGCCTTTCTGGACAGAAGATACTGAGGAAAGCAGAAATGTCAGGAATCAGCTGGGCTGGGAAGGTGGCGGGGACGGCAGATAAAGCAGCAGGGACCCCATTGAAGCCTCAGGGAAGCCTTTACTCCCTTGCTGGGGGCTGTGAGGGGGCGTCTGAAATGCAGCGGGTGCCAACCCCCCTCCTCCCAGGACCCAGTCACACAGGTGTGGGACCTGTTCCTGGGGGGGGTCAGGAGCAGAAGACCTGCGACTTTTCAGAATCAGGGAGAGGGAAGGGCAGGGGCTGGGCTTGCAAAGGTGCTGCCCACCCAGTCAAAGATGGGCAGTGTCCTCGAGAGTCCCCTGCCACTGCTACAGGGATGCCTTTGGAATGGCACAAGAAGACCTGTGCCCAGAGCACCAGGCGACAGGAACACAGAGCGAAGACGCCCAGGCTGGACTGTGGAGTCAGGATCATGCATGGCCAGCCAGTGACGTGAGTCCCCACCTGCGACCCTTCAGGCTCAGGGCACTGCTGTGCTGAGGCCTGGCATAGGAGGGCAGCTCTCCCAGGGCCTGCTCACCACGCCCTGGAGGTGGCCTGTGCCCAGCCTGGAAAGTCACAGGCAGGTTTCATCCACAGCTGACTCTACATGCTAAGCCGCGGCACCAGCCCTGGGCAGCCTCCAGCCGTCTGCAGGCAGAACTGTGCGACAGCTGACAGCACCCTCATGTCCTCCAAATGTGGAGAACGTTCCTAGGCCGATGCTTCCTGACCTGGCGCACTTTCCAGACGCACAGTTCCTCCATGGCCGCTCTGCCAATCAGCGGAAGAGCAACCCCCAGTGTCTGCTCAGGTATGGGAGGACCAGGTCGGCAGGTGCACCCGCTCATGGAGTGCCCGGCCTCACATTCAAGCAAGGCTCCCCGAACAAGAGGACTCTGGTTCTTGCTGAACCTCAAGTCTCAGAAAACACAAGCGCTTCCTGGAAGGACCCGGGACATGGAGACCAGAACGCCACAAGTCAGGAGGACTCATCCTCTGCAAGACCTCGGGTTCTCACACGGCAGAATCCAGTCCCAAAGCCATTTTATTCTTCTATTTCAACTTTTTCAAATGTATTTAAAAATTTAAGGTAACTTTTAAATACTATTAGGTTACCAGCAACAGTGAGGAGAAGAGCAGAGTTATGACCATTTTAAAAACTGTGAAATGTAATGAACACTTACATTTTAACAGCGATTAAAAATTGTAACTTTTATGGCAGAGAGTGGCTTCCCACCAGCAGTGCTGGCCAGGCTGCTCGTGAAGACCTGTCCTCTGGTGCAGGAGAGACTCGGGCCCTGAAGCTGCGGGGTCTTCCCCCGCCCTGGTCACTGATCTGCACAGCCAGCGTGCTCCCTGACAGCCTGAGAAAGAGACCCTGTCCCAAACAGCATGCCAGTCACACAGATAAGGAGCTGGTCCTGAAGGACCACGTGGTCCCACTGTCAGGTCCTGCTCCTCTCACTCTCCTCTCTGTCTCCTTGCCCATAAAAAGACGCCACCGGAGGTCAGTGTCGAGACACGGTCCCACAGCAACACTGCCCTTCTCTGTGAAGTGCTGGACCATTTCCTGTTTGTGCTGGGTGACCAGTCCCTGTGGTCTGCCTGCTCTGCAGGGCGAGAGGCAGAAGAGGAGGAGCAGGAGGGCAGTCTTGCCGCCGCACACAGGGACTCTCACATCCGTCATCTTGATGAACTTGTACTGACATGGCTCCTCTGCCTGAGCCAGCAGCTGGCTTCAGAGGCTGGCAGAGGTTCCCTCCTGGAGGAGGATGCCTGCCCGGGTGAGCTGGTCCCCAGCAGCCATTCCTGCAGGGGCTAAGTCACCAGAGTCAGATGGCTCCAAGGGTCCTGGGGTCGAGGGTCTCGCTTGCATCTGCCTGTGCGCCTGTGCGTCTAGGTGCCTTGCAGTCTATCACTCCATCGTCCTGGGCCTCGTTATCCATGGTGTGCTTACTTTAAAAAGCACTTCATTCACGAGTGTCAGTGTTACACTAATCAAGTGTATGACACTAGCTTGCATTCATGAGGGATTACAAGAAACCATTCTGAATTCCAGACAGTCCACTTGGCCCAGTGGACATCACTGTCACCAGAAGGACAGGAGCAGCTGGACTGGGGTGGGGACTGTGAGGTTCACCTCATGGGTGCCCTGACCTCACCGACCCCAGACACTCTGGCTGAACAGAGTGCAGTCCTACTCACCGTCAGGGGCAGCACCACGTGTCTCCTGTCCTCAGAAAGCAAGTGTGTGATGATTTCTTAGCCTTGGGTTCCATGCCCAGAAAATTCTCAGACCACAAGGCAACTGGCTTCAAACCAAGGTCTGTTGAAGACATATTGCAACATGATCCAAGCCTGGAAAAGCCACCTCAGCGAGACAGAGGCTCCTGAAAGGGAAGCAGAAGCCTCATGGAAAGGGCCTGCCTTGTTCCCACTGCTGTGTCTTCTGGGAAAGCCATGTCCCCGCAGGCCATTAGCTGAGGCTGACTAACCTCTGGGGGCAGTCCAGGTGCAGGGAGGAGAGCCATGCATCTCCCCAGGGTGGGGGCCTTCTTCCTCCAGCATCATCCTGGGACCTTCTGCTTCATCAGGGAGATGCCACCAGCGGGCTTGTCCAATACTCAACAAAAACACAGGAAAATTCCAACCCAAGGCTGGTGCAGCCGTGCAGCCTGTAACCCCTGGAGCTCACAAGGCTGAGGCAGGAAACCAATCTCGTGTTGGATTCCTAGCAACTCAAAGTCAGCCTCATCAACTTAGTGAGGCCCTGTCTTTACATATAATAGAGAAATGGCAGGCCTGTGGTTCAGTGGTCAAACACCCCTGGGTTCAATCCCAGGTACTGATAAACACTTCTGCTAACCCTCCCCCCTTAGGACAGAGGAGGTCTTCTCAACCCGTTTACAGTTCATTCTTCCACCTTGCTTCTGGTTCCTCACAGCAAACAGCTTGCTCCATGAGCATCTCTCCACCCATGCAAAGTAACCCCACCACGTGGTGACCAGGGACAACAGCCCTCTCTCCTGGAATCTCGTCCTTACCTTCAGAGCCCAGGCCCGCCCAGTTGCTTCAGCACCTTTACTCTTGCAGTGCCCTTGCATTGCCTAGATTCTCTCTGACCCTCTCCACTCTGAGTATTCAGCCTCCTTCAAATTTCAGTATTTTCCTACATGAAATACACCAGGGTAACTGGCAGTATGATTATTTGGGAGGAAAAACATCATTTAACACCCTTTTAAAGTTACTTCTACTGGACTTCAGCTAGGACACACTGAGTGTGTCTTATTATATCAGTGTGTGTTATGTTAGGGTGCATTGTTACATTAATAAGCGGGCATTGATTGCTGTATTGGTGTGTTACACCAACGTGTGTCATTACTTGGTGTGTGCTGTTATACTAACGAGTGCTGG
>JAJEJO010052550.1:0-36715 GCA_020662805.1 Glaucomys volans
TAAAGCTGTTTTCATACCGACTTTTATATGCTTCTTCTTTTTAACTTGTATAATGGTTCTTTCATTATCTTGTTATTCTGAATAAAGCCTTTTATATAATCTTGAATAAAAGTGGTGACAGGGATAAATTTTATTGCTTCCAATCTTAGAGAATCAATTTTGATTCATACCATTGTGCATGAGATAAGCTGTAGGTGTTTTATAGATGTCCTTTATCAGGTTAAAGATTTTACTAACTCCAGCAATGCACCCCAGCCCAGGCCCACAGCCCAAGGTCAACTCCAGTGACACTCAGTCTTACCACCCATGGTTTCCAGCAATGCCCAGGCCCAGCTCACAGTCTAGAGTCTGTGCTGCAGATGCACATCTACCAATGAATGGGGTTGTTTCTACCCCCTAACATGGATTATTCCCAACCTGGAAGCCACCATCCATACTGGGGCAGCTCCCTTCTTGGGACACTGCATTATAAAGTACTACTCAGGCATCAGGCTACTGAAAAATAAGAGGTTTGAAGAGCACAGTATAGCTTTATTGTAGAATGTCTTTATTAGTAGTATTATTACTATTATTCCTACTTTTCCCTTTTTATTATTTTTCTCACTCTACTTTCCTCTTATCTGTCTATTTCCTTGGAGACTCTTTCTCCCTTTTCTCATGCGAACAACCAATTTCTTTTGATTCCACTGTCAATAATCCATTGACATAGTACCTTGATAGACTCACTTCTTTTCTCATTAACATTAAACCCTACACACCTCCCCACCCTCTTTGTCCACCATTAGAAATTTTGTGGACTTTATTGCAAAGCTATTATTTATGCTGTGGATAATAATACAATTTATCATCTCCATTTACTAAGACAATACTGTTAATATCTTAATAGGGAATATTTGGATTAAGAATGCATGTTGTTTGTATTGTGTGCTGCTAATATTTATCTCCCACTTTAAGGTGAAGTATTGGAAACATGCAGAGACAGTATAAGTCTATAGGGGGGAAACAGCAATACCTAAGATTTGCACTGCTAAAGGGAAAATACACAAATAACATGAAAAAACAAGGGAAGAAGGCATCCCAAAAAAAACCCAGATGCTATATCAATAAAATCCAATGACAGCATGGCAGAAGTAATGTCAGAAAAGGAGTTTGGAATGTACACAAATAAAATGTTCCATGAAGCAAAGGATGAGATAAGAGAGCAAATGCAGGCAGTGCATGATACCACCAATAAACAGTTAAAAGAGCAAATGCAAGATGGAAAAGAGCATTTCAATAAAGAAATAGAGATTCTAAAAAAAAACAACAGAAATCCTTGAAATTAAGGAAACAATAAATCAAATTAAAAACTCAATAGAAAACTTAACCAACAGCCTTGATCACTTGGAAGATGGAACCTCAGACAATGAAGACAAAACATTTAATTTTGAAAACAAAGTTCACCAAATAGAGAAGACGGTAAGAAATCATGAACAGAACCTCCAAAAACTATGGGATATCATGAAAAGACCAAATTTAAGAATTATTGGGATTGAGAAAGGCATAGAGATGCAAACCAAAGGATTAAACAATCTTTTCAATGAAATAATATCAGAAAATTTCCCAAATATGAAGAAAAAAATGGAAAATCAAATACATGAGGCTTACAGGACACCAAATGTACAAATTTACAACAGATCCACACCAAGGCACATTATAATGAAAATACTTAGCATACAAAACAAAGGTAAAATTTTATAGGCTGCAAGACAAAAGTGTCTGATTACAGATAGGGGGAAACCAATACAGATATCAACAGATTTCTCAGCACAGACCATAAAAACTAGAAGTGCCTGGAACAGCATACTTCAAGCTCTTAAAGAAAATGGATGCCAATCAAGAATCCTATACCCAGCAAAACTTAACTTCAAATTTGATGATGAAATAACATCCTTCCATTATAAACAAAAGTCGAAAGAATTCACAAATACAAAGCCTGCACTACAGAACATTCTCAGCAAAATATTCCATGAGGAAGAAATGAAAAACAACAATGTAAGTCAGCAAAGGGAGGAACTACACTAATGGAAAAGCCAATTGAAGGAGAAACCAACTCAAGTTAAAAACCAAAAATAAGCCAAAATGACCAAGAATACAAATCATATCTCAATAGTAACGATGAATGTTAATGGCCTGAACTCCTCAATCAAAAGACATAGACTGGCAGATTGGATTAAAAAGAAATATCCAACAATATCCTGCCTTCAAGAGACTCATCTCATAGAAAAAGATATCCACAGACTTAATGTGGAAGGATGGGGGAAAAAATACCACGCCCAAGGACTCAATAAAAAAAAAAACAGGGGTTTCCATCCTCATATCAGATAAAGTGGACTTCAAGCCAAAATTAGTTAGAAGGGATAAAAGAAGGACATTTCATACTGCTTAAGGGAAGCATATATCAGCAAGGCATAGCAATCATAAATATTTATGCCCCAAACAATGGCGCATCCATGTAAGTCAAAAAAATCTTTCTCAATTCCAGGAACCAAATAGACAACAACACAATAATACTAGGTGACTTTAACAAACCTCTCTCACCATTGGACAGACCTTCCAAACAAAAATTTAACAAAGAACCATAGAATTCAATAACACACTCAATAATTTAGGCTTAACAGACATATATAGAATATTCCATCCATCAATAAACAAATACGCTTTCTTCTCAGCAGCTCATGGATCCATCTCCAAAACAGACCACAAAACTATTCTTATGCCACAAAGCTACTCTTAGCAAATGCAAAAAGAGATATTACCTTGTATTCTATCAGATCATAGTGGAATGAAATTAGAAATCAATGATAAAATAAAAAACAGAAACTACCCCAACACATGGAGATTAAATAATATGCTATTGAATGATGCATGGATAACAAAAGACATCAGGGAGGAAATACATAATTTCTTAGAGGTAAACAAGAACAAAGATACACCATATCTTGAAAGCAGTACTAAGAGGAAAATTCATTGCATGGAGCACATTCAATAAAAGAATGAAAAGTGAACAAATAAATGACCTCACATTACAGCTCAAAACTCTAGAAAAAGAGTAGATCATCACCAAAAATATTAGAAGACATGAAATAATTAAAATTAGAGCTGAAATCAATGAAATTTAAACAAAAGAAACAATTCAAAGTATTGACATTAAAAAAGTTGACTCTTTCATGTAAACAAAATTGGTAAACCCTTAGCCACACTAACAAAGAGAAGGAGAGAGAAAACACAAATTCCTAAAATCCATGATGAAAAGAAATACCATGACAGACACTATTGAAATACAAAACAGAATTAGAAACTACTTTGAAAATCTATACTCCAACAAAATAGAAAATCTCAAAAACATTGAAGGGTTTCTAGAGACCTATGATCCACCCAAACTAAATCCGGGGACATACAAAATTTAAATCGATCAATTTCAAGCAATGAAATAGAAAAATCCATCAAAAGCCTACCAGCTAAGAAAAGTCCTGGGCGAGATGGATTCTTAGCCACATTCTACAAAACCTTCAAAGAAGAACTCATTCCCATATTCACAGTATTCCATGACAACAAAGGAGGGAACCCTTCCAAACTCATTATATGAAGCTAGTATCACCCTAAAACCAAAACCAGAAAAAGACACATCAAGGAAAGAAAATTTCAGACAATACCCCTAATGAACATAGATGCAAAAATTCTTCACACAATTTCAGCACATTTCATAGAAAAACATATGAAAAAGATATTGCGCCATGATTAAGTGGGTTTCATCCAAAGGATGCAAGGTTCACTCAACATTTGGAAATCAATATTTGTAATTCACCACATCAATAGACTTAAAGTTAGGAATTATATGATTATTTCAATAGATGCAGAAAAAGTATTTGATAAAATACAACATCTCTTCATACTCAAAACACTAGAAAAAATAGGGATAGTAAGAACATGCCTCAACATTGTAAAGGCTATCTATGCTAAGCCCATGGTCAACATCATTATAAATGGATAAAAACTGAAAACATTCCCTCTAAAAATTGGAACAAGTCAGTGATGCCCTCTTCTACCACTTCTATTCAACATAGTACTTGAAACTCTAGCCAGAGCAATTAGGCAGACCAAAGAAATTCTTTTCCTATATGAATAAGAAAAGAAGACCTAAAAATATCCCTATGTGCTGATGACATGATTCTATATTTAGAGGATAAAAAAAATCATCAGAAAACTTCTAGAACTCGTAAGTGAATTCATTAAAGTAGCAGGATATAAAATCAACACTCATAAATCTAATGCATATTTATTCATAAGTGATGAATCCTCTGAAAGAGAAAAATAGGAAAACTACCCATTTACAATAACCTCAAAAGAAAAATAAAACACTTGGGAATCAATCTAACAAAAGAGGTGAAATATCTCTACAATAAAAACTACAGAATACAGAAGATAGAAATTAGAGAAAACCTTAGAAGATGGAAACATCTCCCATGTTCTTGGATAGGCAGAATTAATAGTGTCAAAATGGCAATTCTACCAAAAGTGCTATACAAATTTAATGCAATTCCAATTAAAATTCCAAACTCATATTTCATAGAAATAGAGAAAGCAATCACAAAATTCATTTGGAAGAATAAGAGACCCAGAATAACCAAAGCAATCCTCAGCAGAAAGAGTGAAACAGGATGTATTGCAATGCAAGACTTTCAACTATACTTCAGAGCAATAGTAAAAACAGCATTGTGTTGGCACCAAAATAGATAGGCAGACCAATGATACAGAATAGAAGACACAGAGACAAATCCACATAAATACAGTTATCTCATACTATACAAAGGTGCCAAAAACATACAATGAAGGAAAGATAGTCTCTTCAACAATTGTTGCTGAGAATACTGGAAAATTATGTGTGGTAAAATTAAATTAAACCTCTATCTCTCACCCTGCACAAAACTCAATTCAAAATGGATCACGGAACTAGGGATTAGACCAGAGGCCCTGCACCAAATAGAAGACAAAGAAGGTCCAAATCTTCACCATATTTGCTTAGGACCAGATTTCCTTAACAAGACTCCCAAAGAACATGAAATCAAAGCAAGAATCAATAAATGGGGTGGATTCAAACTAAAAAGCTTTTTATCAGAAAAGGATACAGTCAATATGTGAAAAGAGAGTGTACAGAGTGGGAGAAAATCTTTTCCACATGCACTTCAGATAGAGCACTAATCTCCAGAATTTATAAAAAATCTCAAAAAATTTACACAAAGAATACAAATAACCCAATCAATTCATAAATGAATCCAGCAAAGTAGCAGTATATAAAATCAGCACTCATAATTCTAATGCATTTTTATTCATAAGTAATGAATAAGCCAGTCCTACCATTTGTTGAACAGGCTATCTTTTCTCCATCATATTTTTTTGGCACCTTTGTCTAGTATGAGAAATAAGAAGACACTTCACAGAAGAAGATCTCCAAGCAATCAACGGATATATGAAAAAATGTCCAAAATCTCTAGTAATAAGAGAAATGCAAATCAAAACTACCCTAAAATTTCATCTCACTCTGATTAGAATGTCTATTATCAAGAATACAAGCAACAATATGTCTTGGGGGGAAAGGCACACTCATACGTTGGTGGTGGGGTTGCAAATTGGTGCAGCCATTCTGGAAAGCAATACAAAGATTCCTTAGAAAACTCAGAATGGAACCACCATTTGACCCAGCTATCCCACTCATTGGCCTATACCCAAGGTACTTTTACTACATTGATGCAGTCACAACAACGTTTATAGCAGCTCAATTCACAACAGCTAGATTGGGGAACCAACCTCGATGCTCTTTAATAGATGAATGGATAAAGAAACTGTAGTGTATATACACAATGGAATATTATTCAGCCATAAGGAAGAATAAAATTATGGCATTTGCAGGTAAATGGATGGAGTTGGAGAATATTATGTTAAGCGAAATAAACCAGTCCCAAGAAAACAAAGGCCAAATGATTTCTCTGATAAATGGGTGGTGATACATAGTTGAAGGAAGGCAAGAATGGAGGAAGAATGGATTGTGTAGAGGGAAATGAGAGGTGAGGAGGGGACAGGGGAAAGAAAGATAATAGAATGAGACCAACATCATTATCCTATGTACAAGTATGATTATGCAAATGGTGTGACCCTACTTCGTGTACAACCAGAGAAATGAAAGTTATACCCCATTTTCGTACAATGAATCAAAATAATAAAAATGAATTTTTTCTTTATGTATTTCGTTTTTAAAATGAAATATTGCTGAATTATAGTAAATAATTTTATACATTTATTGTATTTATTGTGTCATGTTTACTCTCTGAAATATTTATGCAAACTAATTATGCTATGATCAGAAAACTTGTGATTTCCTCTTAAAATGTATTAAAATTTGTTCTGTGACCTAGCATATAGTTTATCCTAGAGTATGTGTCATGTTATTTTAAGAAGTATATTTTTGCAAGGGAAAAAAATAAAAGGTCAAATTTTCTGTTTGTGGATGACATGATCTTTTACATAGCAGACCCCCTGAAGAAAAACCCACCAGAATATTTTGGGAATAGAAAAAAATCACAACAGTACAAGACACAAGATTGACATAAAAATCAGTAACTTTCCAATTTACATAAAACATGATCTTATGTGAAGGAAATCAAGAGAGAACCTCCATTCACAATAGTTTCCAAACATACTTGGGAATAAATCTAAGCAAGCAGGTGAAAGGCCTGTAAAAAATGTAGGACACAGAAGAAATAAATTAAAGGAAACCCTAGAAGATAGGAAGATCTACCTTTTCTTGATGGGCAGATTTAAATTTGACAAATGGCCATATTTATAAAAGAAATCTATTGAATAAATGCAATCCCCATAATATAAGGAACATCTTGAAGACAACTAGAAAGAGTCTTAAGTTTTTTATTTGTTGTAATTAGTTATACCTGAGAGTAGAATGCATTTATGCACTTTCATATATCATGCATAAATGAAGTATAATTTCACATTTCTCTGGTTGTACCTGTTGTAGAATCACACTGATCATGCAATCATATATGTACATATGGAAAATATATCAGTCTAATTCTACTATTCTTTCCTACCTCCAAGTCCCTTCACTTCACTCTATCTAAAGTAACTCTATTCTTTTGTAGCCCCACCCTCCATTATTGTGAATTAGCATCCCCATATCATAGAAAATATTTGGCCTTAGGTGTTTTAGGATTGGCTTATTTTGCTTAGCATAATATTCTCCAACTCCATTCATTTACCAGCAAATGTCAGAATTTCTTTCTATTTTAAGACTGAATAATATTCCATTGTGTGTATATATTGATATATATATGTATATATATAATGTATATATATCACATTTTCTTTATCCATTCATCTGTTGAAGGGCACTACATTGGTTCCATACTTTACCTAATGTGGGTTGAGCTGCTATAAACATTGATGCAGATGTATCACTGAAATATGCTGAATTTAAATTCTTTGGATATAATGAGGAGTGGGATAACTGGATCAAATGGTGGTTCCATTCCAAGCTTTCTGAGAAATGATTGTACCACTGTCCAAAATGGTTTCAACAATTTACATTCAAACCAGCAATGTATGAGTGTACCTTTTTCCCCACATGGTTGCCTACATTTATTGTTGCTTGTATTCTTGATAATTGCCATTCTGACTGGGATGAGATGAAACCTTAGAGTAGTTTTGATTTGTATTTCTCTAATTGCAAGAAATGTTGAACATTTTTTCATGTATTTGTTCATTGATTCTATTTCTTCTGTGAAGTGTCTGTTCAATTCCTAAGCCCATTTATTGATTGGGTTATTTGTTTGTTTGACTGATTGTTTTGGTGTTATATATTTTTTGAGATCTTCATTTATCCTGGAGATTAATGCCTATCTGAGGTGCAAATGGTAAAGATTTTCTCCCATTCTGTAAGCTCACTCTTCACATCATTGATTGTTTACTTTGCTGGGAGGAAGCTTTTTTAGTTTGAATCAGTCCCATTTATTGATTCTTGGTTGTACTTCTTGTGCTTTGGGAGTCTTGTCAAGGAAGTCAGATCCTAAACTGATATGGTGAAGATTTGGGCCTACTTTTTCTTCTCTTAGACACAAGGTCTCTGTTCTAGTGCCTAAGTCTTTGATACACATTGATTTGAGTTTTGTTCAGGGTGAGACATAGGGGTTTGATTTTGTTTTGTACATATGAATTTACAGTTTTTCCAGCACCATTTGTCGAAGACGCTATCTTTTCTCCAATGAATGTTTTTGGCACCTTCGTCTAGTATTGGATGACTGTATTCATGTGGGTTTGTCTCTGTGTCTTCTATTCTCTGCCATTGGTCTACACATTGATTTCGGTTTCAGTATGATGCCGTTTTTGTTACTAGGGCTCTGTGGTATAAAGTCTGGTATTGTGATGCCTTTTGCTTCACTTATCTTTCTAAGGATTGCTTTGGTTATTCTGGGTCTCTTCTTTTTCCAAATGAATTTCATGATTGCTTTTTCTAGTTCTATGAAGAATGTCATTGGGATTTTAAAGGGAATTACATTAAATCTGCATAACACTTTTGGTAGTATGGCCAGTCTGACAATATTAATTCTGCCAATCCAGGGAGTTCTTTCCATCTCCTCAGGTCTTCTTTAATTTATCTCTGTAGTGTTCTGTAATTTTCCTTGTAGAGGACTTTCACCTCTTTTGTTATATTGATGCCAAGGGATTTTACTTTTTTTGAGGCTATTGTGAATGGGATAGTTTTCCTAATCTCTCTTTCAGTAGATTCATCCACTGATGAATAAGAACGTGTTTGATTTATGGGTGGTAATTTTATTTCCTTCTACCTTGCTGAATTCATTTATTAGTTCTAGAAGTTTTCTGGTGGGGTTTTTTGGTTGTTATAAATATAGAATTATGTACTTGGCAAATAGAGATTGTTTGAGTTCTTCCTTGCCTATTCGTATGCCTTTAATTTCTTTCTTCTGTCTAATTGCTCTGGCTAGAATTTCAAGGACAATGTTGAACAAAAGTGGTAAAAGAGGGAATCCTTTTCTTGTTCCAGTTCTCAGGATGCTTTTACTTTATATCTGTTTGGAATTATTTTGGATTTGTGGTTAGCATATATCACTTTGACAATGTTGAGATATGTTCCTGCTATCCCTAGTTTTTCTACTGTTTTCAACATGAAGAATTGCTGTATCTTGTCAAATGTTTTTCTTTACCTATTGAGATGATCATATGATTCTTGTCTTTAAGTCCGGTGATTTCATAATTACATTTATTGATTTCTGTATGTTGATCAAACCTTGCATCCCTGGGATGAACCCCACTTGAACATGGTGCAATATTTTTTATTATGTTTTTGTATGCAATTTTCCAGAATTTTATTGAGAATTTTTGCATCTATGTTCACCAAGGATATGGGTTTGAAATTTTCTGTCCTTGATTTGTCTGGTTTCGATATCAGGATGATACCAGCTTCATAGAATGCATTTGGAATGGTTCCCTCCTTTCCTATTTCATAGAATAATTTGAGAAGTATTGGTGTTAATTCTTTGAAGGTCCTGTAGAACTCTTTTGAGAATCTTACTGGTCCTGAACTTTTCTTAATTTGTAGTTTTTGATGGTGTTTTTTATTTCATTACTTGAAATTTATCTCTTTACACCATGTAAGCATCCTTATTCAGCTTGGGGAGGTCATATGTCTCTAGAAATTTGTTAATATCTCAAGATTTTCTATTTTTTTGGAAAATTAATTTTCAAAATAGTTTTTATTTATCTTCTGTAATTCAGTAGTGCCCATTGTCAGGTCGAATTTAGGCAGCTGCAGGGGGAGGGAGCAAGGTCACCTAGAAACACACTGTGCCAGAAGTGACCAATGAGGCAGACCTGCTGACCCTGACATCCACCCTGAGTCCACCATTTCCTGGGCAGGACCCTTGGCCCCTTCCCCTGTATAAAAACCCTGAGCAGCCAAAGCCACATGCCATTTCTTCTGGCTCTCCCACCCTGACTTTCACCCTGGGGCCCTGGAGATTTCCCCCGGGACACAGACTCTAATAAATCTCAAGCCACTACTTTTGTCTGACTCTCGTGAACCTGCCTGGAGAGCTTACTCCTTTGGCCACCTGCTGCCTTTGTGAGCTTTCATTTGGCACTGAAACCCAGGAGAGAGCTCTCCGGACTTCCCCAGCTTCAGGTCTGAGGTCCACTCTCTTCTCCAAAAGAACTAGGATTCTCTTTATCTGGGCCAACAGAACTGGGGTAAGTTGCCTTTTCTACCTTCTTCCAGTTACTCTCCCGTTACTGGTCTGTCCATAAGTCATACGTGCCACAAACTGCCTCTGTTTGGGCCTGGTAGACTGTGGAGACATCCCAGCCTCTGGCTAGCCCCCTGTTTTTCTGTTCTGGACCCCTGTAGGTCAAGGAGACGTCCTGACTTTGGGCCCTTCCATTTTCTGTTCCTTGAGTGACCACGACCAGAACTTGGGATGCCTGGTTCTGCTTGCATTCACTCCCAGAGTAACACTGGAAGGCTATAGGAAATGCTGACTTTTGGCTGCCGCTACCAAAATTTCATTAAATGGCCACCAGAGGAAATAGCCAATTTATCATGCCACTAAACAGACATGTGGAGCCTTGATTTTATTGAAATCTATGTCCCACCTTCCCACCTTGCCTTTTTCTGTCTGATTCCCTACCTAAAACCTCCCCACTTTCTTTTCCTTCTTGTTTTTGAACCCACCAGAAATGCTCTCTGCTCCCACCCCTCGGCTTCCACCAAAACCGCCAGCAGTGGCGACTGCGTGTCCATCAACTGTGTGCCCGCCCCTTTCCCCTGCCGCCACCTCTGTCTCCTCCTCTATCTCCTCCGTCTCTCCACCCCCTCTGCCCATACAGCACCGGGCACCAGGCTCCACTGCCTTTGCGACCAGCGCTGCAGAGCAGCACACTCCTGCTCCCAGTGTGCTACCCCTCAATCATCTGCTCACCACCACCGCATCAGCCACCTTGGCCCCCACACCCCACCCTGCTCTGGGCTAGGCTCACAGCTGATATTGCCTCGGCTACTGCCCAGCCCCTGCCCAGCCCCCACCAACACCCAACAAGCCAGGTGCCGCAATAGAGCCACTGCCTGGGAACCACACATGCACAAGAGTCGACTGTGCACTCAGGTTCAGCTTCTTTGTGCCCCCACCAAACTCTGCTCACAGGGTCCTCAGTACACTCTCATGGCTGCTGCTACTCTTCTTCCACTGCCTCTTCAGCCTTTACCCATTCATATCCACAGGTGCTGAAAGCCGTATGTTCAGCTCGTGAAGATCACTTCAATTACCCACTCCCCTCACCTCACTTAACCATTTTTGTAGATGGCAGTTCTATGCTGAAACCTGATGGATGCTGCAAAGGTACAGAATCACCACCACCTGATTTCAAATATGCTTTCTTAATTCCTCACTCACTTTCATCTTTCTCTGCTGACTCCTCTACTTATACTAAGTGAGGGAAATTACCCAAAATCCAGATAGAAATCCAGCTTTATTCCTTAACTGCCTTACAGAGGCCCACAAACCCCTATCTGAAATCTGGTAAAAATGGCCTTCAAAGTCTACAATGCCCGAGAGGCAGGCTTATTTACAGAAAAAGGTAACACTCCACTCCCAGTCCCTGGTAGTTAACCTGTGGCCTGCTGCTCCAGCAAGAACTCCAAAGGAGGATCAGCTGTCCTCTCCACCAGGGGCAAGCCCATGGCCCCAATCAAGGTGTCTCCACATGCAAACAAGCAGGACACACTGGAAAACTGACTACCCTATAGCTGGCTCCTCCCTAGCACCTCTGCACAGGGGTGTGACCAGCCAGGTGGTCCCTTCCCCTCAACTGCTGGGCTTTGAAGAAGACTGAAGAAGCCTGGACTCGAGGATCGAGCCCAGGGCACACTCCAGGGTAACCTTGTGGACACGGGAGCTACCTATTCTGTTTTGCCTGCCCACTCTGGGCCTTTATTTCCTTCCCAGGTTTCGGTTATGGGAATTGATGGGAAACCCTCCTTGCCAAACAGAACAGCTAAGGAAACCTGTGCTCTGAAGGGACATTCTTTCACACACTCTTTCCTGGTTATTCCTTACTGTCCAGTCCCCCTCCTAGGCAGAGATGCCCTCCAACTTCTGGGAGTCACCCTACAACTTCTTTCCCAAGCATATTGCTAGCACTCACCTTCTTCTACCTCTGTTTCTTATGTTCTGTAGCCCTTTCACACCACCTCTCCTACTGTTACCTCCAGACCTGCTTGACCCCCAAGTCTGGGACACCTCCAAGCCAGTCATCGCCTACGACCACAAGCCAGTCCTAATCTAACTGAAAACTCATGCTAAGTTTCCTTCATGTCCTCAGTTTCCAGGAAGGACTTAAACCAATCACTGAGTAACTGACCCATCATAGGTCATTTACTCCTCATCCCTACTGATTCCCCCTGTAGTACTCCTACATTGCCTGTATGTAAACCCTCAGGAGCCTATCGCTTTGTCCAGGACCTCCACCTAATTAATGAGGCAACTATTCCCATCCACCCAGTGGGTTTCTAAACCTTCCACTTTTTCAGTACTCTTAATGTTTAAATTCCATTGGGTAACATACTTAAAATATTATTGGTGAAATCATAACAGGAACCATTCTACATACAAAGGAATCCAAAGGTTTCAACTGTGATTCAATGAAAGAAGATTTATTTCAAAATGCAAACAAAAGAAATCAACAGATAGGAAAGAGAAAATAGAAGGTTCTAGGTGTGGAAATATATTCAGTAGAAGGAAAAAAATGTTTCTGGGTAAGAAAGTCTTTCTGTGATGAAATACATGAGGGTCTAAATAAGTGCTAAGAAAGTCTGTGTGTAAGTAAAGGACAAATTTCAACAAGTTTTTGTACAACTAAGTTGGTTATATGTATATGAGATGATCATTTAAAGGCTATTTAAGGCTTTTCCCTAAGGTTAAATGTTAATGGGCTAATATAAATTGAAGTGTAATTGATATGTTAAAATGACAAGGATTTCTTTAAGTTTTATACTATTGTGGTTAAATAACTGATGGGGTATTGTGCTATGTTTCAGAGCCTAGATTTTTCTTGAAAAAATAGGTTTGGTTGCTCTTCTTTGTATATTACTGTGTCCGTGCCTTCCAGGTGCACAAGTCTTTAGAGCAGAGAATTTGTTGTGCTGGTATTCTCCAAACTAGGCTTGTCTGTGCTGTTAATTTATAAGACTAACAAATTTTATTTGGGACTTAATTTTTATCATTTAATATTCTGTAACAGTACCTGTTATCAATAGGGTATATGTAAATTTGTTACTATTTACACTGAGATCAAAATTTAAATGCAAATGTATTTAAAAGTTAGTGAGAGCCTGATTTGTTTAAAGGTTAATATCATGAAACATGAAAGCATTTGGCCACTTTGCCACACAAAAGGAAAGTTAAAATCTCTCAGCCTTTCCTTGATTTGTTTTAAATGCAATATATTGTGTTAACCACCATTCACATAGACTCAGGAAACAATACATGTAAACTGTGTAAAATGATGTTCAAAGAGGAGGCAAATGTGTTCTTTACAGTTCCTTTTCACCCTGACTCCTATTACCTCTTTGTCTTCACAAGGGAGGATCCTACATCCTTTAGGTCTTGACAGCTGACAGTGAACAGTTTTCCTGGTGAAAACTGGCAGATTGATTTCACCCATATGCCCAGACACAAAAAAGCTCCGTTACTTACCTTGGTTGGTACTTTTTCAGGCTGAATAGAAACCTTCCCTACCCCCAGGGAAACTGCTGACATCACCTGCTGTCCTCATTGAGCAGATTATTCCCAGTTTCAGACTTCCTGCATCCATCCAGTCAGACACCGGTTCAGTCTTCACCTCTCAGACTGTTCAACTAGTCTCCAGAATCCTCAACATCATGTGAAGACTCCATATCCCCTACCGACCCCAATCCTCGATGGTAAAGTTTATGCAGGGACAAAAACCAACCATTCCGAGGCTTCACTTAGAATCTAAAAGTTTATATTCAGGTGGTTCTTCAGGCTCACTTAACCATTCAGGAGTAGGAAAAAGAGATCCAACCCCAGATGGATGCAGCTACTCAGCCTAATGCTAATCCTTTCCAGGTCTTACTCTGATACATCAAGGTCTTTGACTTATCAATCTCTCCAGAGTTAATAACATCTCAGATTGTTTTCTTTGTGCAGGTTTGGACTGGACCTCGCTAACAGCTGTTCCCATTAGTACCCCCCTTAATTCTTCCTCAAAGGCTCAAAGGACCCCTAATCACCTTTGGAGGGAGTTCCCCTTATTACAACTCCTCAGAGAACTTTGTGTACTGTTACACTTTCTCTAACTCAGTACCTTGCAACTAAACCGTACAGGTCTCTTCTCCCATGTTTGCTCCTCCAGAATTCCTTTTCTGATGTAATGGTACTCTGACAAAGAATTAGATCCCAATATGCCCTTCGCTTTCTGTGTGCCCTCCTCTTTAGTTCCTCAATTGATTTTATATAGTGAAGCTGAATTAATCTGGCTTGTTCAAAACCCTGGCATCCCTACAGAGACAAATAACATCTGTTGCCTAAGTTTCCTTACAGAACTGCTGAGCGCTAGATCTTCTGACAGTGAACAAAGGAGAAACATGCCTATTCCTAGAGGAGGAATACTACTAGTACATCAACAAAACTAGACTGAAAAACTGGACTCATTGAGAAAACTCTCCTGCATCTGAATTTGCCCAGATCTGCATGAGTGAGGTTGCCAGAATGACATACAACCAAATGCTCCTGCACCCTTCCAGCCACCTCCCCACCAACCCAGACCCCAAATCCTTTTTTTTCCCATGACACCCCCAACCATGCAGGAAGCAGCCAGACAGACTCCGGTGCCCTATATCACCAAAAAGGTTGGGATGTCAGGTTGAATTTGGGCGGCTGTAGGGGAAAGGAGCAAGGTCACCTAGAAACACACTGTGCCAGAAGTGACCAATGAGGCAGACCTGCTGACCCTGACATCCACCCTGGGTCCACCTTTTCCTGGGCAGGACCCTTGGCCCCTTCCCCTGTATAAAAACCCTGAGCAGCCAAAGCCACGTGCCATTTCTTCTGGCTCTCCCACCCCGACTTTCACCCGGGGGCCTGGAGATTTCGTCTGGGACACAGACTCTAATATGGTTAAAGACTTATCAATTTTATTTATTTTTTCAAAGAACCAACTTTTTTGTCAAATTTTTAAATTATTTCTTGTTTTAATTTCATTGACTTTAGCTCCAATTTTAATTATTTCCTGTCTTCTACTGCTTTCAATATTGATTTGTTCTTCTTTTTCTAGAACTGAGAGATGTATTAGGTCATTTATTCATTGACTCTGTATTTTTTAATGTATGAGCTGAATGCAATAAAATTTCCTTTTAGTACTGCCTTCATAATATCCCAGAGATTATGATATGCTGTATCACTTTCCTCATTTACCTCAGTTTATTTTTATTTCATCCCTGATTTTGTCTTCTATCCATTCATCATTCAATAGTGTATTATTTAGTCTCCAGGTGTTATTGTAACTTTTTAAAGTTTTTTTAATTTCTAATTTTATTACATTTTGATATAATGCTGAATATTACATTTACTTTGTATTTGCTAATAGTTGCTTTGTTGCATAAATATGGTCTATTTTAGAGAAGGTTCTGTGTGCTGCTGACAAAAAAGGGTATTCATTATTGGTGGGTGAAATATTTTATATATGTCTGTAAAATCTAAATTATTGATTGTGTTATTTAGTTTCTCTGTTTAGTTGTTGTTTAGAGGATCTATTATGTGGTGAAAGGTGTGTGTCAAACTCACCCAGTATTATTGTTCTGTGGTCTATGTGATTCTACTGTCATGTACAACTAATTAGAACAAAGAAAATTTAAAAATTAAAAAAAGAAATTGAGAAGGGTTTTATTGATGTACATAGATGCTTCATTGTTCAGAACATACATATTTATGATTGGTATGTCTTTTTGATGTGTAATTCTCTTAAACAATATAAACTTTCCTTCTTTTTCCCTTGTGATAAACTGACTTTAAATACACTTTATCTGATATGAGCATAGTAGCCCCTTGTTGTTCATAAGAGCAATGTGAGCAATGTATTTTTTCTCATCCTTTCACCTCAGTCTGTGGATGTCTTTGCCTGAGGTGTGTCTCTTGGAAACTGCATATTGTTGGGTCTTATTTAAATCCAGTCTGCCAGCCTATGTCTTTTGACTGATGAGTTTAGCCCATTTGTGTTCAGTGTTATTATTAAGAAATGATTTTTAATTCCCTGTAATTTTTATTTATTTCTGATTTTAATTTGAATTAGTTTCTTCTTTGATTGGCTATTGCTTTAGTGTTGTTCCTGCATTTACTGGTTTTCACTTTTGTTTTTCATTTCTTCTTTATGAAATATTTTGCTGAGAGTGTTCTGTAGTGCAGGCTTTCTAGTTGTGCATTCTTTTAACTTTTGCTAATCATGCAACATTTTATTTCATCTTCAAATCTGAAGCTTAATTTTGCTAGATAAAGAGTTCTTGTTTGGAATCCATTTACTTTCAGTGCAGAATATATTATTCCAGGACCTCCTGGCTTTGAGGGCCTGGGTTGAGTAATCAGCTGAGATTTGAATTGGTTTCCACTTGTAAGTAATATGATATTTTTATCTTGCAGTCTTTAAATTTCTATTCTTATTCTGTATGTTATGCATTTTCACAATAATGTGCCTTGGTGTGGGTTTGTTTTTATTTAGCATATTTGGGGTTCTGTAAGCCTCTTGTATTGGAGTTTCCATTTCACCCTTTAGGTTTGGGAAATTTTCTAACATTATGTCATTGAAAAGATTGTGCATTCCTTTGGTTTGTATCTCTGTGCCTTATTCTATCCCATTAAATCTTAAATTTGGCCTATTTGTATTAGCCCATACTTCTTGGAAGATCTGCTCATGGTTTCTTAACATTTTCCTGCATGACCATCTTTATTTTCAAGATTATATCTGTTGTTTTGGGCTGGGGTATAGCTCAGTTGGTAGAGTGCTTGCCTCACAACACAAGGTCCTGGGTTCAATCCCCAACACTGCAAAAATAAATAAATAAGTAAAAGATTATATATGTTGTCTTGATTGCCTTAGGTTCTGTCCTCCAAGTGGTCTAGTCTGTTGGTGATAATTTCCACTGAATTTTTAATTTGATTTATTTATTCCTTCATTTTGAGGACTTATGCTTGATTTCTTTTCAGAATCTCTGTCTCTTCTTTGAAATGATCTTTTACTTACTAAATTTTAGCTCTGATTTCACTCCTTATACTGTACTTTTCTCGTGGATCAGTTGACTGTGTACATTCTAAACTCATTCTCTGACATTTCTTCCACTCTGATATCATTTCTGATTTAGTCCCTAAACTCAATCTCTCCTGCCCCTGCCCTTTGAATTTCCTGGTCAGACGTTTCTCTCCCAGCTAGTCCTGAGGGCTGGGCACCAGGACCTCCTAGCCAGTCTCAAAATTGTGTGCTGGACTGGGTGAGTCCGGCAGCTGAGCAACATGTGGTCCAAATTGGGAACAAGACACATGGGGGGCCCAGCTGTTTCACACTGAGTGAATCAAGACCAGGTGCCATGACCTTCATGCCAGCCATGAAGCTGCAAGTGATGGGCTGGGTCAGGGGCCAGGGAGGGTATTGGAGGCTGGGAACTATAGATCCAGGAGGGACTTATTGAGGACCAGACTTACCACAAACCTGGAGGGACTCCAGGACCAGCAGATGCCAGACTGGGGAGGGATTTAGGGACTAGGCTGGTGATGGGATCCAGTGGGTGCTGGGATCCAGTGATTGCTGACCTTCATGGACCCCAGGAACCCTGTGGGTGCCAAACCAGCTGAGTGGGTGGGCTGAGAGCAAATGCCCTCACATCCTCTTCCAGTCTTCTGAGTCAAACCCACAGTAAACTGTCCCATCAGTTCCTGTGAGCCTCAGGTTTCACAGGATTGTGTAAAGCACAGCTATTTCCAGCTTCCCTAATCTGCGTTCCCCTAGGGAAAATGCTCCCAGTTTCTCACTTTCCACAAGTTTGCTAGGCTCACAAAGGCCCACACAGATCTAGCTGCAAACTAATATATCTGGGTTTCAGGTTTCCCTAGACTCTGCCATGCTGAAATCCCAAGATAGTTATTGAATCATGGACAATGGATAAAATCTCCAGGGGAGAGGGTTTATATTTGTTTGTTTGCTTGCTTGCTTTTGCTACCAGGGATTAAACCCTGGGACACTTAACCGCTGAACCACACCCACAGCCCCTTTTGTATTTTATTTAGAAAGAGGGTCTTACTGAGTTACTTGGGGTCTTGCTAAAGTGCTGAGACTGACTTTGAACTCTCATACTCTTGCCTCAACCTCCTGAGTCACTAGGATTATAGGCATGAGCTAGTAATGCCCAGCAAGGTGATTATGTATCCAATTAATGAGTAAGTCTCTGGTTCAACTAGAGCAGACTATACCTCCAGACTCAGGAATTTCCACTCTGTACCCTGGGGAGACAAGTTAGTCTCACTCTTTGGGTTCTGGGTAGGTGAGTTAAGAGAAATGCTACCTCGTGCTAATCTGCCATCTTTGAACCACCCTATTCCACCATCTTGAAAACTGTATCATATACTGATTTTAAATCTTTTGGACATATACTAAAGAGTGGGTAACTGGGTCCACTGGTGGTTCCTTTTCTAGTTTTTTTTTAGGAAACTCCATACTGCTTTTGAGAGTGATTGCACCAATTTCCAGTCCCACCAACAATGTATGATTGTATTTATCCTTCCCCCTCATCTTTGCCAACATTTATTGTTACTTTTATTCTTGATGATCGCCATTCTGACTGGAGTGAGATAAAATGTCACTAGTTTTAATTTGATTTCTCTAATTGCAAGAGATTTTGAACATCTTTTCATGTATTTGTTGACCATTCATATTTCTACTTTTGTTTAGTTCATTTAGTTCATTTCAACCCATTTATTGATTGGGTTATTTAGGGATGTTTTGGTGTTAAGTTTTTTGAGTTCTTCAGTGTGAGGGGGTAGTAGTATCTTTGACTTAAAATAGATTAAAATTGGGAGGCAGGAAATGGAGACCTTTCAGAAACCAACTTGTCATTTTGTAACTGTTCATTTTGCATTGCTTTAAAAGAATTTTGCGACTGAGTAATTCGTAGAGAATGGAGATCTCTTACACTTGTGGGGACTGCAAGTCCAAGTTTGAGGGCTCCATATCTGGTGATAGTCCTTTTGCCACAACATCTCATGGCAGAAGTTAGACAAATAAGAGAGACATGGGAAGGTAGCTGAACTCATCACTTTGTCAGGTTTTCACTCACAAGATAACTAAGCCACTCCTGAGGCAATGGTGGGACAAAGATATACATTTAATTTCAAATGGGAGAAAAATGTGACTGGACTTAAGGAAGCTCATAACTCAACTGGAAAAAATAACATTGTCTTAAAACTGGAAAATTATCTTATGTGAGTCCATGTCCCACATCCTGTCAAGGGGGTCCAAACTTAATGCCCATCTTACAATGAGGCAAATCACATGAGGATACATATTTCCCTCCACTTGCATGAGTGGATTATGGAGAAAATTCACCGTGGAAGGTGGGAAAGCTACTCACACCCCAACAGGCTCACCACTAGTGTCCTCTACATTTGATAGAGGAGATCATCAATCTCCTCTGTAGATTAATGGGCCACATCACGTTATCGAGTTGGTGCATGTACTCATGAGCAGCAGTTCATGAGGCAGTTGGTCACTCCATGACATTCTGCCAAAAGGTTAAAATGACCACAGTATATAAGTTCCTGCTCTCAGTTGTCAGTTCTCATATGACACTGGTCAGTGACAATGATTTACCACAAGATGGCAGCAGCTGCTTCTGCACCGAACCCGAAAGACTTGGCTATCTGCTGCACTCCAATCTCCCAACCATTATTCTAACAAACTCCCCCAAAATGCCCATTCTGGGGCATTTTGATCCTTTGTGGATTTGCACCCTCCTTGCTCTGAAGTGGTATATCTTTGCTTTCTTTTGCTATCTCCTCATTTTGCAATAAACCTGCTCTAAGTACTATCTATGCCTCCGACTTCTGTTTCTGTAATGTGTTAGTACCAAGATCCACTCTGGTATCTACACTCAGCCTCTGGTAACATTTCTGATGCTGTGACTCAGATGGCAGGCAGATTTTCAGTAGGAAGTATGTTTTGTTCTCACCCATCTCAGGAGTAGAGAAACAACTTTCAAGTCTGTTTTTTCACCACAGCATCACACTTCGTCCGTGATATCCATAGCATATGAACACCGTTACTTTTCCTGTCTTTTGAGTTGGTGTGGGTCCAGACCCTTGCAAGTGCCCAATCCACCTTGCTCACTCTTCTTGTTTGTGCGTTGTCTGTGGAAGCACAAGATTATGGTGTATAAACTATTTTCTATTCAGACTTGGTGTTTTAGTCAACTTTTTCATTGCTGTGACTAAAAACCCTGACAGGAACAATGTAGAGGAGGAAAAGTTTCTTTTGGCTCATACTTTCAGAGGTTCCATCCATGGTCTTCAAGTAAATACTTCGGGGCCCAAGGTGAGGCAGAACATCATACCAGAAGAGCATTGCCGAGGAAAGTAACTCAGGATGTAAACCAAGGAAGCAGAGGAAATTCTTCTCAATATGGACAATAAAATAACTCCCTCCAGCTACACCCTACTTGCCTACAGTTGCGACAAAGTACATATCAGTGTACTAATCCACTGATTAAGTCAGATCTTTTAATCTCTTGTGATTCAATCATTTCACCTCTGGGCATTCTCGCATTCTCACACATGAGGTTTTTCGTGAACACCTCATATCTAAACCAAAGCACCAGGTAAATTAGTTAATTATCCTTTTTAGTGTTTTTCTGCCCCATAAACAAACTCCTCCATCGTCATGAGGTGAGACTCACAAGCTCATATGTATATTAATGTCATCCAACTCAACTTGGATGAATGATAAATTAGAAGATATCTATGGATATTCTAGACCTCTTGTGTGACCTCCCACAAGAGGGCAGCAGCTGCACACATATCTATAGATATCTATCGATATTACTGGAGCATAGACAAGAGGCTTGAGCCAGGGGAAGTGATCTCCAAAATTACAGCCCATGATTGTCCACCAAATAATACAATCCATTTATTGTATGAGATAATGGTATGTAGAGAGGGGATGAACCCTAAAGAATGTCCATTCGTGGGGTATACATACCCTACCTTAAATCAAGATATCCCACTTGATTTAAATATCCCATACAGACAGAGGAGAAATCAAACAAGGGACAGGAAGCCTTTTAGGTTGGATGCATCCAGGAGCCACACTTAGAGTAAAATATGAATGCAAAAAAATAACAAAGGACTCCTTGTACAAACCACAAAAACTAAGAACCTGGATATATTGATTTTATGATCTCCTTTTATCCTGTTCTGCCCTGTATTCTTCCCTTTAAAGCCTCTTACAGCTCATTCTATTGCTCATATCTCCTTTGGGTTTCTCACCCTAAACACCCTAGTCAAATTTCTCACTTCTAGGCAAGAGCATACCCTGACTCCTCAGCAGTACCAAGAGCTTCCCTAGAACACTTTTCACCCCAGATTTGTTGGCCTCCTCTTCTCATGACAATCATAGTCCTGCCAGATCATTGATGGATGTGTTACTCTCAGCTGTCTGTCCTTATTCAGGCTGTGACTATCCCTAAAGGAATTAAGGTTATGAGTCCTTGAGAAGGGAATGTTGGTGTAAGTATTTAGGTAGAAATGAATAGTGATGGGAGGGCAGGGATAAGGTGTGGCTGCCAAGCAGGCCCTGACTGGCAACCGACTTGGAGGAATCAGTGCCCATCATGCACTGATGCCATCTTGCAAAGAGGCAAGCCACATAAGGATAAAAAACCCTCTCCATTTTGCAGGTGGACTTATGAAGGAAATCCATCTGGGAAGATGGTTAGGCTATTCAAATTATGAAGGGTCCACCACAGACTCCTCCACAATCTACAAGGGGTCCACCAACTTCTTCTGTAGCTTAACAGGCTTACATTGTGTTCTAAGGTGGTACGTGTACTGAGAATCATCTGAGGGTCCTTTGGCTGCTACACGTCCTTCCACAAGTCACACTAGGCCAGAGAGGACAAAATAAGGTGAGGTCACTGTTCTCACATTGTGTATGCATGTGACCTCCCACAAGAGGGCAGCAGCTGCACACAAACTGAGCCAAATTTGCTACCTATTGCCAACACTTTCCTTCCACCACAAGTTACCCCCACTATTCAAAAAGTAACCCCAAGGCCTAACAATTTCAGAGCAGAGACACTTCTTCTCTTACTGAGTTCCTTCCCAGCTACCTTCTCACTTTGTGATAAACCTGCTCAGAATGTATTTCTGTTTCTATGCCAGTATAGAGTCCTAATATTAAAGGACTATGTCCAAGAACTGAATTTCACTCCACTGTCTATGCTTAACAGCTCTTCTGGTGGCAAGTTTCTGCTTGAATTCCCAAGACACACACCATATCATTTGAAATCAAATTGGAGTCCACCATGGCCCCATAACTCATGAACTCCATAAAACTGCAAGATCAACACCACGCAGACACTGTAAAATCCCTTTACCTGCAGAGTGGCACAGCTGCACCTCTGCCTTCCTGAGCCACAGTTGGGTTGGATAAGGGGTACACTGTCATAATTCAGGAATCAGATTCACATGTCTCAGGACAGCAAATGTTGAGCTTTATGAGTATCTCTTTGCAAACCTTTCCCTTGAGGTCCTAGCATGCCCTGAAAATCTAAAGGAATGATTTTAGGGTATTTTAGTCGGCTTTTTTTGTTGCTGTGATTAAAGAACCCAAACAGAACAATTGTAGAGGAAGAAAAGTTTATTTAACTGATTACTGTTTCAGAGGTCTCAGTCCATAGACAACCTGATCCATTCCTTGGGGCTCAAGGTGAGGATGAACAGAAATAACCTTATATATCTACAACCAACTTAATCTTGACCAAATTCCCAAAAACATACATTAGAGAAAGAACATCCTCTTCAACAAATAGTGTGGGGAAAACTGGATATCCGTATACAGAGTATGGAAACTTTACCCCTATTTCTCACCTTGTACAAAAGTCAACTCTAAGTGGATCAAAGACCTCATTGTAAAGCCTGAAACTGAAACTACCACAGGGTAAACACTTCAAGATATTGGAATAGGCTATGATTTCATAAATAGGACCACAAAAGCACAGAAAATAAAAGCAAAAAATGATAAATGAGATTAGATCAAACTAAAATCCTTCTGCAAAACAAAGAAAATCAACAGAGTGAAGAAACAACTTACAGAATGGGAAAAAATACTTGCCACCTATTCATCTGACAGAGGGTTAATATCCAGAATGTATAAATACCTGTTTAAACATAACAATACAAAACAATAATCCAACTGACAAATGAATAAGTTATTTGGATAGTACTTCTCAGAACAAAAAGTTGCCCTTCAACCTAAGCTTCAGACTTGCTTGAAAACTGTTATTCCTTTCTCTTTTCCATTTCTGCATTTTGGAATGAGAATGCCTGTTCTATGCCTGTCCTATAATTGTAGTTTAGAAGTGTGCAACGTGACTGATTTCCCAGACTTACAGCTGAAGAGAAGTTTTCTTTAGAATGAATCATACCTTGTATTTTATTCATATTTGATTTGGATAATATTTAGATAAGACTTTGAACTTAAGTTGCAAATTTGATGCTAGAATGAATGAAAACTTTTGTTTATTTCATTGATAGAATTAGTGTGCTTTGATGTGAAAAGGACCTGAATTCTGAGGGCTCAGGGCATTATGCTATGGTATGAATGCCTACCAAAATTGTCTGGTGAAATTTCAGTTCTCAAATGTTGCAGTAATAAGGGAAAAGAGGTTTAGGGAGGTGATTAAATGAGAAGATGAGATCCTTGTGAATGAGATCCATGCCTTATAAGAGTCTCCAGAGATCTGAAACCACTTCTTTTCCCTCAATGAAATGCAAGAGGAAAGAATCATCTGTAAACTAGGATATAAACCACCAGTCACCAAATCTACTGATGAATTGATCTTATACTCTTTAGCCTGCAGAACTGTGAGAATTATGTATCCACTTTCTATAAATTACCAACCTTATGAGATTTTGTTACAGAAAACTAAGTGGACAACACATATGTATGCCCCAGGAAAGGTGGACGTCATTTAAGATCTTGCCTACAAAGATTATATGTGATGGCAAAGTTGTTGAGATATCCAAGGCTACCCTGCAAAGGGTGTACTATTTCACTCTAGAGGTGATGACAAACTGGCCAAAAGGTTTTAGAAATTGGAATTGAACAAAATATATTAGCCAAATTTTTAACAACAAAATATTTATTAACTATTATTAGATAAAATCAGTAATTTTTAAAATATTGCATATTGAGTATGGGGGCATTAATATTTGAGACTACAATATTCAGGTTGAGTAATCTACCATAAGAAACCTTTTCTTCCTTGAGAGTTAACAATAGGTAACTTTTGGTTGTTAAATGGAGAAGCACTAGGGATATTCAACCCTCTAATCATTAACTTTTATACAGATTTTGCTCCTTGGAGGCTCTGTTTTTACTTAGTTTGGGATGTATTAACTCATTTTAACAGGTTATGTGGGGTTCCATTTTGTAGAAACTATTTGTGTCAATCAGTTTAATTTTAATTTGTTAGAGAGGGTCTATGCCTACTATAAAATATTTTTAAGATAATGAGTACCATATTAGTTGGTTTTCTGTTACAATAGCAAAACACCAGAGTCTGTGTCCTTTACAAAGGAAAGAGGTTTACTTAACTCAAGGATCTGAAGTTTCAAGAGTATGGCAGTAACAGGCTTGGTTCTGGTGAGAACCTCTGGTTACCTCAGTGTCACAGGAGAAGATGTGCCTCTGAAGAAAGGTTAAGTGTTAGTATTTACAGAGGGATGGTTGCTGGGGGCTGGATAAGAGGTGGACCCAATGTGGAGATACAGAATCTCATATCAGTTTTCCCTGTGCTTGCACATTGCCCTCATGTTATAAGAGCATAGGTCAAGGGTGCAGGTCAAGGACACATGTTCAGGAGATACAACAGTCCTTCCATACTTTGTGCATCTGAATTTTTCCTGGGTATTTCCTTTAAGACTCAATATTTTTCCCTTTGTTCCTAAATTCCTTTCTCAACATCATGGGTAGATGGTATCATGGCAGTGGTGGGTGAAAAAGAGAGAGCTCACATGGTGAAATAAGGAAATCAGAGAAAGATTCAGGCATCAGGCCTTGTTTAATAATTCATACTCATGAGAACTAACTCAGGGTTCCAAGAAAAGTACTTTAATCTCTTCCAAGGGCTGCACTCCCAATAATCGAACCATTTTCCACTAAGCCCTTCAACCTGTCGACATTACTGCACTTAGTATCAAACTTTCAACACATGAATCCTTGGGGAGCACACTCAAAACATATGAAAACATTAGCAAATTCTATAGCTGTGGTAAAACTAGACAAGGACATAGCTGAAAGCAATTTTAATACATCCTCTATTTACATTTAATTATTCTCCTAAATATTTTGGGCTATGTTGCTTAAATTTTATGATATATCCAGACATATTTACACTTTGGTACCCAAATATGGTTAAATATATGGGACTTTGTCAGTTGGTGTATATTAGTTAATGCTAAAGTTAATTTAGAATCTATGTGCTGCAGGAATAAAATTCAATCAATTTGTCTCTCTGGTATACAAATTACATTAGTAAATTGGGATTTCCAGTTAAATTAAAATGTGCAACACTTTCACCAAAGGATAACAACTATTATGTTAGTAGTATCACCAATGTTTCTTCTCATTGTGTCATTTCTTGTCCTTTTATTGAGGGGATGAGGTGATTCCACCTACCTAAAGCCATGGTTTTCAGCTTGAACCTCTGAGAATTCTCAGTGCTGCCTTTCTAGGTGGTTACAGAAAAAGAGTGCAGGGAAAAGGCCTGGTGGGTGGCCTCATAGACAGCTGTGTCTTATTCCAATGTTTCCAAGACCACCTGGAGTAATCAAGGTTTAGCAGCCTCTTCCTGAGGGCACAGTTACCCCCCTTGCCCAAGGTAACAGTACCTTTTGTTGATGAACTTGTATAACTAATGGAAGAAATCTCTAAGGAGGGAAGAATTCAGCCTGATGCATGTCTGTTTTCAGTCACTTACACTAAGATGAGTGATCAAAGGGATAACCTCAAGGTGGAATTTATAATAAAAGAGAAATTGAACAAAAATGTTTGGAAAATTTGCAATCTGGCCATGAAGGAGTGAAGAAGTGTTGAAGAATGCAACCACACAACTACTTCCTAAAGAGATTAGCATGGATGGAAGGGAATCATTCTATTCATTATAACTATGAATGAAAGGTCTCAGAGGCACTTCAGAGATCTTCAAGGATGCCCTTCCCATCACGAGATCAGAATATTATGGCCTTGAGGAAAGACAGGGCTCACTTCCTAGGGCCACCTGCTCCACATCTTAGCACAGCATTTCTCACCTTCTACACCCACATATCAAATGGAGCCATGTAAGCTTGGGCCACAGTTCCAGAGATTTTAAACTGCAACATTTTGTGGCACTCAGATGGTGCTAATTCTCTAGTAGTGAAGAATTCAAGCATTAGGGAACATGACGCCTTCTATCTAGATTTCATAGGACATACTGGAAGTTTTGGAGTCACAACAGAAACTATTTTAAGGATCCTTCCACCACAGACATTCTCCATTAGGGCAATGCCTAGAGGTTCTCAATTTCCCAAATCCCCAGTGTTTCCCAGAGTTTGCATATGTAATTCAGGTAGAGTAGAACAAGTAAGGATAAGTAGAAAGTAGCTTTAAAAATCTAAAAACTTATTGAACAACTTAATTTTCATTCCCCAGACCTGCTTTCCTCTGGGCCAGAACTTGAAAATGGTCCAATAAATTAGAGTAGGTCCAGTTAATTAGTGCCCATATACCTTGTTAGCTTACAGAATATTTTAGACTTATTAAAAGAAGATGAGAGAGAGAGAGAGAAAGAGAGAGAGAGAAAATATTAAAATATTCAAAATATTAGAGGGAAAAATGTTAAAATGATATAGATTGATACAACCCCAACACTATGAACTATATAACATCAACCTAAAGATTCTGAGAAGAAGCAGACCACTCTGACCTGGTCTGTGCTCCATCAACCAAAGAATTGAGCTCATTAAGTTGACACCACCTCACATACCACTCATGTTTACAATTTGCAAAATATTCTTTAAAAGAAGCCTGAGGTCCCCAAGCACATCTTACTCTCCAGTGTCTGCACTTCCTCTCCCTTTGTGTGTGTATTCTGCTCTATTGCTTTTTTCCTAAATAAATATACTAGCTTTCCTAAATAAATCTCTACTTGTGCCTCTTTTGGCATGTCCTGAAATTCCTTTCTGCAGTATAAGTTAGGAACACGTCAGAGCTGAGTTTGAAAGAGACCACCATAGGACTAAATTGCAAATGCACTCCTGGGTTTTATCTCATGTCCTGACAACCATTTAAAATAATATAAACTGGTCATGGAGGTGCCTGTAATCCCAGTGACTCAAGAAACTGAGACAAGAACATCACAAGTTTGAGACGAACTTCAGCAATTTATTGAAATTTTAAAAAATAATAAAAGGGACTGGGGATGTAACTCCATGCTAAATTGCCCCTGGTTTCAATCCCCACTATCAAAACCAATAGTGTGAGCTCTGTTCCTCTGCTCTCCTATGTAGCCCATGGTATTAAAATTTGTTATATGCCTTAAACATTTCAAACAGCCTTATCAGCTTCAGGCACCAGGTATATCATAAGAGCCAGGTTAATTTTGCCATGATTCTCTGAGGCCAAACTACAAAAAGGAACCATCAAAATGGCAATTTTCCATGATTTTATTTCTCTTCAATTTCCTACCTGGGTGTTCTCTAAACAGCTACAGCAACTCCATCTTATCATAAGGCAGAGATGTTTATACAAAATGTGGCATTTATATGAAAAGCAAGGCTCCAAGATGACCTGTTGACCTTGCCTTCCTCAGAGTTAAAATGCCCTCAAGGAAAAGATAAACACAATTTTGACATGTACTTAAAGACAATTAGCATTCCTAAACCTTAGCTCCCCTTTTCAAACATCACTTTCACATGAATAAAATTAACTCTCTCCCTTTGTGCCAGGAGCAGGTATGATACGCTGGACAATGTTCACTTATCCAAAGGCCTCATGAAAGCCTTGTGTATGTGTTTGTTGATTTGGTTTGTTTTGATTTCTACAATTACAAGTCAAAGTTCCTGACATGTCTGGTATCAAGTTGAAAAGAATTTCCCCCTCTGGAAGCCTCCTTGAACTTCATCTAGTGACAGAGTTGAAGACTATTCAGGACTTTTAAGATTTAATGCCTGCTGGTTTTGTTTTTAATTGCTTGAAGCCAGTTGTCCCTTTCTTCTTGTCCATTTATCTGTCATAAAACAAATGTCATTCCTGTGCCTTTCCCACCATTGCATTTTATAAGTAGCTTACTGTAATTTTATAGGATCATAACTAGAGAGATTTTGCCTTGGGACAAATCATTACTAGAGTCTCATGCACATTGGATTCAAGTAGGTCTTAGGAATTTTGAGGTGATGCTGGAATCAGCCAAGACCTCTGGGGATAATGGAATCTAATGAATGTGTTTTGCATTGTGAGAAGGACATGAGTTTGGGAGGATGGGGAGAAAATGCTAAACTTTGAATATAATTTGTTTCCTGTTGGATAAATGGAAGGACGTATTAAAGACTGCCTGAGTTTTCCAATGCACAATCCTTGTCTCTGAAGTCAATCCAATAATGAGGACATAGTTTTGAGAAAAAGGAGAAAGATGGTTTATTGGTTTGCTAGTAAAGAGAAACAGAGGGGACTCCTGTCCCAAAGGCTGTAATTCTGCCCATTGGCAGGAACAGGGATATTCTAAAGAGGTAATTTAAAGGCTGCATTCTACATGTTCTCCAGAGTTGGAATTCACATGTTAATTTGTGAGAAAGTCATGTCTTAAGTCTTCTGGTACCATCCCCCAAATCTGGATAACTTCATTCCTATGATGGGTGTATACCCAAGGACAGAAAGGTAATCTTGTTTCCTCTGAGATTAAGGAGGGAGAGAGATTAGGAAGGAGCAAGGAGAGAGGAAGACAACAAAACAAGTCCATTTGAAAAATAATGCAGTTGCAGAGCAGCAAGTGTTATATTCAAAGCATAAGGTGGACCACTGTTACATTTTCCCCACTGTCAATTTCTATATTCAATTTCTGTGGAAAGAATGGACCACGACATCTACAAACTGCTTCCTGCTGAAAGTGGGTTAAGTTGGGGGAAGTAATCCAAAGTCCTTGATCTCTATCAGGGGGGTGTGGACATTTAAGGGTTTTCGGCATCAGAGCAGTCCAGAGGTCCACAGTGGCAAATGGCAGATGACTGCACAAGGCATGTGTAGGGCAGGGATCATGCTAAGATAGCAATAAGCAAGGCAGAAAAGTATTACTTTTAGTAAACAATTGTTACAAAGGAAACTAGCATTTAAGTCAAACTCTGAAATCCATGGAGACAGTAGCTCATAGTCATATCAGTGGAAAATAGATCATGTTTATCAATATAAGAGGTTAGGAAGATTTGTAGGTCTATGAGATCAGGCTCAAATTAACTCAGGACAAACTTGTGACTCTAGGGCCCTTTATGATCATTATTATTAGGCACTCCCTCACAAGAACCCTTCCTTTACAGCCGTCAGCTTTATTTACTTTGGGTAGGGCTGGCACAAATGTACATCTTAAGTTACATTAAAAAACACTGTTTTTCCTTTTGAATGTGCATATAGGACTTTGCTCAGTCTATACTCTCCTATCAGGTGTTTAAGACCAAATTGATCAAAACTGACCTTAAGAATCAGCTGTACTCTTAGGAGTCAACTGAGATTCCTCTGAGACCATTCTTGGGGATGTGTGCAAAACTTCTTGACACCTTCAGGATTCCTCTACCAGTGGTGCCACTTGCCAGGATGGGTCAGGGTCTGGCTGACCATATGTGGCTTCCCTGCAAGAATCAGGGACATTTCCACCTCTGATGACCCTCCTCTTTGCAGAATGTACACTGTTCTGCTTCCTCTTCTCTATGGTCCTCTTAATCTCCTGGACCAACAGATCAGGTAACTCACAAGGGTTTCAGGGTTCAGAGGAGGTTCCCATTGTTCTCTAGGTCCTGGCTGATCATAGAGGGCAAGAGCCAAAATGTTGGCCCAATTCTTTTTCCTTGGCCCTTTTACTTCCTGACTTTGGTCTCCAACTGTTTGGTTTTAAACACCCAAGTCAGTTTCACGAGTTTTAAAGAGGGAGTAACATGTTATAACTTCAATATCTATAATTTTACAGTTACCCCTTTCATTTTATTGGGGTTAGGGTTATTACTGTAAGTCAGCATTATATGCTACCTGTCCTATAGGTGATGGCTTATTATCTCAAATTAACCCAGGTTGTTCTTTCTTAGAAGCAGTAGCTCTGCAAAATGCTAACAGGCAATAGTTTTAAAGTTCACAAGGAAAACACAAAATGAAATTAACAAAGTCAAAAAAAGGTTCATTTTCTGTAATAACTATGAACCAAGAAAAATGACTTTTATAATCTTGAACCTTTACTTAGTTACATATTATATCCCCTGTTTGAGATCACAGAATCTTTACAACAAAAATCAATCTTTTGAACACTACTCTAAATGAGTTGAAGTCAGCCTATTTTGGAGCCATTCTAACATGGAGTAAGGTGAGGGGCAGAACCTTATCTCAGGTAAGGGGGTCTCTTCACAAATAACACAACACAACATTACATCTGGAACATGAATCAAAGAAATACTAAGAGAGTTTTCAACTTAATTTTTGTGGAAAGAGTGTCACCTTTAAACAGGTCATACTCTCCTTATTATCTTACAAAAATGCATTTAAATTCCAATTCCAGTGTTAAAAAATAACACAAAATTGCATATATAACTTACTTTTTGACAACACGTTACTTTATACAACCATAACATATCAAATGACTTGGATAAATACCAGTCAAATTTGTTATTTCTATACAAATCTGAGACTTTTGTAACAGATAATTTTAGTTGGGAGAGCCAACATAACAAAGTATTTAACTAAGCTTTACATTTAAACAAGTTTAACATTTAAAGTACAATTTAGAATCCAGAGAGTATGGTACCAATAATCACAGGTTTGCATGGGTTAACAAAAATTGAAGGATAGTTTTAAATCTCTTGTACATTTAGGAAACAGTGTTTATGATCAGAAATGGACTTAGTCAAAACAAACAGATATAAGACAGGTCCTCAAATGACAGTATAGCTCTTCTATGTCAGATATGATGTACAAAAGAGCTCAGATATTGGTTATCTTGCGCTTAAACTTACATGAATTTTCATTTTAGTAACATTGACATAACACTTAGATATAGTTCTCAGATGCATACATATATCTAATCACATATATTTAGAGTTTCAACTATATTGTTATAATCTAAATGACAGTTGTTTGCTTAACCAGTTATAGAGTAAATCATTTAAGACTTTAAAACAGGTGCAAATCCTCATTTCTTTAAGACTTAGTTTCCCCAAGTAATAAAACATAACAAATACAAGAAAATTATTTTGGTAGATAAAAGCAGATCAGTTTTTCAGACTTTGCTTTATGTAAGTATTAAAGTCAAGTAATTTTGACTGTGCTAATTAGAGTCAATTTAATCACAAACACAAACTTTTTGAGATTTGTCTTCCACAAAACTTCTGCAACTTAGACATTCACAACTTCTTTACATCCTTAGTTTTGTCTTATTCACTTTGGACTTTAGCCCAAGAATATTACTTTACCTGACAAAATCCTTTCTCATCCAGAAACATTTATTTTACCTTCTAATTTTCCATTCTAAAATGTATTTCCAGACCTACAACATTCTTTTATATTTTCTACTTTTGGTCCTTGGTGTCTCTCTCTCTCTCTCTCTCTCTCTCTCTCTCTCTCTCTCTCTCTCATGCAGTGGTGTACTGGGGACTGAACACTCAGGGCACTCAACCACTGAGACATAACCCCAGCCCTTTCTTGCAGTTTATTTAGAGACAGTGTCTCACTGAGTTGCTTAGTGCCTCACTGTTGAGGCTGACTTTGAACTTGTGATCCTCCTGCCTCAGTCTCCTGAGCCTCTTGGATTACTGAAATGTGCCATTGTGCCTGGTTTGGACCTTTTCTTAAATTCATATTCTGAAAAAAATCCTTATGAACGTTTTCTGTGCATGTATTTACATGATAAATTTCATCCCAGGAGAGGGATCAGACAAGCTGGCATATACAAAAACTGTCTTAATCTTTTCTCTCCCAGGTGGCATTCAAGGGGTTAGAGCACAGGATAGTTTTGAACCTGACCTAACTGCCTTATCATTATCATGATACCATCAACATTAAGTGAGTTCCCCACTGTCACTTATACCCAGAGGCTCCTTTTGAGCCTTTTTCTTATACTAAGGGATATTATCCTGTAAGGGAGGAGATCTTTTCATACTTTTCTTTAGGCTTCTTTGAAGATCATTTTTAAGAGGGTGACTAAAAAACACAGGTCAACCTTTGATTCTGTCTTTTTATTTTCTGTGTGCAGTTATTCTGACAGTCTCCCCAGGAATTGATTTTGATAGGATACTGTTATAGCAAGAATTGCTCTGCTCCAGTGATGAATATCCACTTGCTAAATGGGTTGTCCTATAAGATCTTCGAAGGAGATACTATTCCTGTCCACAGGTCACAAAATGACAGTGCTGGAACCCACTGCCATAGCATTTGTGGCCAGCAGCCTCCACCCTCCATGGGCAAATGGGGATGGAAGGCAGGGCTGAGGCATGTTCTCTTTGGCCATTTTTCTACAGCCCAGGCAGCATTTCTGGGATTTTTTCTACTTTAGGACTGGTGTCTTCGACCGCAGTGAATATTCTTTGGCTGCCTGGGGCCAAGCTGAGAAATGGTACTGAGACTGACAGCACTGGGTTTAAAAGGCTAAATCCTTTTCACCCTTCCTTCTCATGTCCTGCTATCCTTGCACACCAGAGGCAGTGCCTTTGGGCACCTTCAATTTAGTTCCTGATAGTTCAGACCCCTTATCGTGCAGCTGCTTAAATGTCTGTACATACAGAATCTCTTTCAAATACTTTCTGTCTGACAGACCAACTTCAATGTCAAGATTGTATAGTAATCTAGAAAAAAACATTCAAAAGTAAGATTGTGTTACAGTAAACCATCTTTCTCTTCAATAGTCTTACACCTGTAAGTATCCCATTCAGCCAAGATCTCTCTGCTCGAGAGACTACTGGTAAGACCAAAAGAGTATGGCCCATTTCTTAAAGGGCCAGTAACAGAAACAAAAAACACAAATGACAGAGGATCACTAAAACCAGGGTGGACAGATGGGAACCTTTAAAATGGAGAGACCTGCACATACAAATTTCTTCCACTTACCTTACCTTTGACAGACCAACTCCAACTGTAAGATTGTATAATAGTCCAGCAAGCTTTCAAAAGCCAGATCATTACAGTAAAACATTATCTTAGGCAGGCTTATACCTATAGGTGGCCCTTTCTTCAACTCACTTTACTTCTGACAGACCAACTCCAATTGCAAGATTATACAAAAAAAAAAAAAGAAAAAAAGAAAAAAGAAACATAGAGAGATAAAAGCAGAGAAGAGCCACAAAACCATGACCAATTATGGGAACCTTTAAATTGACCAGTGAAGATCTTTCCCAGGAGACTACACTATAGGATCAATGCAGTATTGGCCATGTCTTCAAAGGGGCAATAATAGATACAAACAAAACAAAAACACAGAAAGACAACCAGAGAGAATTTTAAAATCCAAGGTCGACAAACAGATTTAAACCTAGAACAGATCAGAATGGAGTAAAAGACCCTAGGTTCTTAAGTCTTGATGCCTACACCAGTGGTGCTACAGATATCCCCAGAAAGAGGGGACAATTGTTTCCACAAAGTGGCACCAGATGTGTGGGAACAACAGTCTCAGCATGCACGCTGGGGGACGTCCTAAATGACCAAGGGTCATTTTTGTTCTCAAGAATATATGAAAAGAGAGTTTAATTTTAATGAGTTTCTCAGGAACAAAAATAAACACAAAAAGAACAGAAACGTGTAGGTCTCATTTTATTAATATATTTGCCTTATTTTTCCTAAATCACAGTACTCATTTTCCTAAAATATTATATATTGAGTAACTATGTAACATAAAAATAATAAATTAAAATGAAAACGCTTTGCAATCGGCGGCAGAGCTGAGAAGGGCACAGCTGTGTGGCCAAGGGCAGAAGGCGCAGAGCCTAAGCGAGCCAGTCAAGCAGACCAGTGCCAGGGAACTGGAGCCGCGCTCAGGAAGGGACAGCCTATGCTGCCTACACCCTCCGCGGTCCTGCAGCTTCTGCCACCTTCACTTCCTTCCCTGCTCCCTGTCCCTGCTCCACCCCCAGTCAGCGTGCCTGGTTCCCTGCCCTGAGGAGCCCCAGAGGTCACCTGCCAGTGCCTCTGCTCGCTCCCTTGGACCCCAAACCCTCTACACACCCTCCTCCTTCTCCCCCAGCTGGTAGCCTGGCACCAGGGACCGTTGCCTGACACGAGGCCCAGCTCTACTTTTCTTTTCTTTTTATTTATTTATTTTGATTCATTGTACACAAATTGGGTACAGCTGCTGTTTCTCTGGTTCTTCACAAAGTACAGTCACACCATTTGTGTAATCACACATGTACATAGGGTAATGATGTTTGTCTCATTGTGTTGTTATTCTTACCCCCCTCCCCAGTTCACCCCCCTTTTTTCCCTATGCAATCTATTCTTCCTCCATTCTTGCCTCCCTCCCACCCCACATTATGTATCATCACCCACTTATTAGAGAAATCATTCGGCCTTTGGTTTTTTGGGATTGGCTAATCTCACTCAGCATGACCATCTCCAACTCCATCTATTTACCTTCAAATATCATAATTTTATTCTTCTTTATGTCTGAGTAATATTCCATTGTCTATATATACCACAGTTTCTTTATCCATTCATCTTGAAGGGCATCTAGGTTGGTTCCACAATCTAACTATTGTGAATTGAGCAGCTGTGAACATTGATGTGGCTGCATCACTGTAGTAATCTGATTTAAGTCCTTTGGGTATAGGCCAAGGAGTGGGATAGCTGGGTCAAATGGTGGATCTATTCCAAGTTTTCTGAGGAATCTCCACAACCCTTTCCATAGTGGCTACACTAATTTGCAACCCCACCAGCAATGTATGAATGTACCTTTTTCCCACATCCTCGCCAACACCTGTTGTTGCTTGTATTCTTGATAATAGACAGTCTAGTTGGGGTGAGATGGAATCTCAAGGTGGTTTTCTTTTGCATTTATCTTATTACTAGGGATGTTGAACATTTTTCATATATCTGCTGATTACTTGTTTATCTTCTTCTGTAAAGTGTCTGCCCATTTCCTTAGCCCATTTATTGATTGGGTTATTAGAATTCGTGGTGTAAAGATTTTTGAGCACTTTGTAGATTCTGGAGATTAGTGCTCTATCTGAAGTGTGTATGGCAAAGATTTTCTCCCACTCTGAAGACTCTCTTCACATTGCTGATTGTTTCCCTTGCTGAGAAAAAGCTTTTCAGTTTGAATCTATCCGAATTATTGATTCCTGCTTTTATTTCCTGTGTTTTGGGAGTCATGTTAAGGAAATCTGGTCCTAAGAAGAAAAAGTAGGTCCAGCTCTACTTTTCCACCGTGTCTCCTCCTCCTGCTCTACTCCACCTCCTCCCCTTCACCAACTCCAACTCCTTGACTCCCTTGCTGTGCTGGGAGGCACCGAATCCAAACCCCTCAATCCACTCCTGTAGCACCCTTTAGCGTCCTGTCCCATCCAGTCCCAAAGGTGGGGGAGCGTGTCCGTCCCTACCTGCACCTTGGCACACAGGGCTTGGCTTGCCCACACTTCTTTGCACCCTGGCCATGCTGAGTGCCGCACCACTGGCTGCTCAGCTCAAGTCGAGAAGTTGCTTGGAAGTGCCACATCTCTACATGTCCAAAGGGTTCAAACAAGACCGATGCCCCACTCCACGAGATAAATGGTGATCATTTGAAGATCTGTCCCCAGGGTTATATCTGCTGCTCTCAAGAGATGGAGAGTATAGCCTGCAAAGTAAAGATGATTTCAAAAGTGTGGTCAGTGAACAGTGCAATCATTTGCAAGCCGTCTTTGCTTCCCATTACAAGAAGTTTGAGGAATTCTTAAAAGAACTGCTTGAAAATGCAGAGAAATCCCTGAATGTTATGTTTGTGAAGACATATGACCACTTATACATGCAAAATTCAGAGGTTTTTAAAGATCTCTTCAAGGAGTTGAAGCACTAGTATGTGGTGGGAAATGTGAACCTGGAAGAAATGCTTAATGACTTCTGAGTTCTC